>BPLQ01012672.1:0-396338 GCA_021605075.1 Caerostris darwini | reverse complement strand
ATACAGCTTTTGAACTTTGGGTCAATTTTTTGGAAAGAAAATGCACTCATAAAAGATCGGCTTATATTTGGAAATATATAGTAATAAAGTAATTCACACTTACTATTTTCTACCCTCATTTATTCTAATTGATGAAGAATTATATTGGAATTAGTGGTGGTTTTACTAATGCATTATTAATATCTACTTAAAGAGGTTATAAACATCTTCTGTTTGAATAAATTATGAATTGTTTAAACAAACAATTTATTGTTCTCTGTCCTGTTATTGTTCCTGACTTTTTACAAACGAATTGTTTTAGCACAGTAGTTCTCAAACTTCTTTTTTTCTTACCCTCGTTAAGAAAAAGAAAAATATGTAGACAAGACTAACCGAGTAGAGTGAAAAACATCCTTCTTAATTTGATAGTATCTTTGATGTTTTATTATAAATTAGTAAATTAACTTCTTATGAACAGTCTCTATGGAAGAACAGGGTACTTTTATTCTAAATCAAAATACAAAAAATATAAGTAATTCAATTAACCAACAAGTAAATTGCAACGTGACGATAATTAACTAATAATTAATCAATTTTTTTACTGAAACAAAAAGAATGGATAATTTTTTCAAATGAATACCATGTTTTTAAAGTCTTCAAAACTAATTTTTTATCAAAAAAAGATTGTTTTACTTGTGGTTTATTTTATGTCAGAAATATATATTCTCCTTTCATTTGCGCCCAACAGTTTTAGAATTACTGTATTAACAGAACAAATGCTTTCAGTTTTGGACATGGAATGAATGAACTTAACAATACTTGTTGTTTTTGTTGATGTTATTTCAACAAAATTTTCGTCATTGTTTTCAAGAATAGCTCAAACGTATAAATAATAAATCTTGATAAATTGATAACAACTTTGATTAACCTAGATTTCTTAAACGACATGAAATTGCTATCAGTAAATTAAAATGTCCTCTTTAAACAGTAGATCCCGGTCTAATAGGACGGTAAAAAGTTGGGCTGATAACCCTATCCAGTAAAAAGAAAACATCAATATGGCAGATGGTCTTGACCCTCAATGGGGCTATTGCGGCAATGAAGATGAACAAATTAAAATAATTGACGAAATTATATTTTAAGAAGATAAAAATGCTTCATTTTTATACACTTTTCTTACAAATATTTGGTTAAAAATATTATCAGAGTTTCAGTTTTATAATTATTTAAAGTCGTTTCTGAACTAATTCAAGACTTTGATTCATAAATAATGTCGTACGCTTTGATTCAAATATATGTATTATGAATAAAAGTTATCCAACTCTTATCATAAACATAAACCCAACTTAAACAACGATATCGCATGTTGACATTTGGTGAATGCAGCTATTATCACTTCCTGTTTTATATGATATGATATTTTAATACAATCTTTGTGTTCCCAAACATATGAATTGGATTAACGACACAGACATCACAACAAAACATAGTATTTATTTATTTCTGCTTTCTCATCCCTTTCCCACAAATAAAATAAATCCCATTGCCTTCCAATCTGTTGCTCCCACTTTGCAGACACATCATTTAGTTGTCATAGGAAAATCAGACCTTATCGTGGGCTGCTTGTGGACAATTCCTAGTTGGGGTCTTATCTCTGCTTTCGGTTGGGGGGATTTCCACATTAGCTCCACTCGATTATTCCCCATCCGAGATGCAGGACAGTGATGAAGTGATAAGCGCGCCATGGAGCGTAAAGGCTTCCTTCGCCAACCAAATCTAAATGATGATTTGGCGGCGAAAAAGGGGTTTGCCAAGATCTTCTCCTTGGCGACAAATTTTTTTAAATACTTATAAGAACTATTGATCTTCCTTTTAAGATTATTTCTATTAAGATAATTGCAGTAATAGAGTGATTGTATGTTTAAATGAAATGTTGGAATTTAATTTTAAGAAGTTTAGAAGGATATGATTAATTGAGATATAATATGAGTTGCTTAAATAACAAATGGGAAAATACTTAATCATATGATAGAGAAAAGGATTATATGCTAGAGAAATCTTTAATAAAAGATTAGGTTTAATAATATTTCGTGATTGTAGATTTAAAATACTTAATATTTCTCATCTAGTCATCACCTCACTATCATCTTTTATTTTATAACGAAATACTTGCGGTATAAGCAATATATTCAATGTCTATCCTTATTTACCTTTCAAGAATTGAAGAAATACGTTGTATAATAAACTTCATGTGATTTTCTTCTATCCTAAAATCAAGTTCCTTCCATCTAAATTTTGGACATATTTTCAATAACAGGATTCATATGAGGAATCAAGATGGCATGTATATATTTATAAACTCTACTATAAATTATCAATTATAAATTTGCTCTTAAATCAGATAAATTATAATTTATTCCCATTTTATTGGCTTTGTTATACAGATTCTCAGAAGTCTCTTGTCTATTCTATCTTTCATTTTGCTGTTAATATTGTTGTATTTTCTGTTGCTTTTGCCCCGTACATATATACTTAACCACAGACAATCTCAGATAAAACAGACTGGACAACAATACACTGGGGAAAAGAGAAAGGCACATTAAAAATAAAAACAATAAATCTTTGCTTTTAAATAAGTTAAGTTTCATATTCCCTGTCTCTTCAACGATGCAATTTCGCAAATTACTTAATTTGTGATGGAATCTATAAAGATCTTCCATATATTTGCCACGAATGTGAAAATTATAATCAAGAAGCTTATGTGTGTCTATACATACTTATATGTGCTTATATATTGCTATATTATCGTCATTTAATAATTTTTTTATTATCATCAGTGCATTCATGAACAACAGTCCGCTTGCCAAAGACCTTCGTGATGCATTTAGATACGGCCCGTAAATTCAAATAATAATATTCGAATTTTATAGATGAAAACTTGTGACTTCAAATAGTAATATTCGAATTTCATAAATTATTTATCTAATTGTAGAATTTGAAAGGCCTTTTAGCACAATTTCGCGAGAATCAGTAAGAATTCAATTTGCTAACAGTACATCTATTTCGAAGTTTTAATATATTAAATAAATGCAAATGAAGTTTGATACTTTAACTTTCTATACAAAATAAAGTAAAGTAATAATTTTTATGTAAAACACTATAACTAAATGTCATTCAAGATTTACCAACTTAAAAGCAATACAATTCTTTGGTATTTAATATCTGCAACAAAATGGAATTGAAATGATGATATGCTTCTGGAATTTTGAAATATGTTCGGATATTTAGTTGTGATAACATTAATGATTTAATGCCAATTTAATTTTTGAAATATATCTTAATTTAAAAAAGAATTTTTTTTAAATACAAAAATAGTGTTTAATTGAATTCTGGTCCAATGATATATTTTAGCTAATGATATATTTTAAAAAGAAAGAAAAAAAGTGGCATATATTTTGATTGAGTTTGACACCAAATATTGTAAAGGTAAAATCATGTTTGCAATGTGTAGCAGTAGAACATGATTTACTTATGATTTTACCAGGGACTAAATTATTTTACATACATATTATTCAAAAACATTTCAAAATGGCCGAAGTCATGCTTCGCATCATTATCAGAGCCAGCAATTTGATAGCCAAGGAAATCCGCTTTGTCGCCAAAACTTGGCCTCATTCCTATTCTGTTCTGCTAGCTTTATTATGTGATGGAAGAGGAGAAAAGGATCCACACCTCTCTCCCTTCTTAAACACCCCTATGTAGCCATAGAAAAGACCCCCGGATTTAGAACCTGGATATTATCGAGCTCATAATTTGAAGGCCTCCATCGTTCCCCTTGAAATATGACGGCTTTGCCCCCCCGCTCACGTCTTGGACTTTAATCCCAATTCCGTTTGTTGCAGCTCGCTTTTGTCTTGGCACCGTGCTTTTTAATGGAGATTCAGATAACTCGGACTCGTTCAGAGGTCTCGACTCGGGTTCGGGTAGGAAGAAAAGCCGTTTGAGCACGGTGTTTAGATAAAGCGGGATCTTTTCTTGTGTCATGTTTATTGATGTTTCGAGTATAAGTAGAGTTATTAATGGGTATGATGTTATCAAAATAGCCTTGACGGACGTTTTTGGATCGGTAGAATTCGTTTTTGGCGCAATTTGTTAGTGCAATAGTTAATTAAAACAAGACGTTTTAAAAGTATTTTGATTGCATTTCTGCGATTTACTTTATATCTTTTTTTTTTCTTTTTATCAGCAATTTAGTACGACTGATTTATTTGGTTAAATTAATTCTTATATCGTTTTCTGTATTTTATTGGTATAAGAGGATCGAAATGAATTCATTAGCAAGTTCTTGTCAAAGAAATTTGCGAATGTCATCTTCGATGGTAAAATAGCGTTTAGTATAAGATAAATTGGAGATATTATATGAGATCTTGGTAATTCATAATCAGGGATGTAGTCCAATATTGCTGTCCTAATGGCCACTATCTACAATATTGCTTTCTGCAAAATATGCCATTTTTATTTACACAAATTATGATATAGATAATTTTTTGTAAAAAATAGACCCTTTGATTTGATAGAAGATAAAAATCTAAAACCTGATTCGATTTTTGTTTTATTGATTGATATATTTGAAAACAAAAATGCTTCTTAATGGAAACTTAGAAATAGAGCTTTTATGAATAACGTATTAGCTCATTGGGCACAAGCATCATTGGGCGCGGTCAGTACTTGGGTGGGTGACCACCTGGGAACACCGCGTGCCGTTGGCAAATTTGGGACCTGAATGGCCGAGTGTCTAGCGCTCTGGCGCTCGGTGTCACAGGTTTCGGGTTCGAATCCCGGCGGTGCCATGGATGTTTGTAGTGGTTCGGAATCCACTTTAAGCCGTAGGTCCCGGTCTTCTATGACTGTAAGAGCGTCGCGGAGCAAAAGTCAGGCTTCTACCTACGGGGTGCTCCATCACAACAGAAGCTGCTTCCTTCCCCTTCAATCATGAGTCCATATGGGCTCGTGGGCTTGGCCAGCCAAGTGGGATAAGAAACAACAACAACGTATTAGCTTGAATGCAGAGTCTCGATCTATGGTAGTGGCGTGAGGACTAATTTGCTAGCGCTCTGTCATTGGGTACCATAAGCTTCACATTCGAATCCTGGCTGTGGCATGAATGTTTGTGAGTGGTTCGGAATCCACGTTGAACTGTAGGTCCCAGTCTAGTTAGCCTAAAGTGTGCACAAGATGACCGTAAAGCGACAAACGAAACCAAACGATCTATGGTAATTCATTTTTTTTTCCTTTTCAATCTACAAAGGTTTGCTATAAAAAATTATTAAAGGGTGATTTAGGGCATGTATAAAAATTAGAGGGTAATTTAGGGGATACGCTTATAAACATTAGAGGGTGAATATGCCATAAACATGCTCCAAGTAAATTTCATATTAACATAGCATAAATGCAGTGAAAAAATATGAAAACTTTAATAAATGATGTGGTTTAGTGAGTTATATAAAATGAAAAGTAATCAATAGGAATTTTCTAGAGGTAAGAAGAATGTACTGAATGCAATACATTGAATTTTCTTTTCATTCCAGTTTTCACCTAAGCTGGATAGGACAATATTAGTTTTAATTTCACTCAATTTTTTCAACTACATTGATTAAATCATATTTAAAATATACGTATCGTAACAGTATAACAGTGACACTTATTATAATAAGATCTATTTTAAAGATGACAAAAACAGTTAATCGATGTAAGCTTTTGAATATTATACTATCCCTTATAAAACCCCTCTACCAACAGTAAAATGGTTCTTAATGGAAATCTTGAGATAAAGAATTTTTGTCAATAATGCATTAGCTAGAAAGTAGGGTCTCGATCAATGGTAATTTATTTGGTAATGGTAATGGTGAGATCAATGGTAATTATCCTTTTCAGTTGATGCAAGTTTGTTATAAGAATTTATTACAAATTGTAGGGAATATCCCATAAGCTGGTGATTTAGGAGATGCCATAAACATGCTCCAAGTGATTTTTATTATATATAACTATATAAAATTATATATAAAAACTATATTATATGTTATATATAAGAATTATAATAAATGTTGCAACATAATAATCAACTGTGGTTTAGGGAGTTAATGAAATGAAATGTAATCAATAGGAATTTCTTCAAGTAAGAAGAACGTATTCAATGCAATACATTGAGTTTTATTTTCATTCAAGTTTTTACCTAAGCTGGATGAGACAATAATAGTTTTAATTTCACTCAATTTTTAAAATTACATTATTTAAATCATATTTAAGATACTCATATCATAATAAATAAGATGACAAAAACAGTTCACCGACGTAAGCTTTTCGATGTTACAATATCCCTTATAAAACTGATCTGTCGACTGAGGCACCACTGCATATATCCACCGCACTACCTCAAATCTACAATTTATTTCCAGTTAATGCGCGTGAAATAAACTTCCCCCGGATTCGGGAGAATTTGTCGTGGAACGTGGTTTCCCGAGCTCCGGGACTCCTAATCCACCTGGGGATCTAATTCAGGATCCTGTGCACGTGCCCGCCTCAGGGGCTCTTAGCAACCGTTTCCAGGAAAAGCACGTTCCCGTTACCAGGCGACGGGAGAGGCCACGTAATCTGGATAAGTCCGGTTCAAGTTGGCGTGCATATATTGGCGGGTTTCTTTTACTGCATTTCTTTCATAGGAAAAGATGAGATTTCTTTGCCAAATGAAACACCACCACCATCCCCTTCCCTGCGGTTCTGGTTTTAAGGTGGTTCGAAAAAGAGAGTGTGTTACCAATTGGTGGCTTTCAATTTTGTAAAATTGGAACGAATAAAAAAAAAAAAAGAAAAGAAAATATAAAAATTGAGAAGGTTTCATCCGCCTCCACCTTCCTCCAAGTGGGTGTGTTTAGAAGACTTTTGATTTAATTGAGCGCGTAGCGATGTCATGGGTATTTGGTTAGTATTGCTGGTATAAACTATAAGTTACGGAGTGTACTTCACATTTTAGGTTTCAGAAATTTTTGTATGGCATTTGGAAACTGAAGGTGTTCTGATATATAAATGTTACGAATGTTATGGAAAAACCTATTAAAGGCACAATCGTTGGATTACAGTTTGTCTTCTGTTTAGTATGAGAGGGCTATTTAACCTTAAGGTACTCTGTGATATTTGTATGGATTGGGTGTTTTTTTCACTGAACCTAAAACACACCTTTAAATAATCATTATTCTACTTTGAGTACTCTATTTGAAATGTTGTTATTTGTGTGTGTCACGCGACTGCAACTTTCATACTCCATTGGTTCACACACATCCACATCGAAGCAAACAATACAGAAACTCGATTGATAGAGTATGTTTTGTACATATTGTTTAAACAAACAAAACGTTGCTTGGAAGGTTTAATCTACTGTAATATTCTTCTGTCACTTTTTTCACAATACAATCTTCACTTTGCTTAATTCTTATTATATTAAGTTACTATTAATTATGTTACAATATAGCGCCTTCGGGCATTTCTTTTGAATTTCGTTAAATAATGTTATTTTTCGCTTAACTTAAAACACAAAATTTAAAATGACATTGCTTGATTATTATTTATGTTATTAACGTGACTTCAAATTTAATATATTATTAATTCATATAGATTAAAATATCAATGCAGATTGTTGATGAATCTATATGAACATATCTGCATTGCATTGAAATATCAATGCAATGCAGATATGTTCATATAGATTCCAATATTTATGTGTATTCATATTTACATAACTAACTAACCATGACCTCTAACTTGGACCACGGCCTCCCTAACAGTAAGAGTCCAAAGTCGTCTGTCTTCAGCTTTGGTTTTCCAATTTGTGATCTTAAGGTTCTTCAGTTGCTTTTTCACTTCATCAATCCCTATCTTCTCCGGACTTACTTTTTTTCCCCCTTGAAATTCTTCTTTTAGCTTCTGCTAGCGTCCATTCTCTCTGTGTGTCCCAGTCATTGAATTCTCTTTGACATTATATAATTTATGATAGCCTTTTTTCCAAATAATTTTGCATTTTCATGATTGTAACGCCTTCACCCTCTCTGATAGACCCAAATATAGCTCGTAAGATCTTCCTTTCCCAGATTATCAACATCGTCTGTTTTTGAGTTAAGGTCCAAATCTAAATAACTGTTATTCATGTTTATATAAAGCCAGATATTTATGCATATTCATGCTTGCACAGATTTAAATATTTATGTTGATTCATTCATGCCAAGGTTTAAAACATTGACATAATCACAGACTATTATTTACTTGATTATTTTTATCAAATAAGAATTTGATAAGCGATCTTTGACCTTAATTTTTTTTTTTTTTTTTTTTAAATCTTTTTGACGCACTTAAATATGCGATTTTTCCATTAAAATACTTTGTGCATTATATTTAAATTTTTCATTACCTATTAAATACGTAGTTTCATGGACATCATTTTTCATGAAGAATGAAACATTTAAATGAACATCACTTATCATCATCATTTATATCTAATGAAGCACATGAGCTTTTTAATGAAATTGTTTACGTATGTAACGTCCAACGCCATTTCAAATTTCTCACTTCATTGTCCCACATGTGTTTAAATATTCACAACGAATAAAAAAACTCCGACACTTGACGGTAAGATAATCTTATGCTGGTGCATTGTCAAATAAAAAGTTCCTTGTGTGATAAGGCATTTAAGCTACCATGCTTTTGTTGAATTTAAACAGAATAAAGATCAGTCTATAAAAATTCTTATCCCATCTCATCTTCGTTCATCATTCATTCATATAAATAAATAATGCAAGAAAAATTATATTTAATCTTGCTGTGACAAATAGAGATTAAATTTGAGCATGAGAAGAAAAAAATTGTTTGCAGAAAATTAAAAAACCCTTTACATCATGTGAATAATAATTTATTTATTTTTATTTATTTATTTATTTTTGTTAATCAAACTACAAAAAATAAAAATAAATTAATTTTACTTTTAAAGTTTCACATAGTTAATTGTATATATGTATAAATACAAGTGTGTGTAATCTTGAAAATTCTTCTATTTTCTGTTGACGTTATAATATTCAGTTACCTATATCCCTCTTGCGATAGTGACAACTAAATAAATAAAGCCTTAATTAATGTTATATAAATATATTGTAAGATTATAATTTTATTTTCTTAACAGATATTTATCTTAATATTTTATTTTTTGTCATTTTTCATCAAAGCTTGTACTATATGTTGCATAATTACATGCTTTTTTTAAACTTACTTATACATATTATGTATTTATTTCAAAATTACATTAAAAGATATAGTTGTAATACATAATTACTTTATATATTTATAAATTATTGCTAATATAATTTTCTAAATACTTTATGTATGCGTATCGAACACTTTAATTATATGAGTAATACATACATACATACATTTTGTATTGTTTCAAAATTACATTAAAAGCTATAACTGTAATACATAATAATGATAATTACATTATATATCAAGTACATAGTTCAAAAATATGTTGTATAACTTTCTAAATTCGTTATGTATGCATATTGAACTCATTTATTATCAGTAATACATACACACATACATCACGTATTATTTAAAACTTATATGATAAGTGTCTCTTTACTTGCGTTATATATGTATTCTATGCCTATCAACAATTAATTAATTAAAAAAAATTAATACATATTATTTTACGTAATTATTTTATTATCCTTAATATATGAAATTTGAAAATTTATGTCATAGTTAAAAAAATTATTTTATCTAGATTATTTTTTACTTATTATTATTATTTTTTTTTTATCTAGATTAGTTTTTAAAATTTTTCACAACGTCATCTCAATGAATTTATTATTTTTTTATAACTAATAAAAATGATTATTCATTTATAAAATGCAAATCATATGAAAGGGGAAATAGCAGGTGACAAATAGACGTTAAATTTTACATATAATCACTCCCATTATATTGCGTCACAAGAAAATCAGCCAATCAATAGTTGATTTAGAATAGTGGAAGGCGGGCTTAGTTGTCGAGGTCTGTAGAGGTTCCAATTTTATTACATATTTAAATCAAGTAGTTGCATTAAATTTTCCATTTTTACCTGGTTTCTCTTCGTAAACTGGAATCTTAAAATAAAAATATTAGAGATTATCAGTTTTAGAAGCACTAACTACTTTCCATAAAATATGCTTTATTTTGACCAATTCTAATAGAATAAAGAGGATTGGTTTATTTACTGAAACCTTACTTATGCATTCAATGAAATTTCTTCTCATTTTGAATTGTATAACAATTTCATTGTATGTAACCTAAAATTTATGTAGTCAATTTTGACAATTGTTATGATTGATTTTTTCTAATCTTCTTTTCCCAATAAGTATTTCAGATGTAATATTTATTAGAGCTTAAAAAAATTAAAAAAATATATTATTTTTATTGTTTTAGCAAACTTGTTAAAATCCTTTTATTAAATGATTTTTTGATCTATCAATTTCTAGACATAATCTAATTGACTAGTTTTTAAAAAAATTTTTATCGCTTCCTATTTAAAAGTACCTTTCTTTCTAAAATTTTAAATATGCAATAAAAATTTTTATATAAATTTTTTTTTATTGCATATATAAAAAGATGGGAAAAAATTACTTAGTATTAAAATTAGTATGTATTAATTAATCATAGAAAATTATAAATGACATGTAATTACTTTATATTAAGTAACAATATATAATTTTATATATTTTCTATCTATTATATATTTCTATCTCTTATATAATATTTGTAATTAATTTATTGTTTTTTATATGTAAAACAATGATTGTTTCCTAAAACAACTTAATAATGATTTTAAATTTTGATATTTTAAATGAAAATCAAGAAATAATAATCTTTTAACGAATAGTTGTTGTTACCTACGACTTTATTGGAATTGAACCCATACAAATGTGATTATTTATTTATAAAATGTTGTTTTTATTAAATCAATTATCTTTTCATTTTTTTAGTTTATGAACATGATTGCTTTGTAGTTAGATATGGTTTATTACATTTATTTATATATTTATGCTTCCCATTCTATCTATATAGAACAAGATCTAAGCTCAGAGCATAATGGTTCAATTATTTTTTCCTTACTCCGATTTTTTTAAACTTTAAACCAATTTATCTTCACATAATTACATATAGTGAATATAGATTTATAAAGTTATAGCATTGTTTAATTAGTTGCATTAACCGACAATAAAGTTCATTATCGAGCATGAAATGCTTGTATGCTTTCATTTTTATTCATATTGGTTTAATATTTCATTGTCCATTTTACATAACTGTTATACATAATGTTTTATATATAATTTTACCACCTCAGGCATCAGCGCTTTGCTATTATCATTTAATATATCTATGTTTTGCTTTTTTAAAGCAATTTTTTTGCATCTTGTTTTCTCTTTTCTCTAATAGGAACTACTTACTATTATTATTTACTTTAATAGAAAATGGTGGAAAAATTGTAATTAACGGTTATAATTGTGATTAAATGATTTAGCTCATATTCTCTAATGCGCCCTGATGGCCATTTGGGTAGCGCTTTGGCGATTGCTATAAGGTTTCAGGGTACTTACGTATTAACGGTACCTTGGCGACAGTTGCGCCAATAAAGAGCACACGCGCCAACCGCAGCTACAGATTTGGCGCCAATCTACACTTAAAATTTTTGTCCCAAATAATAAAATATATATGAAACACTTCATTTTAAATCAAAACGCTTTTAAAATATTTTTATTCCAAATAATAAAGATTGGCGACACTTAAAAACCGCCAAGTCTGTCACCAAGGTACCGTTAATACGTAAGTACCGGTTTCAGGTTTGAATCCTGGCGGTGGCATGGATGTTTATGAGTGGTTCGCGATCTACGTTAAACTGTAGGTCCCGGTCTAATTAGCCTAAAATGTGCACAAAATGACCGTAGAGCGACAAACTAAACCAAACCCTCACTAACACTTTTTTTAAAAAGCATTAGTAGTCATTTCAATAATTTTGACGAATTTGCATTTATAAGTAGCTTATTTATCTTATGGTTTATCTTTTATATTAGACTAAAAAAAATCAGAACTAAGAAATTTAGTATTAATGTGTATTTTCTTATTAATTTAATAATCATTTATCATTAATATCTTATTAAAATTGTACATTAATTTGAAATTTTTGTTAATTTATAAAATTTAAAAATAAATTTGGAATAATTTAGCAAAAGTTGCTGTATTTGTTTTTCTTTTTGTAGTCCTCTTTTATATACATTTCTTTAAATAAAAAACTAAAAAACCATTTTTAATTTTTTCCAAATTATATTCTTTTATTTTCAAGTTTTGTATAAAAATAATAATGAATCAAAATATTTTTTTATATTATTTATTAAACAATAAATTACATGGATAAAGGTTAACATGTCAAATGACATATTTTTATAACAAGATTTTGAACACTTTGAAAGATTTGAACTTCAAAACCTTAAAATGGTTTATTTACAACAACTCTTTTACAAATTTACGAATAATTTTACGTCCATTTAGTTACAAATGTGGCACCATTTGATGACGAATTGCCTTTAATAACAAAATAGAGTTTGATGTTCACGTGACATATCGTTTTTTATAACAAGATTTTGAACACTTTGGAAGATTTGAACTTCAAAACCTTAAAATGGTTTATTGTATTTACAATAACTCTTTTTATAAATTTACGAATAATTTTACATCTTTTTTAGTTACAAATGTAGCACCATTTGGTGACAAATTGCCTTTAATAACAAAATAAGAGAGTTTTGACATTTTGCATTCCTAACATAGTTACAATACTCTTTCCAAAAATATTTCAACGTGACATTTAACATTGAAGGAGTATTTTTTAAACAGACGAAAATTCCACCTTATTTTATTTTTGGTGCGTATGCAAACGACGCCAAATTGTCGGATTAGGAACCGTGACCTTAATCACGCGTGTAAAATTGATCACGTTTCTCCCTGCTGTTCTCAAATATGTACACAGTCGGCGGCGAACGCTTGTTTCAGTGACGCTTAAAAAAAAAGGGGGAGGAGAGAAGGGGGTACGAAATGAGGCGGGAAAGGGGGTGGTAAATTAGACTATTCCTTTTTTACAGCAAGCCTAATGCATTTTCTACATGCCCTCCCTTTCCTCTCCACGCTATCATAATCTATGACAGCATTTCGAATGAGGTTGCCACATGGCGGCATGTCGCCACCGTTCTTTGCCAATCTCGCCAAATGTTTTAAATCAAACTGTCAAAGATTTTGGTTTTAATGAAGATTGTGATTAATGTAAATGTAAAAAGAAATTCAGAGGTCATCTTTTGAAAACTTTTTTTTATGTCATACTTTTAAATTAATTGATTAATATCATATTTAACATCTATTTTTTATACTTTTATGTATTATTTTTTTAATAATTATAAAAGTAAATATGTTATAAAGTAATCGTGATTTAGAATTTTATTATTATAAAACAAAATTAGATAGATTTAGAACATTTTTATATATTTCGAATTTGGAAACTTATAAAAGTATTTTAATGAATATAAAAAAAATTATTTAAAAAAATTATTAAAAATTCGATTGTATTAAATTTAAAGTTTCTCAAAGTTTCAATTCATTTTAAAAAATTAAATATCAATACATACTTCATAAATCAAGGAAAATATTTGGATTATAAAGATTTGTTTATTTATATTTTGAAGCAATACGAACAAGTTATTTTTTAAGAAACAAAATAATCTTATATTAGTATGTTTTAATAGAGTGTAACCAACAAACTTGTAAAAAATATTTTTAAAGTAGATTTTGATATCTTAAGGGTCACTATAATATATTACTGCTTTGTACTTGCAAATATGCATAATATAACCTCATTTTATATGAAATGAATAGGATAATTATCTAGTAATTAAAGACAATCATTAACTAAATATAATCTGCAATCAAGAAATTTTGTTTTTGATGAAAATTTTTGGGGTAAAATTATGGATTTATGAAAAAAAAAATTATTTAAATAGAAAAAAAATTGTATTATATTAATATAGAAAATAATTACTAAATTATAATTATAATAAATTATTTTAAGATAACAATTGTGCAGTTTGTCAAGCATAATAGTAGTCAAAATACTTCAAAAAAATTTCAGTGTTCAAATCAGTGATTCTTCTTTATACTGGAATTCAAAATAACTATAATTTTATTACTCAATCTATATGTTTTAGAGTGCAAATTTATTATTGTAGTTTTCTACTTAAATATCATTCTTTTTTTTTTTCTAATGCCAATCCAAATTTAGTACTTAAATGTTGTTAATAAATCCAGAGTACTAACTACAACTGCTTTTGTACTACTTTTTGACTGACATCAAAAAGCAGTAGCATTTTTTTTTATTTAAATTTCTTCTGTTTTAATCAAAAAGCAGTACAAAAGCAGTTGTAAATATAAGAATTAATAAAATGTTTGTCATTTTAGCATTACTACCCGTAATACTAAAAATTGTTTTTAAAATTGGACTATAGAATTCGTAGGAATTTTAAAAAATTATTTTCTCTAAACATTGAGTTTATTATTCTAATTGTTTTAATCTTTTTAAAATTATAACGTACAGATATATAAGTAATATTAAACAAAAAAAAATTTTATTAATATTTTAAATTTTTTAGTTTATTTGGCAAATAATCTTACTTTAACCATTTTAAATAAATTTTTATCAAAAATTATTTACAACTTAAATAAAATAGTATTAATAAACTAAACTAATAACTTTTTTAGTACATTTAATACTTTTTCACTATTCATTTAAAAATTTAGCCATTAAATAAAATTCCTTTTAAACGGCGATAATGAGCCAAATGTGGCAGCCTGCAAATTTTATCAAATGGAAAGAGGGGGAAAAGTTGGGAGAAAAGAGAGACAGTCCTCCTGAGGCCGGGTGGGGAGAACGAAGGGGGTGATCGTTTCTTCCTTTTCATTGGTTATCACCGACCACCCTCCCCGGGGGCAACTGCATTGTTCTCCACAACACACAAAGAAGAAATTAGGAAAGAACTCAGCATATGGGGGATGGCGGGAGAATTTCATTTGAAATATTAGTGCAGAGAATGTTAAACAACTTTTGCCCAAAGGGACTTTTTCTTTTTCTTTGACGTTTAAGTTATTGGATTTGCTCTTTGTTTATGCATTTAAATAGTAGGAACAGATGTAATTAATTCGTTATTGCTTGGAAGTGGGTTAATGAACCGTGGAGACAAAGCAAAATGAATCGTTCGGTTCATTTTTTTGTTGTTTAAATTTCTTTCTGTTTTAATCAATGTAAATGAACCAAGATGAGTTATTTGATGTATACAGTGTTTTGATAAACAATAAGCGAAATTGAAAACAAAAAAAAAGTTGTCCTGTATTAATTAGTGAGATCTATGCTATGGTAATTAAAGTTGATAATCTAATTATATTGAATGTGTAAACATCATAAGGACTCGTTATGCAATAGATTTTTAATGTGTTTATACTACAGTGGAAATTTTACTGTTCTAAAAAGTTAAAAAATCTTACTAATTCTATTTGGTTCCTGATAGCCGAGTGAGTACATACACTATAGTAACGTATTCGGTAAAATATTCTTTTTCTATAATAATTAAAAATATTACCTTACAAAAATACTTGTTTACTTAAAAAAATCTTTATATATTAGTAAATATTGTATTTTTACGGCCCTCGGTGATATAGGTTTCGGGTTCCAGTCCCGCTTGTACCATGGATGTTTGTAGTGGTTCGGAATCCAATTTAAACCGTTTTAACTTTAAACCAATACGTAGGGCGTAGGAGCTGACGACCCTACCCCTTAAAAAGAAAACATCTCCTGTCTCGATATCTGCTAACAGGCAGACGGTCTTGGTCCACCATGAGGCTGTTGCGCCAATGAAGGTGATAAGACAGTTATGACATATCTTTTGCAAATAATTCATATCAATATGTCATAAAAACATGAAAGCAATTGAGCCAAAGATAAAATTCTCACAGATCTCACAAATTATTGAAGCAACTCATTTAACATTACAACTCAGCAAGATTATGAATATTGACCACATAAACATAATAATTCCGCATTAAATGTTTAATGGATTTTAAATATCCTTAATAAATACTAAATAAATTTCAATATTTTCCTTCTTACAAAATGTTGAAAAAGGAAACAATAGATTCATAATGGTAACTTGGAGTTTGGAAAGAACATATGCTTCAAGAATATTAATATATCTTTTCTGATTAATTTTTTCCCCATAATATTTTAACTAAAACTTAATTTGAATTTATTCCGTTAATAAAATGTATTTAATTAATTTATAACTCAATTTTACATAAGGATAAAAATTTAATTTTGTTTTTAAATATACAATAACAAGGAAATTGTTAACAATTAATGATATTCTAATACGAATGCATCAAGCCTGATATGTAGCTTCAATCAATTGAAGAAAATTAATGTAGCTTTTCACTAAAAGTTTGCATTTATTGTTAATAATTTTTTTTTTAAATATATCATATTTTGTTAAGTTTATAGCCTAATTTTATCGTCGCAAATTAATAGTCATTATTATGAAGCATTATTATGAATATTTTTAATTTTATATTTTCTCATTACAAAGTTTCATTATTAAATACAAAAATAAAATATTTTATTTCAAGGTATCTTTTATTGTTATTATTTTTCATGTATTCACTTATAGATAATTTGGTATAAATGATAAGCTAATAATGATATAATAATATAAATGATGACAAATGATATAATGGTATAAATGATATAATGGTATAAATAAAATAATAATTAAGCTAAAAACGTAATATAATCTAATTTTTAAATTGAATATTGTTCTTTGTTCTCAATCATAATCTTTGAGCAATTGTATTATTTGCTGAAATAGAATTTAAAGCAACTCCTACACATTTTTTTTTTATTTATTTCTTTTCAATTTTGTTTCAATGCTTTCTATTTACAATAATTTTCATTTTTATTTATAAATATCTATACATTTTTCTTAAAGTTATTTTTCTTTTTCAGGGATATTGCTGATTTGAAGATATTGAGGTAACTTTCTGAAAATATATGACTTCCTGTTTTCTATAGTAAGATGTTATTTACGCCTATGATTAAAAAAAACACCATGATTTAATTTTCTGTGGATTTTAGTTTATAATTGTGAGCAACAATAAACATAACATCAACATGTAAACATAACATTCACATATTAATTTGAATAAAAATAACATTGATGTATACATTATAGATCATTGTTGTTGATCATTATGTATACATTGCATATTATTGATATACGTCATTAAAATATGCCTCCAATATTTCTGTTTGATGAACTGATATATTTAATAAAGTGCTTAATGATATTGAACAAAAATAGATTACTATTATTAAAAAAATATTTTCGAAGAGATAAGCTGTTTTACAATGTCAATGTAATCAAATTGAAAGTCATCAGTCTTCATATAATGAGTTTGCAATGTATATTTAATAAAGTAAGGGTATAAAAAATGGTATATCATTGATGCTTTCATAATATATCATTCATGTATACATTATAGATCATTGATATATGCATAATATATCATTGATATATACATTATAGTTCATTGATATATACATTGCATATTATTAATATACATAATTAAAATATGCATCCAATATTTCTATTCGATGGAAATTATCTAATTAATAAAATGATCAATGATATCGAACAGAAATAGATCAATATTATTAAATAAATAAAATTATTTTATAAGGATGATGTATTCAAATGAAAAATCATCGTCATTCAAAAGTGCAGTTTGATAGATTTGTTTTCAAAAACTCCTCAACAGAAATGAATAAAAATAATAATAACTTCATTTCATTTAAATCTTCATTCATCTTTGTATTTAAATTTCCCAATTACATCAATATTATTTATAAAAATATTTTCTATCCTAAGAAGCAATTCAATACTTATATCAAATATAAAGATACAAAAATAATAAACATGCGAGTTATACGTTAGTTGCAATTAAGGTCTTAGTTAAAAGATCCCCCACTGCAAAATAAAAACAAAAACAAAAAAAATACTCCCAAGATTAACGAAGAATAAATAAATAATAGAAACCGAAGAAGAGAAACACAGTTAAAAAAAACAACTCTTGCTCAACATAGGGGGGAGATATTTATTCTTAGATAAAAGAGGATCTCTGTTTGGAGAAGCAAAAGGTCAACAGAGTTGAGCTGTGTGCTCTTTCTATGACTGTATTTGCGATTGGGTATTTTATTTTTTTAACCCCAACTTTTTTTTTTCTGCTCTACTCGTGTTTTTCTTATGGCATATCCGAATTTATTTCAGGAAGATTCAGTTATCCCTTGGTCATAACGAATCAAATAATATTACAAACAAGAAATGAAATATTTGTTAAGATACTGTACAGCTATTGTTCTCGGATGCTGGTCATTATTTTTTAATTGTGCCATAAAGGGTTTTTCCTCAAGACACTCTGGAATTATGATTTGGATCGGCTAGAATTACTCACAAGTGCGTGCAGAATAATTCGCATGGCCTTAAGAAGTTGTTTGAATGCTCGTATACTGAGTCAATTGCCCGAGGGCAAGAATGAAGGGAGTCCTAAAAATCAGATGTGTCAGACTATCATGTTTTTTTTCCGAGAATCTTACTTCATGTTCTGAGATTTTTTTTTCTTCTTCAGAATTTTTTTCTTGCAAAAATGTTATAAAGGGGTCTTGTGCTTAAGAGAAGAAGAGAAACTACATTTCTAAATGAAATGAAAAAATTCTCTCTAAAAAGATTTTTTTTTTTTTTTCAAAAGTTAATTTTTTTTTATGTTATTCATTATAAAAAAAGTATGAAATTTTAAAAAGTCAATTAAAATATTCATGGAAATGAGGTTGTTTTTGAATGGTTATTATTTTTGCATCATCATATCGAACAAAAATAGATCAATATTTTTTTAAATTTATTTCCTTACAGATAACTGTTTTATAGTAATAATGTACTCAAATAAAATATCATCATCATTTAAAGGTACAGTTTGTTCTTCTTGGAATTTTTTATTTTGCAAAAATCTAATAAAAGGGTCCTTTAAATATGAGACAAAATTACATTTTGAAGTGAAGTGAAATTAAAAAAAATTCTCTCTAAAATTTTTTTTTTTAATCAAAAGTTCATCTTTTTAATATTATTCACTACAAAAAAAGTATGAAATTTTAAAAAAGTCAATTGAAATATTCATAAAATGAGGTTGCTGAATAGTATTTCAAGTAAATTAAGACATTTTTTTGATTAACAAAAATAAAGGTCATTATTGAACTTTTACAATTTTAATACAATATATTTGCGATGATGAATGTTTACTTGTGGTTGTTGTTGTTGTCGTATCCCTCATGGAAGGAGGGAAGAGGGGGCAGTTTCTGGTTTGCTGTAGCAATCGTAGGTAGAAGTCTCACTTCTGCTCCGTGTCGCTGAAAAAGGAGGGCGGTGCTTTCTGGGAGGACATTCAGGGGAAATTATTTTAGTTTGATTACCTATATAGTATGATTACCTTACCTAAAATTATTTATGTTGATTAAGATTTTTATTATGAAAATAATGGTTACTATATTGAATGAATTAAATTTTAAATTGCAGTTCAATATACTTAAAATATTGAATTTAGTTTAATATAATTACCAATTGAATTAAGATGAAAATTTATATACTGAACTAGTTGTAATTTATCATTTTAAATTTCATTTCATTTTAAAGTATTATTTGAAGTAATTTTAAATTAAAATGATCAATGAGCTAATATATCACAAAAATCTTCTTTATTTAACAAATTTATATTACAATTTTAATACTTAAAACCTATTACACTAAAGCACCTATTACCTATACTATACCTATACCTATTTTAATCTCTAAAACTAAAAAAAAATTTTCTATACTGATATAAAATTATTTATACTGATTAAGATTTTTATTCTGAAAATAAGGATTACTATATTGCATTAAATAATACTTCAATATAGTTAAAATATTGACTTTAGTTTAATATAATTACCTATTGAACTGAGATGAAAATTTATATACAGAACTATTAATTTTAATTCATTTTAAATTATTGTTTGAAGTATTTTTAAATTAAAAATTCAAATGATCAATGAGCTAATATACCACAAAAATCATCTTTATTTAAGAAATTTATATTACAGCTTTAATATTTATTTTGAAAAAAGTGTTTTATTTTTATTCAAAGTTATTTTATGCTCAGTAATATGTGAAATTTCATGCACAAAAAAGCATGCATGTGAGTTTCTTACAACACTATTGATTAAATGTTATGTAAATTGCTGGTAACTTACATCAAATATAAAAAAAGGGAGTTCCTAATATTTATGTGGGAGTTTTTATCTAATATTTCAAAATAATTTCCCATAAAAAATTTTAAATAAAAATCCACGTAAAGTTTCGAAATTGTATGATTTGCATTTCATTTTCCTATTGCAACACATAAAATGAAAAAAAAAAAAAAAAAAAAAAAATCTAGCAATGAAGTGAATAAAATTATTTAAAATGATCATCTGCCCACAGTATACGCATTTAAATTCGTTTAAATAATAAATTATCTTTATATTTATAGTTTAAAATTTATTAAAAGAATTGATAAATATATAGCTGTAGCGAATGCTGTATTTAATATTTTTTACATTAGTCATGTATTTTATATAATTTTGAAATCTTTGTTGAATCTTGAGTGGTACTCAGTTTCTGATAAAGAAATTTATTTATACAATATATCTTTTGTATTTAACATCCGATACTTTAGGCTATCAGATATTGATGATTTCTACCAAAATTTATTGATTTGCATTTTAAGTACAAAAGTTGTATATTTATTTTCATTTTTATAAATCTATAATGCATTAAGTAACGTATAAGTATTATACCTAAAATATATATAAGCCCCAGCATATAGCCTATAAAGTTCATACTATAAACACAAGCAATTAATTTTTATATAAAAAATATTGAACAAAATTTAAGATTTCTTTCGTATTTTAAATTATAATTATTATTAATATTTTCTTTTACTTGCCAAAAAAATTTATCTAAAAAACCCAATTAATTAAAAAGCCACCTTTTATTATTAATAAGAGAAGGTTTTATATATTTCAAATGTTATGATAATTATGTTTTAATTTAACATTGTGATTGAATTCAAAATTTATAGAAACACATAAAATTAGCAATTTCCTATGAAAAATTAAAAATTTTCTGAAAAATCGAAAATAATGAATAATGTATAATTTCAGTATTTCTAGGCCACAACTGAGAGCATAATTTCATAGTTTTATACTTGTGGATAAATTAACATTATTATTAATTATCAAGTTTTAAAACTAGTTAATTGTTTTGGAAATATTTGTTTTCAAAAAACACAACTAGTATGCTTATATAGCAAGGGAATTCTTGTTTAAAAGCATAACCAATTATTTGTTTGCAAGGATTTGAAAAACACAAGAGAAGCGTTTGAAAATACAAGTAAGTTCTATTACTATCATTTGAAGAATACTTGGTTCATTTATATATTGTGTGTATATAATTCTACCAATAAAAACAGTAAATAAAAAGGTTGTTTTGTCTCTATTATTTTACATTGAATAAATGTATTTTGATTATTTCTATTTTATTTTATAAAGACATTGTACGAATATTTTTTTTTTTTTTAGTACTCTTACCCATTTTTATATAAGGAAAATGTCACTAAAAAACAGCACAAATTACTAAATGAGTATATTTAGCAAAAAATTTTACAAAATTCACTTCTTGTAGACCTAAATTACTACAGTTTGTACATTCTGTTCGACTGTAAATCATAGTGGAGGAAACGCAACTTCCCTCAAACATCTGTCTAACATTCGTTACCAACAACGAACCCCTGTGTTTCATCCAACTCCCATAGGAAGCGGACTCAGCTGGAATCTCCTCTGGTTAACATTACGGAAAAACAGCCAGACAGGTACCGTATTGATAAAGCCAGGCATTGCATCAGTTCCATCTGGTGAAAGACTTCTCGCATTTGCAAGTCCAAAAAGAAGGTGGAGCATTTGTCGTATCAGTTGGTGGTTCAGCAGATAGATCAACTGGGTTTTATAAAAAAAAATCGACCCATGTTGCTGTCTGTAACAGTATACTGATTTGGTTAAGGCTAATAAGTATATCTGGGGTAAAGATTTTCTTGTTAGTTGGAAATCTTTTCTCAGCAACCCATCTGCTGCATCTGTGGTGGAAATGATAATTTTTCGCCAGTTTTCCCCCCGTGATGTACGCCCATGCGTGGGAGATTTCTGTGGGTGGCCTATCTTTGGCCCACCCATGACATATTCAGCCCATCACTCGACGGCGGGACGACGTCTTGCAGAGCCCATGTTCCGCGTCGTCATAAACAACGTCCAACCCTGATTGCCCCAATCCTCCACTAGCTAGTCGGCTGGACCATGGGGAGCATTCATTACAGGCTACACTTATTCCAAACACGCATTGGGATAAAATACTACATGTTTGCCAACTAGTTTTTTTCTTTTTCTTCTTCTACCCCGTAAGTGAAGCGATGAGGTAGTTGAGGAGCGGTGTTCTTCTATACAGGTTTTGTCACATTTGAAACACTGTATGAGTGCTAGATGTCCATTGACAGAGACAATAAAGAACAAAAAAAAACTTCTTCCCTCTCCGTGCATCGAGTGCAGATAACTCAAAACTTAAGTTATGGGTCTTCGCCTCTGAAATTTGCTATGTGCGTTTCTTTCAAATTTTTCATCTGATATACGCGTTTGACGTTAGGTGATATGGCTTGTAGAGAACCATAAATCCCACCTAAGATTGAAATATTTCTTTTTGGTTAGACGGAAACGATCCGGCAAAAGGTAAAGAGATTTCGTAGATTCGTTAGTTGTTTTAGGACTGCGAAAAGAAAAACTGGTAATTTTTTTCTTTATGGATTTATCATGGACGTTTTAAAATCACTCACCGTCATACATAAAAGCAATTGCAGATAAAAATCAACACACACGTTAATATATTTATTGATGCCTCTTATGTGATGCGCGAGACTAATTAAAATATATCCATAAAGATAAAACATGTTCATACTTTTTTTTTGAGGAATTAAATTTTACAAACATTTATAAGATATAAATGAACCTTTTAAACTATGCAGTCGTATAAATTTTTTACCTTATATATTCAGTAAAATTAGGTGACGCACGAAAGGCATACATATTATTTAAGAATTCAATAATTTGTTTTGGTTAGACAAGTATAATCATGAGAATTAAAAAACGATTCTTTACTTTAATATTCTACAGTAAAAAAAAAATTACCATTTTTTGTTGCAAGTTTATTTCGCATGTTTTAAAAATTCATTTCATAACCTGCAGTGGAATAAAACGAGAAGAAATTTGTCTAAAAAGATAGAGTATTTTATACCTTTTTTTTTTAAGGAATTAAATTATACACACATTTATAAAATATAAATGAATTTTTTAAGATATGCTGTCATATAAATTTTTTACCTTATATATTCGGTAAAATTAGGTGACGCACGAAAGGCATAAATTTCATGTAAGAATTCAATAATTTATTTCGGCTAGACAAGAATAATTCTGAGAATTAAAAAACGATTCTTTACATTAATTTTTTATTTTTTACAGTAAAGAAAGCATAAGCATTAAGTAAAAAAAAAAAAAAAAAAAAAGAAATTACCATTTTTCGTTGGGAGTTTATTTCGCATGTTTTAAAAATTCAACTCATGAACTCAGTGGATTAAAACTAGTAGAAGAAATTTGTCTAAAAAGAAATAGTGTTTTATACATTTGGATTGAATAGCCTTGAACAAATGTTTTATAATTTTAATGCACGAAATAACTTTTTTTTTCTTCCCAAGTTTATGTATGTTAAAATTCACTCGATAATCAGCAGTTGAGAGGTTTATCGGTTATTTCCTGCATCGATTTGCAATTATTCCACAATATTTCCCTTCTGATTGATTTTCTTGTCAAATTGAATTTAATTATTTTAGTTTCTTTCTTAATAATTTAAAACTAATAAGTATTTGTGGGTATCAACAAGAACTAAAAAACAACTGTGATAGGTTATATGATTACATAATATAAAATTCCAATTTATCAATATCGTTTCATAAATATAAGAAAAGCTTATATCGTACATAATCATCATCATCATCAATAGCACGACAGCCCAGAGCTTGGCTTTACTTTGAAGAGATTTCTATGCATTCTTCTGGGTGACAAGGGTCCTCTAATTCTTAACTTTTAGTACAGCAACATTTTCAACTGCGTCTACCCATCGCAACTTGGTCATCAGCTTCCTCTTTGCCAAAACAAGCCTTTTTACAGGGTTTAAATCATTCATTCTAAATACAAGAGTAGCCCAGTTTAATCTAATCTATAAATTTGTATGCTGTACCTTAACCAACCTCCAACAATCACTTTCCCCATCTCCAATTATAGCTCTTAAAATCTACCGCTGAAATATATCCAAATGGGCCTCATCAGATCTCGCCAAAGTCCATGTTTCATAGCAATAGACCAACATAGGTTTAATAAGGGTTTTATATAACAAGAATTTAGTTTTTCTGTTTATGAACTGCGATTTAAACAGGTTTTTTCACCCAAAAAAGGCCTTTTTGGCACGATTCTGTTTTTTATTTCAGGTTTATATCATACAGGACTATTAATTATTCTTATTTCTGAAATTCATCTTTCATCAATAAAAAAAAACGAACTATATTTCGGGAGGAATGATACATGTCATGACTACGTTGTGTGGTCCAGACAGCCTTGTCTTTAGTATAATTAATTTATTTTGTGCAAGTTAAGTGACTATATTTTAAATGAGATATTTTTATCTTTCAAAAATCCGTGAAAATAATTTTCAATTGAAAACTGTGAAACTTGGCGTTTAAAATTTTAAAAGAAGTAGAAAAAGAAATTATCATTTTCAAGCAATAAGGGTATCAGAGCAATATTTAACAGATAGTTAAGTTATCTACTGAATGTAAATTTTACTTGATCGAAATCTTAATTAGAATTGAAAGGACTGTAAGCTTTATGAAGTGTTAAGTATGATATGAATATTAATACGAAAATCGCTTATGAATATTTCATCGGAATCTATTTAAAGATGGCTGGCAGCTGCAATTTTTATGGAGAAATGTGAACAAAAGTAGTAAACAAAAATAAATCATGGCATTTTAAGAAGTAAGTGATAAAGATTTCTAAAAAATAAATGTTCTTTCTTATCTTACATCATCATGCGTTTTAATTAAACAAAAAAAGATATTTGGTAGGACAATTAATTGGTCATCATTTGATTCTCATATTTGTTTGGTTATAATTAAAAAGGAGAATCAAACTAATTAGTTGGTTTTATTTTTTTGTATAATATATATTTCGCACCTAGACATGTTAATGTGAACAGTTCATAAATGCTTAATGAAATTGCATATTTTGCAAAAGACAAGACGTTAACATCACATACATATTTTGCACAACACAGTCATTAACATCATAGTAATCATATGTATCATATTGTAGGAATCTAAAATCCTAAATTTATTATATCTATGAATGTTCCTGAAGTTAATTTATGTTGCTAATTATGTTTTGTATGTAGTGTGAATTGAAAACACGCATATAAATATCATCGAAAATTAACTTATCGATCTTCAATGAGCATATTTATAAATTAATTGGCATTAATTTAACTAGAGTAGAATAATATAATTTACAAATAATAATAAGTAGTCTTGCACTCATTGTCAGAAAAGAAAAAGATTATAACAAGCTATTGAAATAAAGATGTATAAAGATTTCAATTAAAATATACACAAATAATCAATCATGTTTTAAGTAATACCCGATTCTTCGTTCAATGGTGATACTCACCAGCAAGCTTTGAAGAAGATGTCGGTTCGTTTCTTGTTGGTGGCGGGGTTTACGATCAGATTCGGTGATGATTATGATAGATCTATCTTCTATTGACAGTTAGGAAGCCTGAATTGAATATTTGAGCTTTCTCCAGGGCGACATTCAATAGCAAGCAATTATTTCCTAAAGTCTTCTTGAAAAGAGTACCAAGTTGGCTATCGCTATGCCATTTGGTATCACAGGCTTCAGGTTAGAACCAACCTTCAGATTCGTATCACAGGTTTCAGGTTCATTCATGCCTGGAGATGGCATGAATGCTTGTTAGTGGTTAGGAATTGACGTTAATATGTAGGTACCAGTCTAATTAGCCTAAAGTGTACAAAAAAATGACTGTAGATTGATAACCAAACCAAATCTTCTTGAGGATGTAAGAAAAGTACCATATCCCTATAGGAATTTGCAGAGTACAGACGATAGAGTAATGATACTACACTTTGCGTAATATTACTCTTGAGTACTAATAATACGTTTTATTAAAACAATGGCACAGAGACGCTGTGATAGAGTCTTTTTTGCAGAGTCTAGAAATATTTTTGCATTACAAACAACGATTCTTTTCTTTTAAATATGATTTTGTAATCCGTCATGGACAATGAAATCAAGAATTTCGTGATTTAGAATAATTCCTTTATAAAGATTTAATTTTCACCGTTGTCAAATTCTTTTATCCCTAGTATTTTAACAGTATTTGGATAAGTTGAGATAAAGCAGCATCAGCGAGCATACATCTCAAAACACCTAGTTGAATCAAGTCAAGTCATTTAGGTATTATAGAAAATTAGATTCGGGTTTTCCGGCATTTTTTTATATACTATTTTATTTTGCGTATAAATATATAGTTAAACATTTTTATCGATTTATAAAACCATTGTAAAAAAAAAAAAAAGATCTAATAAATAGTGTTCAGGATTCAGGATCCTGAATTCACTTAATAAAATGATTTTTTTTTTTATTAAAAATCTTTAACTCGCTTAATAAAATTGAAACTCTACGAATTTGGAGTATAAAATCTTGATTAGCTATTAAAAAAATCCTGATTTCGCATAATGAAATGTTGTTTAGGTATTAAAAAAAAATCCAGTTTACTCATAATAAAATGTTGGTTATGAATATAGAGATCTTGAGTTCTCTTGATATATTGATGAAAAAAAAAATCTCATTTGTCATGATTTCCTTGGTAAAAAATTATGATATAAATACGAATGAATGACTAATATTACTTAGTACATGCTTAGAAAAGATAAAAGTAAAATTAATTAAAATCAAATTGTGATTATTATTAAATTTCAGCGGTATTATTTCTCGAAGAAATAATTTAATTTGTATCAAGCCCCGTGGAGCGAATTCTTTTCTTTTCCTTGAAAAGCTTATTCTTTAAATGGAAATTTATAAAAATACTAGAAGACCCGGCCACGCGTTGCTGTGGCTTTCTTGAATTTCGTTCAATTATAATATACTATAATTGGTATTGTTAAGGAAGTGATTGGTAAAGAATGATGAAAAGTTGTGCAAATAAGAATTATGCAACTAATTATCGAAATAGCAAAAAAAAAAAAAAGTCATTATATTGTTCGGAAAATGAAGCTACGAATTCCTCTAATTACAGTATTGCAACCCTAAAGAAATTGGCGGAAAATTGGCGAAATATTCAGAATTGCAAGATTGGCGACTTCCTCAGGGGTAGATTTTAACCGACTTTGCATTTAAATAAAAAAAAAATCTGAATAAAAACTATCCTATCTCTCAAGTTGGAACAAAACACACATTTAAGAAAAAAAAAGTTAAAATCGGATGGTTAGTTTCAGAGTTCATCCCGAACAAACATCGTGACACGGGAATTATATATAATAGATAAATAAATAAATAAAAAGTAAAAATAAAGAAAAAAGGAACTCCGAAAAAAGTTCGGCTAGAAATTCTTCCGCTTCACGGGAGTATAAAATGTTGATTAGGTATTTTAAAAAATCCAGATTACTCATAATAAAAGGCTGATTAGATATTAAAAAAATCCAGATTACTCATAATAAAATGTTGATTAGGTATTAAAAAAAATCTAGATTACTCATAAAATGTTGATTAGGTATTAAAAAAATCCAGATTACTCATTATAAAATGTTGATGATGAATATAAAAAATCCTACATTCGCAGAATAAAATGTTTGTTATAAATATAAAGATCTTGAGTTCGCATGATAAATTGATTAATAAACAATATAAAAAAAAAAAATTTTAATGTCATTTCCTACTTTTTTTTCACTATTGCAGAAAGTCCTTTATAAACAATTTTCATTCATTTTTTTAGTTTATCTGGCGCCATCTATTGGTGGATACATGCAACTTAAATCTAAAACAAACTAAAATTACTTAATTAAATTTAATTACTGAATTAATATGTGAAAAAACTGTATTAACATCAAGTGTCATCCACTACAAGTTTAAAAAAATGTATTTGAACTTGAGTGGATGAATAAAAAGTATTTTATGAACGATTAAAAATTTGAACAAGATATACATAAGGAGAGTGTTTGCTAATAGAAGGAATTGAAAAAGGAAAACTCTTTTGGCCTAATAAAATAAATTTCTTAAAAATTCTTTTAAATTTAACATAAATAGCTAATATTTAATATATGCTTAGAAAAGATATTAATTAGAACTAAATAGGGATTATTATAAAATATCAGTGTTAGTATTATTTCTCGCTTATACTTAAGAAATAATTTAATTTGTATCATAGCCCTGGGGAGCGAATTTTTTTCTTTGAAAAGCTTATTCTTTAAATGGAAATTTATAATAAAAAAAGGAACTGCGAAAACTTCGACTAGGAATTCTTCCGCTCCACCAGCTCCCTCCCTCGTGCATTAAAGAGGGGGGTTCGAAACTTGAAATGTGCAAAATCATGGCGTCGGAAGAATTTGGTCGATCGATGGCTCCTTTTCCAGAGGAAATCAATAATCCACTTCACTGTGAAATGAAGTTGGCTCACTTCCACCATTCTCGCCTCCATTCTGGACTACGGGGTTTAAGGAAATCCCCCCGGTTCCTGATTAAAGACCTCTTCTTTCTTTTGCGAAAACAATTCTAATGGACTGGGTGTCGGAGAGAGAAAATACAATTATTGGAAAAAAGAACTTGCTGCCTTTCTTTCTTTCTTTTTTGAATTAATGTTTTAAGGTGGTTAAAAAAAAAAGAAGTTTAGGTGGAAGGATATATTTCGTTTTATTTTAAGGGTGGAATATCAATTATGGGAAATAAATTGATGCTTTTTCAATGCTGGAGTTTTTTTTTAAATAGGACATCGAAAATTCATAATGGTACTTCAAAACGTCAATTTGCAGTTGGCGACTTTCTACAATTAATTTACCAATCAGAGTTGCAAGTTTTTATATTCGTATTAATTTAAGGCAAAGAAAGGTTTATTAAGTGGGAAATAATATTCTTAATATAATTTGAAAAATATTTTTTGTTTTATTTTAAGGTACAAAAATTAATCATTGGAATCAAGGTACTTCTGTTTTGAATGCCGGAATTCTTTTAAGTGTCATCATCGATAATTCATAATGATGCTACAATACCCGATTTGTCAACTTGCAGTTATGTACGATTTTTTATATGAACAATTACTTGTGATTTACCAACCAGATTTACGAGTTGTTATATTCGTATAATGGCAAGATAAGATTTATTAATTGGATAGATAATATTCTTAATATAATCTGAAAATATTTTTTATTATATTTTAATGGACAAAAATTAATGACAGGAATCATTTTCCTCCATTTTTGAATATAGAGATTCTTTTAAATAGCATATCTAAAATTTATAATGATGCTACAAAACATGATTTGCATACTTGCAGTTATGCTCGACTTTCTACATCAATAATTATTTGTGATTTACCAATAAAATTTTCAGATTTTTGTACTGGTATTAGTTGAGGGCCAAGAAAGATTTATTAATTGGAAAATCTCAATAAAATTTGAAAAAATATTTTTATTTTATTTTAAGGGACAAATATTAATCACAGAAATCAACTTCCTCCTGTTTTTGAATGCCGGAATTCTTTTAAATATCATATTTAAAATTTATAATGGTGCTACAAAACTTGATTTTCGAACTTGCAATTATTCGTTTCTTAAACTTTCTACATGAATAATTACTTGTGATTTACTAGTCAGATTTGCAAATTTTTATACTTGTATTAGTTGAGGGACCAAGAAAGATTTAATAATTGGGAAATAATATTCTTAATATAATTTGAAAAAACTATTTCTTATTTTATTTTAAGGAACAAAAATTAATCACAGAAACCAACTTGCTCTTTTTTTTTCAATGTCAGAATTCTTTTAATTAGCAAATCTAAAATTTATAATAGTGTTACAAAACGTGATTTGCGAACTTGCAATTATGTTCGACTTTCTACATGAATTATGGACTACTTGTGATTTACCAATCAAATTTACAAATTTTTATACTCGTAATAATTTTAGGCGAAGAAAGATTTATTAATTAGGAAATAATATTCTTAATATAAATTAAAAAAATATTTTGTATTTTATTTTAAGAGAAAAAAATTAATCACAGGAATCATGTTCCTCCTTTTTTGAATATAGACATTCTTTTAAATAGCATACAAAATGCGACTTGCCAACTTGCAATTTTGAACAATTAATTGTGATTTACCAAACAGATTTACAAATTTTGATACACATATCAATAGAGGGCCAAAAAAGATTTATTAATTGGGAAATTATGTTCTTAATATAATTTGAAAAATTATTTTTCATTTATTTTAAGAAATAAAAATTAATCACAGAATTTGCACCTACTTCTTTTTTTGAATATCGGAATTCTTTTAATTAGCATATCTACAATTTATAATGGTGCTACGAATTTGAGAACTTGCAGTTACTTACAACTTTCTATATGAACAATTAGTTGTGATTTACCAATCAGATTTACAAGTTTTTATATTCGTATTAATTTAAGGCAAAGAAAGATTTATTAATTAAAAATAATGTTCTTAAAATAATTTGAAAAATATTTTTATTTTTATTTTAAGTAATAAAAATTAATCACAGAAATTAATTTACTTTTTTTTTTAATTCCAGTATTCTTTTAATTAGCACAACTAAAATTTATAATGGTGCTACAAAACGTAATTTACCAATTGCAGTTACGTACGACTTTCTACATGAATAATTAGTTATGATTTACAAATCAGATTTGCAAATTTTTTTACTCGTATTAGTGGAGGGCCAAGAAAGATTTATTAATTGGAAAATAATATTGTATAATAAAATTTGAAGAATATTTTTATTTTATTTTAAGGGACAAATCAGATCAGGGATCAGAATAATCAACTTACTCATTATGAATAGTGAATTTTTTTTAAATAGCACATCTAAAATTAATAATGGGGTTACAAGTAATTATCAATTTACAGTAAAACTCGACTTTGACACTGACGATTTAGCTATCAAATTTGCAAATTTTTATAATTGCATTAATTGAGAGCTGAGAAATGTTTATTAATTGGTAAAAAATATTTTTAATTCAATTTGAAAAAAAAATATTTTTCATTTTATTTTAAGAAAGAAAAATCAATCAGGAGAATAAAGTTACTCCTTCTTGAATGATGGGAAATACATATAAAATTTATAATGATGATACAAAGCATAATAGCCAACTTACAATTATATTCCACTTTGGACATGAGCAATTAATAATGATTTATAAACAGGATTTGTTAATTTTTTATACTCGTAATGAGAACAATAACAATAATTATATTCATAATAAAAACAACAACAACAATTATATTCACAATGAGAACAATAACAAAAAAACCCATTAGATTTACTAATGAGGAAATTATATATAATTCGTTTAATTTTTTTGTATTCAATTGAAATTTGTTTTATTTAATCGCAGGTAAATAATTCAGTTTATTTTTTTGAGTCAACAAATAACAGTTTGGGTTTGAAACACGAAGAGCTGATCGATCGTTTGTATATTTTCAATTCGAAATTGATGCTTAATTCAATTCATTATAATTAATAAAAATGTTTACATTAAAAAAAAAAAAATTGGAGTTTTCGGGTCTATTGTTGAACTCCCATAATAAGTTGCTCATTCCAATGAGAATAAAATGGCCGCTTCTTTAAAAAAAAAAAAAAAAAAAAAAAAATTATACAATTAACAGATACTAATTCTAATCTACTATCAATCGGTTGATAACGATGAATTTGATTGATTTTTCCGCTGTATAAGCAGGGGAATAATTATCATTTTCATACTTCATGTAAATAAGAATGATGGGTCCAGATGATCGAGCACTTGGTGCTTCATGTTTCAGGTTCGAGTTCCGGTGGTACCATGGATGTTTACAGTGGTTCGGAATCCACTTTAAACCAGAGGTCCTTGTCTAATATGACTGTTGGGTTTAGGGCTGACAACCCTATCTCGTAAAAAGAAGACATCTTCTACCTTGAAATCTATTAGTGGGGCAGACGGCCTTAGCCCACCACGGAGCTGTGACGCCAATGAAGAAGATTCCCGTGGGTACATGGAAATAAGAAATGATAAATTCAAGTTAAATAAATAAAAACTTCGAAAATGGCTTTTTTTCTTTAGTTCTTGCTATTAGTGTGTCTTTTCTCAAAGTAATAATTAGAACTTCACAATTTTTTCATGCTAAACAAACATGAAAAAAATTGAAAAGTTTTATTCCGTTATCAAATACTATTTAAATCTAAACAGATTTATTTAATATCCGCTTTAAATTTTGATTTATCAGTAGTCCTAATATATTTTTTCTTATTTCCGAATGTTTTTTTAAGCAAGACATTTATTAATTATCCGATAAAAATAAGTTTTATTTATATACTATTCAATTTGAAGTACACAGAGCCAAAAACGTTAAAGTGAGACTCATATTTAGATTCGGGATCTAATTCATTTTGAAAGCTAAAATATTATAACTTTATCTTGATATTTTAAAATTTGTATTATATGTCCTCATTGATTCAATAACAATAAATTATCATGAAACAAAATCGTTGCAATGGTAAAGAATCGTTTCACTGATTTGGTTTGTCGCTCTATGATAATTTTTTGCAATAAAAGAGTATTGAGATAATTAGATAATTATCTCAATACTCTTTCTCTAATTTGAGATAATTAGACTGGGACCTACAGTTCAGTGTAGATTCCAAACTACAAACAATGATCCATACCATAGCCAGGATTCGAATTTGAAGCCTGTGATACAGAATGCCAGAACAGTAGCCAATTGGCCATCAAGCCGCCATCGTTTTAATGAAGTTATTTTTATATAACATGACTGCTGGTAATTAGTTATCTTTTATTAACACAAATTGCTATCAAGAGAAAAAAGAATAAATTTTATGCAAATTTTACATTTTACAACCATTGTCGCTTTTCGTATAAAAGCAGTTAATACCAAAATTCATGGTAGTCAATAACTTTTTAAATCTATCTGACACAAATTTTTGTTTCATTGAATTATTTCTTTATTTTTTATTTTAAAAGAATCTTTTAAGGTGATACGCTTCCCAAGAGGCCATAAGAAACAATACTAGAAAAAAGTCTGTTAAAGATATAAACGTAAACGTCTGTTAATAAAGCATGTGATTGAAAGGGTTATTGGCATGAAATGTTTTAATGAAATAGCTTTAGGATTATTTTGACACTTATTTATTTAAAACTTACTTGTTTCCTCACATCAGTTGCATGGAAAACATTGTTTAGGAACATGGGAATTACATACATACTATGTCGTGCGAATCGATGCGTTTGAAGGTCACGAACTCTCACATAATCCAAAAATCATTAATGAACAAGGATGATCCTATCCACCATACTCCATTATTCTCATGACACAAAAGGTCATATTATATGAGTTACCTCCACTCATGATTGAAAACAGAAGGGATTTTAAGCTGCATTGGTCCATTCCTAGTCCGACGCATCCGGGCTTTCATAACCACTCAACCAATCACCATAAAACCATCCAGCGTGGTTCGAAAAAGGATGTACCTCGTCTCATCACAGGACATAAGGACTTGTGAATTTGAGACCAATTAATAGGCCGGGTGACGTGAAGGGATTGCAAGCGGCGACATTAAAGTCTTTCTTGACACGCAACTCCCTTGTCATCACCTGCCCTCCCTTTTACTTGTGCAGGGGTGGTCCACGTATCAGGCCTAACTTTATAGGTGAATAATTCGAATATTTTGTCATCCTCTGGTGTTTACGACCCATTTTGAGAGCACATAAAACGACTGGACCGATATTTAAACTGTCGTCTTCTGGTTTCTGTCCCACCAAAATGGATGACTTATTTGAGCAATTGCTGCTTTGCTAGTTAAGGGCCTTCCATCCGTTTCTTGTTGTTAGAATTCTAACTAGCTTTTACGATTTTTTAATGCCAATAAATTATTTAAAATTAGTTGGAAATAGATATCATGAGATAACGTGATTTATGTCTAAATTTAAATGTTTTTTTATGTGATTGTAAATTAAACAACTAGTAACGATTAGGTCTCCACTTTGCAGGTGAATAATCTGATTGTCATCGTCTGGTTTTTACGACCCATTTCAAAAACACATAAAACGACTGGACCGGTATTTAAACTATCGTCAACTATAGTTTTTGGCTCATCAAGTAGATAACTTAGTCCAGCAATGGCTGTTTTGCTAGTTTAGATCTTCCTTCTGTTCTTGGAACATAAGTAACTCATATTTATTAAGATATTTAAAAATTAGCAGGAATTAGACGTGGTACAATTAAATGAACAAAATAATCTTTATATATTATTTAATTAGTAATAAAACTACTAGGCAGTGATTTGATTAATTCGAATATTTAAATATCATTTCACTTTTTCACAGTATATAATATGCTTGGACTAACATTTAAAGTTTTATCTTGTTCTAAAAAAAAGGTGGTACTGGTTTTGATGTTAAGCAGTTTGATTTGTTTCTCCCAGTTACTGAAATAACATATTGTTCAAAGTCAGTATAGGTGGAAGGCGAGGATTATGACGCGGATATTTTTCGTTACATCTTAATATAAGGCAAACTGTTATGCAAAAGTTATTCAATATTTATGCAATTGGATACCATAAATAAATAGAAATATATTATACATTCAAAGTTGCGAAAATTAGTTTCGAATTTTAATATAAAATATTCATACATTTCTTTTTGCTATTTAAAATAATCGTCCAACTAAATAACACAAGCACACACACAAACACATAATACAAGCACACAGTTGCACAGAACACAAGAACACACACACACACACACACATATATATATATATATGATGTATGTATAAATAAAATATTCAACACTTCTGTTGAGTATAGTATAAGCAAGTAAATTACATCTACTAATGATTTAATTGGAATAAATTTATTATTATAATTCATGTTATTGTAAATTTACAAATGAAACAATGAAATATTCCTCTACTATCTGTTTAAACATATTATTAAACAATTAAACAAAAAACTTGTGTTGCCAACGTAAATTTTAGAATTTGCAACAGTGTTTTGTTTAGTTTTGATGATGATTTTTTGAATAATTTTAAACTCTGCCTTTAATAAATAACTTCAATCAATTATTTCCCGAACAGTGATGTCTACATTACTTAGATTCTGATAAAACTATACCGTGCATTTATGTGTACCATACTACTTATGACCTGGCGGCCTGATGGCCAATTGGCTAGCGCTCTGGCCTTTGGTACCATAGGCTTCAGATTTGAATCCTGGCGGTATCAGGAGTGTTTTTTAGTGGTTCAAAATTCCCGTTAAACTATAGTCCCAGTCTAAATAGCCCAAAGTGGGCACAAAATGACCGTAGAGTGACAAACCAAACCAAACTATTTATGGCATTTTTAACGAAGAAATCTATTTTGTTACATTGAAAAACTATTTTTTGCAACTATAGTGATGAAAAGAACTTATAAATCTGAAGAAACTTATTATTTGAATAAGTAATATTTCCTGTGTTTGTTATACGCTCTTCTTTTTTAAATATATAATCCAAGTGACTCTCAAATATATATTTTTTATTCCAGAAATGATAAACGTGTGAAAAATCTTCAGAAAATTGGACGAACGCCGTAGTCATCGCATTCCAACCTAAACGGTAAGTGCAACGACAGGAATAAATAAGAAATTATGTCCCATTCATGTGACACATTTAACTGCGACCGTGCACGCGAACGCTCCAGAAAGAAGCATATAATCCAAGTTTAGATTCAAACACGAGTCAAAACATAAAGAACGAAAAAATAAATAAATAAATAAAATAAATAAAAAGAAGAAATCAATTCTAGCATCCTTATTTTTTTTCGTTAAAAACGTTTAGTTTAAATGGTCATGCCACAATTGTTCTCCATTGTTTGAAACAATTGCAAGTCATCATTTCTGGTAGAAGGTGTCATCTCAGAAAAAAGAATATGCACACAAATTTCGAATTGACCGTACGTGATTTCCTTTTTACCACCATCGGGTTTTTTTTTTTTTTTTTTAAATCTTAAAATTCTGGATAAAATTAGAAATGTATAACGTGATTTAACAAAAAATAAGGTACGGTTTTCTTAGTGTGAAAGGATGAATCATCGATTTTGGAGGAGATCTCAAGTTGCGATGTAGTATTTGTACTGTGGGATATCCTCCTATCTCTAAGTGTCGTTACAGGAGTTTCAGAAGCAATTTCCATATTTCACGATTTCTTTCTGAATTGTTAAATGCTCTTTGATATTTCTTTATCATGAATTTTCATTCTTTATAGTTGGAGACAATAGCTACCGGGATACGCAAAATAAGTGCTATTCGAAAAATTACATTATCTGTCAAATATGTCATTCCTTACACTATATAAAATATAAATATACGAAAAAACCTATTCCATAAGATAAAAATGTCAAAAATATTTATAAACCTATTTTTTTTTTAAGAAAAAAAAATTATATTAAAAAAATCAATTGTATTTTTTCTAAGATGTTCAGTTGTTTTACCGATTTTATACCCATTTTATTTTTAATATATTATTTATGTTTAATGTTTAGCTATTTTAAAATCGATTCTTAGTTAAGTGAGTTCGAGATACATTTTGAAATTGTAATTAAATACCGATTTTATGAAATTTTATTTTTATTATACATTTAAAACTTTTTTTTATTATGCAATTAATACATTTTAAAATTGCAATTTAATACCGATTTTATCAAATTTTTTTATTATACATTGAACACATTTTAAAATTGTAATTTAATACCGATTTTATCAAATTTAATTTTTATTATATTACCTATATTTAATGTTTAGCTATTTCAAAATCTATTTTTATTGAAATGTAATCCGAACAAATTTTGAAATTTCAATTTAATACCGAATTTTTCGTTTTGTGTATTATCCAAATGTGTGTTTTAATCATGTATTTTTACAAAATATATAAATAATAATAAATAAATTCAATATTTTTAATAAATTTTCTTCACATTTGGAAATATTTAACAAATTATTTAACTACTTTGCAGCATTGCAATTTTTCTGAAATTTTTCATTAAAACTTGCAGCGTTGTAAGCTATTGTTTTACAGTTCCATTACTATTTTAAATCATTATATCTTTTATTTTTCACTCACTGACAATCGTTTTATATCTGTATTTGATGAAATAATTAATCATATACTTTTTCTACCTTTATTTTATATTCAAAACTGTGTATATATTTCTGTTAATAAAAATCATGGAAATTAAATTTCCTCCTCCAGAATTTGTGTTAATAAAAATCATGGAAATTAAATTAAATTTCCTCCTCCTGAATTCTTATGCTAGTAATATCTAGACATTTAATAATAAAAATAACTATTGATAATTAAATTTCCAAACATCATTCAAATAATGATACAAATTTGGATTCTAGTAAGCTCAAACTCTTGATTTATTTCAATGTAAAACAAGAGAAAAAAAAAAGCTTTTTAATAATGTAATTATAAGTTGGTGAACTCAAAACCATCTATTCACATAGAAGCAAATTATCTAAAGAGGGCTATCTAAAATACAAAGATCCCATGTGAATAGCTTCGAATGATAAATAGTTCCATTATGTTGGTTTAAGGGTCTCTTAATTATGATGAGACGTATGCGAGTAATAAGAAATACAGGATAAATTAGAAAGTGAACGCAATTTTTGCTATTATCTAGTATTTTCGTTCAGACATTCATATTTTTTAGTATTACTAAAAATTTATTAACGTATAATTCCTTCCTTTGAATAACTTTTGATAGTTTATTGTAGGTGCAAATCAAAATCAAATTTCGAAACGGACAGATATTTTACGTTGAGAAATGCTATAAATATCCTAGTTCGTTTAGTTATAAAAATACTTTCGAATAAGTTTTTCATAATTTTTGAAGTAAAGTAATGTATTGCAAAATCAAATATGAACTCTTTATCGAGTATTTATTTGTCTTATTGAATATAAAATAACAAAATATGGTAATAAAAAACTTAATATTTATTGTTGCATTATTATACACTTATTTTAGGACATTAATGCATTGTTTTTATTGCATTAATTTTTAAAGTAAGGTTAAAAATTTTCTAATTGTTGGAAAAGTAATTAAGTATACAACAAAATTTTTATATTTTCTTCTCTGTTTAAGTCTATTATTATTACTATTATTATTTTTGTTATTGGCATTGTAAGAAATATCTTATTTTTAAAGATCACTTAAATAAAATTATCGGCCGTTAAATGGATATAATTTCATTTAATCGACCGTTAAATTATATAAGTGTATAAGTTAATAAATTAACATTTATATTAAGTTATATAAGTGTTAAGTTATATAAGTTTATAATTTTTAATAGTTGATTTAACAAAAGTTAGATATATCGACATTGTAGAAAAATCTTATTTATAACGGCCGATTAAATAAAATTATCGACCGTTAAATTGATACTTTTATTTAAGCGACTGTTTAAGTTGTATAAGTGTTAAGTTATATAAGTTAATAAGTTAACAGTTTAATTAAGTTATATAAGTTTATTAACTTTAACAGTTGATTTAACAAAAGTTAGAGATATTGATGTATAAATAACAAATAAACCTTTCTCTTTTCTAATTCTTCTGGAAAACTTATTAAATATTTGTTGGTCATATACCATATTTCTTTAATATTTTATATAAATGTTTAGTTAAGTTTAGTTAATTTTTAGTTACTATTGTGTCAGCTATTACATCAAACTATTTTATCAGTTTTTACAAAAGACAAGTATTAAAAATCATATTTCCATTCGTATTATTAATTCATTGTAAATTCACTAAAATTTTTTTGTATCAAAAACTTTTTATGGGTAAAAAGTATACCAGTAAATATAAATTTTTTTAAATGCAAACTTTTATTATAGAGGGATAAAATTTTTCATATAACTAATTATTTATTTATTTTTTGAAGAAATGAAAAATTAAATTTAATATATAACAAAAGTTACTAGAATTATTTATTATGTCCTCATGAAATCAAAACTCGTATTTTCATTTTAATTTTAAAATATATTAAATTAAATGCTTTAAATTTTTGATGCAATAATCGCAAACATTATTCTATTGCTCACTATACTGCAAGTATTTCTACGTATTCAATTTGATGGTGAACAATAGAGCACGTAATCATTTGCGTGTTGAATAGTAAATCATTTTTGCATGGTAAGTTATTATTTTTTTTAATGCAAATTTTTTTTCTACAGATTTTGAATAGTCCGCAATATAAAATTTTATTTACTATTTGCACGCATTTTAGCCGATGTTTATCTGTACCCAATTAGGAAAACACTTATAACTCAAGTTTTTTTTGCCATAAATTTTACTCTTCTTTTATTAAAATTAACTCTTATTTTCTATAGACATTTTCATGAACATTAAGAAATATACTGAATGATTAATTTATTAGAAACACTTGAATATTATTTTGGTGGAAAATGTTACAATTGCGCCTTCTGAATTTTATTATATGACCTGGAGTTGAAATGTGGTATTTTAATTAAATAGTTTTTTTTGTCAAAGAATGTGAGAGTTTTGAATAAAATATTATTGAAAAGTTGAATAGAAAATTAAAGCTTTGGTACTTTTCTACATACCAATTTATTACTTTCGGTTGTCGCTCTACGGCCATTTTTTTGCACACTTTAGACTAATTAGACCGGGGCCTACAGTTTAAGGTGGTTTCCAAAACACTAACAAATATCTATGCTACCGCTAGTAACCGAACTTGAAGCCTGTGGCACCAAATGCCAATTGTCCATTAGACAATCTGTTAATTTATTGACGGAAAATGTGTTTATTTTAAGGATTTAGAAAAAGGATAATAATACCTAAATTAATACTAACAAACGCAAGCACGCTCTTTTGGTCATTAAAAAATCTCTAAAATTAAATTTATTATTAATAATAAATTTATCATATACACTAAAAATCGCAAACTTTTTTTTTTACCATACTAAAAAAATCCCCAAAATTAAATCTATGTTTATTTAATAAAAATAAATTTATTAGATCACAAATACTAAAACATAAACACGCTGTTTTGAACATACTAAAAAAAAATTATCAAAATTAAATTTATTACTATTATTTATCTAGAAGCAATGTCAGCGAAAGTTACATTTATGAAGATTATATAAATAATTTTCTATAACTAATTAATTTCCAAAATTTACAATAAAATTTGCTTCGTTCTCACTAAGAATAAAATACTATCTATGTATTATTTTATCACTGTATCTATGTATTATGTCCGTTCAAAGTATGTATAAATAATATTTTATAAATTTTTTAATAATATAATCTTTTAAGCTATTAATTTATGCAACATCAATAATTATTTCACATAAGAAAAGAAAATAACTGAAATAAATAGTATTCCATTGAGATTTGTAACAGTCAAGTTATAAAAAACAGTTAAAATATATTTATACTTTTAATACTGTTAAAAAATTTTAATGCAAATGTTTTTAAAATAATTAATAATTTGCATTAAAAATATTGAAAATTATATATTTGAAATTTTTTACAGGTTATTCTATGGCTATATCTACAAATTCTCAGTTGAATCAAAAAGAACTGAAAGACATTGAACTGAATCACAAAGACATATCAATCGTTAAAGAAGTAAAAAAAAAGGTATGTAATACAGTATTAAGAGAAATGTAATAAATGTAAAAACTTACCAAATATTTGATAAATAACTTTTCATAACTTTTCCCCTTTAAAATAGCATATAAAACTTGTATGTAGATCCAGAACGTTCACATATTTTCCTTATAGATATTAAACTGTGTAATGTGACTTATGGTGACACAGAACTAAATAACATCATAGTTAAAATTTTTGTCATCACTGTAAGAGGCGTGTCCTAGAGTTCAAGAATGCAGTCGCCAAATTTAGGGCTCACTGTAGTTACAAAAGGTGATAGCCACTCACAGTTGACCACCAGGAGAATGACCGCAGGGTACAACTCCTAAGAAAGGGGCATTTTTTTCTTTGGTTGATTTGGTTAGGGTCAGGCTGCATAAATTATCCTTTCCCTTCCCATACTATACTTTATTCTCCATTACTTGTTTTTTTTTTTTTAATGTAAATGTTTTAGTAGTAGTAATTAATAATTTAAATAGTCATTCAGCATAAATTATCCTTTTTTCACCATACTATCGCTTAGTATTCTCCATTACTTGTTTTTTAAAAAATATACATATATTTTAAATTTAAATGTTTCAGTAGTAGTAATTAATAATTTAAATAATCATTCAGCATAAATTGTTCTTTTCTCACCATACTATCCCTTATTCTCCAATATCTGTTTTTCAAAAAATATTTTTTTTTTTAAATTTAAATGTTTCAATAGTAGTAATTAATCATTTAAATAGTTATTTCAGCATAAATTGTCATTCAGCATAAATTATCCTTTTCTCACCATACTATCCTTTATTCTCCATTACTTATTTTTCAAAAAATATATATATTTTTAATTTAAATGTTTCAGTAGTAATAAATAATTCAAATAGTCATTCAACATTCTCACTCACCATGCTTTTTTTTATTATTCAAATTAAAATAATAATTTTTTTCTTTAATTTATGAAAAAAGCCTTTTTGATATTATCAGATCATTCATTAAGATATTTTGGAAATGTCCATTGCTGGCGAATAATAATAATAATAATAGTGCAATAAAAAAATATTTAGAATAGGATTTGAAACAAATTATATTTTTCTGGAATATTTTTTAAGCAAATAAAACGATTCTATAATTTTTTGGTAAAAGTGAAAACACCATAAAAAATTTGAAGGATTTTATTTTGTATTTTCGTAGAACAATCATCTGAAAATTATTGATATATTTATATCTGATATTGATTCTCTGATATTTATTGTCCTCCAATTATTGAAAGAGCAATAAGTCCAGTGACCAGCATCCCATTTTTATACTAAACATTTTATTTATTTCATAACATCTATTTTATTTTAGACATTTTTTTTTATTTTATGTTTTTTTGGAATTTTTTTATTATTTATTTTTAGTATTTGTTAATCATAAACCATATGCAATTCTCCAACATTTTCACTAATGTACTGTGCCGCCAGCGTTTCGATAAAGTATAAAATAAAAATCAACTGGGTATAAATTTTTTTAATATTATGCTTTATTAAAACACTAACAATTTTCATTACCGATTTTGTTTCAAATTGAGTGCATTTTAAGTGTATAATACTGTATCGTATACTATCGCTTTTTTAATGTGATAACTTAAAGAATGTTGTCATAATTTTAAATACTCATTAATAATAAAATTTATGTTATAATCATTAATATATGACACTGTCAGTGTTTCAATAAAGCATAAAATAAAAATCAACTGGGTATAAAGTTTTTTGATTTATACTTTAATGAAACACTTACAATTTTCAATTCAGTGGCTTTTAATGTGTACTTACTATACTGTAACTTACTGTACTGTAATGTGCACTATCGCATTTTTAATGAAGTAACTTGGTGTATTTAATTTAAAGTATATTGCTATAATTTTAAATATTTGTCAATTATAAAATATATGTTATCAAATATAATAATTAATATATGAAACTGTCAGTGTTTTAATAAAATATAAAATAAAATCTACTGGATACAAAGGTCTTATTTTATATTTTATTGAAACACTGACCATTTCCAAAAGGTCCAGCACCAAAATGAGTGCATTTTATGTACATTGTTCTGAAGTAACTTAGTGCACTTAATTTAAATATATTAATTTTAATATTAATATTTACACATTGTCATAGTTTTAAATATTCGTCAATCATAAATTTTATGTTATTAAATATAATTATTAATATATGGAACTGTCAGTGTTTCAATAAAGTATAAAATAAAAATCTACTCGCTATAACGACTTTTATATTATACTTATTGGAACACTGACAATTTTCAATACTGACGTTATTTCAAATCGAGTGTATTTCATATGGGCTGTACTGAAAAATGCACAATCGCATTTTTAATGAAATAACTTAAAGTATATCGTCGTAAATTTAAAAACTCGTTTATCATAAAATTTATGTTATTCTCAAGTATAAACCTTAATATAAGGTGTCGTCAGTGTTTCAATAAATAAAAATAAACTCGATCTAAACATTTTTATTTTATACTTTATTGAAGTACTGACAATTTTCAACATCGTTCTTGTTTCAAAATAAGTGCATTTTATGTGTTTTGCTCTGAAATACGTAATATCACACATTTAATGAAGTAATTTAGTGCATGTTTCATTGATATAAATTAACAAATAACGAATTAAAGTATACCGTTTTATATGCCACTAAAAAAGCATAAAATGATGCCCATTTACATCATTGAATTTTACGCTTACATCGCATGAGAATACATTTCAATTCATTGGACTAACAACATTCTGCGTGTATCTTAACTCTAATAACGACTCATTTCCCTCCAAATAACAATTTGCTGTATTACACGAGACAGACCAAGACGTTGTGGGCACAAATTTTAACATGGCGTGTTATCGTAAAAAGTTTGAGATTTATCACCAAAATGGCCGCCGTGATTACGATTCAAACAACTTAATGTGGGGCCGAATTCAAGAATGGAGGAGCAGGAGCAATTGTCTGAAATGCCAGTTCTCCACGCATGGCAAGATTCGCCATTGGTCGTTTTTGCTACGCCCCGCCCTTCACTACCCCCTGCACCCTAATAGAGAGTAATGTCTTACGACATGTCAATTCAAAACACGAAGGCCATTCCTCTTCTTGGCCATTTGTTCAACTTGCCCCTAATGAGACATGTGGACAATTTTTATAGTTTTTCTTCTGGTCCTTCTTTTTGTTGTTTTTGTTTCTGGGTATTGTCATTAAAAGAGTTCTTTTATTCTATTTTGTATTTTCGAATTTCGGCCAGACAATTATTGGCATTCATGGCATCTGTAGTGCATTCTTGCGAAACAATATTTTTCTTATTCTTCTTTTTAACCAGAGTTCATTTTCCCACATAAAATAGAATAGAGAAAAAAATTGTTGTGATGAAGAAAAATCTAATAATTTGTATATAGAAATGGTTAATTTGTTTATGTTTGGAATTAATTTTCTACATGAAAAATTAGTCATTTATATTCTAAATAAAAATATATTTTGTTCCATCATCACAACTAGAATATTTTATCAGTTAAATAACGAAGTAAAAATAGATACATAATATAAATACCAACACATTTGAAAAGACACAGATGAGAAATGTAGATTTTTGGCAAAATCAATACAAAAGAAAAATCGATACATAAATAAATAACAAATAATATTACGAATATTTTTGAAATGGAAGAAAAAGAATGACAAACATTTCTGAACATACACAAATACAAAACCTATATTAGGAAAATGAATAGATAAATAAGATTTTATATGTCTTTTCAGAAGGGTTTGTACACTGAAAATTACTTCGCAATGAGAAAATATTGATCATCTCTTATTAGTAACAGTGATTAATTTTAACAGCATATAAGCAATATGCATTAAAGGAAATTATAAAAAAATTTTAAATACACGTTTTTGTCAGAACGATTATTTAATTTTAAATGAATTTGAAAAGAAAATCAATTACTTTTCCTGTAACTTTCATTAAATACGACCTAGCAAAAAAAAAAATTGCAATGAAAATATTTGATTCTATGAATAATTTGAAAACATTTTTTTGTTTTATATTTTTCTTATGTAATTCAAATATATTATACAAATATAATAAAATAAATTTTGTTACATTATTATTTTTTTTTATTTGTGCTCTAAGATTTGATCTCTTTAGAAATTAAAAAGAAATATTACTTAAGTCAAATATTTAATATAACAAAATATGAATAAATACATTCATATTTTATCTACAAATACAATACATACATATCAAATACACACACACAGACATATATATATATATAAATACATTCATAATACATACATATATAATGTATTTTTATTTTTTATAAATTTATTTCTTATTTTTGTAAATTGAATGAACATGAATATATTAAATTTATAGAAATAAAAATAGATGTTTGTGAATTATTTTTTCATTATTTTTAAATTGAATAGCAAATATGCATCATCATTATTATTTTTTTTTCTAGTTTACAAAAGCTTAGAAATTTTGAAAGTATGTACACAAGTTTTTATACATAATTTCATGAATACATATTACATAATGGCAGACAAAAAAATTAAAAGAATGCAATCCAAGTGTTGTTTAAAAATTAAAATACGATAATATTTGTTTAAACTCATCCTTGTTTGTTGTAAAATATATAAAGCTATTTTAGAGTGTCAGTTTCTTTTTCAATTTTAATATCTATTCAAATAATGTATTTATCCCAGGAATTTAATTTGTATCCATTTCTAGCTTAACTGAAAATGATTGAAAAATAGTAACATGCGCTATCTGAAAAGAATTGGAATGGACTTCGTCTCAATAACGAATATTTTGGTTTACTGATAGAATTAATCGTAAGTACTAATCAATTTCGTAAATTTATTTTTATATTAATTCGACGTTAAAGAAATACTCCGTCTCCAAAGCAATACATTTTTATCTTTATATTGTATAATATAATTACTAAGTTACATTCATTTCAAAATTGTGCGTTGAATTATCATAAGTTTTGTAGCTTTACTGTATTTAAAAGTTTTCCCCTTTTCTATACATAATGTCATTGTCAAAATATATACCTTAAAATAAAATAAAAAATAGTTAAAACGATATAAATAAAAATTGTTAAAATGTTTATTTATGGAAATGATACAAAATTTTACATTTTCTCTTATATATTATGTATAATACTAAAGACTATTTGAAGATATGCATATATATATATATATATATCATGCCTTTTAATATATATATATTAAAAGACATGATAGCTTATCGAAGTCTGCAATTTTTATGAATATTTACCGTTTATATGATTTAAAAATTATATTTTTCTTAAGTAACATCTTTTTCTCTTAGTCATTTTTAACAATATGGTCGTAATCAAAAATTCGGGAAAAAAAATGCAATCATTTATGTTTTTAGTTTTATTTAATCTGTAGTTTTAAAGCAAAGATTGCTACGAAATGGAATTGGTTAAATAATTCCTTTTCCATTATTGTGGAGATATCCTATTTATTTATTGTTATTATTAATTTGTCTCAAACATTATGCTTTTATATATGCTTAAAAATTATTAAGATTTATAACTATTTTTATTATATGAAATTTATTAACAATGAAATGATATTTATTAACAATGAATTGTTTAATCATTTTCACATGGAGGTCATCCTACAAATGACAATGTACGGAATGATAATTTTCAGGATCAGAAAAGTTTATTTGCATAGATGCTTTACATAATCTGCAAATGTGAATGATTTAATTACATAAACAATTTTGATCCGAATTGGTTAAATAATTCCTTTTTTCATTATCGTTGAAATATCTTATTTATTTATTTATTATTATTATTTTGCCTGAATTTTTTTTTTTTTTTTTATATATGCTTAAAAATGCTAAAGATTTATAACTATATTTATTAATTGCATTAAGGATTTATATATTTATTATATATTAAAAATAAATTGTCAAATTAATTTCATATGGAAGTCATACCGCAAATGACAATGCCCGGAATGATAATTTCATGATCAGGAAAATTTATTTGCATGGATGTTTTACATTATTTGCAAACCTGAATGATTTAATTACAAAAACTGTAAATGATGACATCTTATTCTTGGAAAATTTTCTGGATTAATAATTTTTAACAGTCGCTTATATATTTTTAAACAAAGAAAGTATGGCATTTATTAAATCCGAGTCATGCCTATGTAATCATAGTTTGAGTATCTGTCTCTCCAATTTCAAATCGATGCGAGTGCCATCTAATCCCAAAATAAACCAAGTGCTGTTAAAGATCCGAGCTGGCACTAAATCTTTCAAGAAATCAAATCTCTGGTTGCAGCAGTGTAAAACGCGACTGGAAAGGGGGGATAAAATATTAAAGACAGGGTAGGGTGGAGGGCCGGACGTGGTCCGGGAATGCCTGTCACCGCCGGCTGCTCAAGATGAAGATTTACGCGAGACCGGCATCTCGCGATAAGACGCCCAACACCCCATAATTTAGGCAGTTTTCATTTCGGTTCCCGGGAGGAATGCGGGGGTGGCAGTCCAGAAAGTGCCCGGATGGGATAAGGACAGGGGGTTGAAGGATGGACCTCGTTTGTTTTGCTGGTACTGGCTAATCGAGGTGGAATTGGCAGTTTCATTAAAGGAATAAGGTCATGCTATGGTTTGGTATTCTGGTGAGGACAGTGACAGATACCAGATTCCCCTGTCCTGTTGTCAGTCTGGTATTTCGGAAGGAATGCAATCAATGGTATGAGATATTCTGGAGTTGGCTGGACATTGTCTAATAGGCTCTGTATTTAGATTTATAACAATGGTAGAACTGGAACAAAGTTTTGCTGAGTATATACTAGGTATAGACTTAAAACTTGCTTAGAGATTTTGGTGCAATCATTCGATACATAGTTACATTCTGAGCAGACATATATGAGCCTAATAAGATTCAAAATACCTGGTCTTTATTTGAACTGTCGCCACCATTAATGGGGATATTAAGATCTAGGTATAATTAGTAAACAAATCCGAACTAGTCCATTGCACTAAAATAAAAAGCTATATTTAGTTACAATTATAATTATTAGTTATTATATTAATTATTTAGTTAGTTAATTTATCATACATGAATATAACTTAGGATATTTTTTGCACATTTTTAAACCGTTTTTAGAAATTTTAGTGCAATCGTTCAATACATAGTTACATTCTGAAAATATCTATATGTACCTAATAAGATTCAAAATATCTGATCTTTATTTGAATTGTAGACACCATTGATGGGGATATTAAGATTTAGATATAATTATTAATTCGAACTAATCCATTACACTTAATCAATGTTTCATTACAAATTTATCATATATGTATATAACTTATTTCTTATAACTTAACGTATTTCTGAAACGTTATTAGAGATTTTGGTGCAATCTTTTGATACATAGTTACATTCTAAAAAAACCTATATGAGCCTAATATGATTCAAAATATCCGGTCTTGATTTGAACTGTCGCCACCATTGATGGAGATATTAAGATCTAGGTATAATTATTAAACAAATTCGAACTAGTGCATTGAACTTATGTACCAAATAAAAATCTATGTTTAATTACGTATTTATCATATATGTATATAACTTAACACATTTTTTCTGGACATAATAATAATCTGAATATATGTATAAAAAAATTTAGTAATAAATCTTGAGATGTAGCACCCATATTTATTTTAAAAAGCAATTCAGTTATTTAAACGCCATTTGATGAATTTTATTTTACTACTAATAGGGAATAATTTTACTGGAAAATTTTTTTTTTTTTTAATGTTAAGTCATTTTTATTGAAATGTTTTTATTAAACAATTTCACACGATTTATAAATTTTGAAAATAAAAAAAAAAGCTGCAATTGAAATTTAAATGAAACATTAATAATGTACTAAAAGAAATTTTTATGATTAATTTTGAATGCATATTCATTTAAAATAAAAATAAATGTTGATTCTTTTTTTTTTTTTTTTTTACTTTACTTTCAGCAGAAAATTTTAAATTGAATATTAAAACTATATATTTTGTATAAAAGTGAGCATTATTTTCACATATGTTATACAATATATTCTACTTACACATCATTAGAAACACGTTCTTGACCACTGACATACAAAATAAGTAACAACTGAATGTTACATATTTAATATATTACATTATTGTTACAAATACAATTGCAATAATATTAAATAATTAAATTATTTATTAGTATCAACATATTACAATAATATATCATTTAATTGCCATAATATTTTAAATATCATTTAATTACAAGAAAAACCCTTTTCTTTATTACTATACAAATAGATAGAAATTATATATATTTTCAATATGTGTTATTTTTGTGCACAAAAATTTATTTTATAAATATATTAAAATAAATCACGCAAACACATTTAGTTTTTTGATTATAATGTTTAATAATGTCTTTGATTATAGATTAAGAAAATCTTTCTTTTGTAAAAAATATTTTTTCACAGGTAACATTAAAAACTAAATTTTATTTAATTATACCACGTAGACACTCAATAGAGAAAAAATTGTCAACATTAAAACACAAACAAAATTGAATGCTACCTATATTATATATATCTGATAAAAACTGGAAGTCATTTTATCTCCATTTTGCCAATTTAAATATAATCAAGCGTATATCATTTTACCATTTTCCAAATTTTTCAGTACATTTTTCAAATATTAAATAATTTTTATAAAAAGCAATCTATTTTTGTCCTAAAAATATCTCAGTGATTAAATCTTTTATTTTATCATAAAATAATATTTTTTTTCTAATTTTAAATAAAATTTCAACCGAAACTGGTTTTTTTTTAAGGTATTATTTTTCATTTAAAACTCAGCAAAATTTTTTGATAAATTGGAAATTAACTAGATTCTAAGATAACTTACATAAAATTAAAGCACTTTTATGACTGTAGGAATTTTAAAAAACATTTTGATACATGCAATTTACATATTTAATATTTGGTGGTACATTGTAATTAACACTATATATAATTACATACATACATAATATTACTTTAAATATTTTGAAAAATTATAGGATAACTTCCCAAATCTTATAAAAATTCAAGTTAATCACGAAATTTTTAAATCTTTTCTTAGAAATAAGTATATTATTTTCACAAACTTTTCTATAATTTAGTTAATTCATTCTATGATGAACTAAATCATTTTTTGTGACATTAATAAAATGTACAGTTTTATGTCATCTTATCAAACGTTACATTTCGCACGAATTTTGTAAAACATCAAATATATATATATGTATATATTATTATTATTATTTAAATTGTTAACATTAAAAAGTAACAAAATTGAGTGTTACCTATATATCATATATTCTAGCGAGGTATTATTGCCTTTATAGATATTATTTTGCTTTATGCCTTTATTTTAGTATTGCTTTTATATATCTATACATATATGTTCATATATATAAATAAAATGACATAAAATAAAAGAGATAAAATGACTTCCACTTTTGATCAATTATAGATAAAATAGGTAACACTCCATTTTGTTTGCTTTTTAACGTTACTATATTTTTCTCTATTGAGTGATTACCTCATATAATTATATATTACCTCGTATATATATATATATATATTTTTTTTTTTTTTTTTTTCACATTTCACGACTAATATATTTTCAAAACCTCAAAATTTCTCTAATAAAAAAATCATCAAGCTATAAAAAAATTCAATAAAATGCATCTAAATCCCTAAAACATTCGTTGAGCATAAAACGTTTCAGCAAATCTATTTAATATTTCGCAATTCTAACCATCCATACGGCAACAAATAATACACAGTCGTAACCATTGAGTCTCCGTCTTAGATTTCCAAAAACAATGGATTTCCCCACATTTATTCTCTGATACACGAAGACCATTATTATGTAAATCGTGGCCAGATCCATACATGCAATTAAAAAGCAACGAAATAATAAAAAAAAGTCAGCAATAGCAAAAAGGAAATAATAACCTCAGCTCGTTTTGAATAGCTGACACTGTTTTTCTGATTGGGAATAAACTGAGGCCATATTCATTCGGCTTCTGTACTGGTTTTTTTGCACGTTGTTAGTCATAAATATCCTTCTTAAAAACCTCAGATCAGTGGAACGTATCGATTTCAAAAGCCACCGCTCAGTAATTAGGGAAAAAAAATGGGGAAAAAGTAAATCAAAAAGCCAACCACTGACCGATTCCTTTTCGACTGGCGCCCTTTTTTTTCATTATGCATGCTCGCAAGAGAGTGAGGGGTAAATGGGGAAAACACGCATTAACGACACTGACCAATGAGAAGCGAGCTGCTAACTGCTGCGTGACGTTGACCAGGAAGTGAGTGTGGGTCACTTTTGGTGGAGGGAGGCACCAAAAAAATTCCCTTGTTACAGGTTTTGACCAATAAGTGCCGAGGGAAGGGAGAGGAGAGGGAAAAAAAACGTTAGCATTTGTTTTGTCTAATGAAACTTTAGCATCACTTTTTTTTTGTCGTGTAATTAGCAATATTTTTTCAAAGAATACTTAACAATATTATTAAAAGTTTTCATTATTTATTTATTTTTTTTTTAATTTTGAAAATAAATATTCATGACGCAAATGGGACTAATTTTTACTAAAAATAAATGAATGAAAAAATTAAAAAAATTATATATATACATTTTCTTTTCCTCATGCAGTAAAAGCTAGTTTTTTTAAAATAAAAATACGCAAAAAATATTCACTAATCCAATCCATAGAATATTTTCTACGGATTTATTAACGACTCATATCTCTATTTAAGAAAAAAAGTGTAGAAAGGATATATTTAATCTAATAATACCTTTTTTCCTCTAATTCCTTTTATATATATTTTATATTTTCCCCTTATATATATATATATATATATGACAACCAAACAGAATTTAAAATAAATATTTACTACTAATAAAAATATTGCGACTTATATTGGTATATTTATAGACTATAATTTATTGAAAATATACCATATTTTACTTTAATTGATATAAGATATATATTACAGATTTACTGATTTTGTATAACAGAAGAATTACTTTCAATTCAATGATTATATTGCCATTTTTTAAAAAAAAGTTTTACTATAAAAATTAAATATTCAATTAATTTATTTATTTATTGCACATTGAATTTAATTCATTATTTAATTTACTGCACATTGAATTCAATTCATCATTTAATTTATTGCGCTTTTGAAAAAAAAATAAGATTCGATGTTTACACTAAAGTGACATGTTTTAGTATGTTTTGCTAACATAAATAGTACATTTTAAAAATAATAAAGTTTTTCTCCTGTTAATACATTCTAAAAACATATTAGGCGTTAAAATTAATTAAAATATTTATTTGCAGTTTGTCCAATGCTATGTAAAAGAAAATCCTTGCGATATTTTTCGCATAGATAAATTGTAAATAAATGAAAAAAAGTAGTTACTGATAGATTTTGTAAATGTATATGTCAGATTATATACATATTGGTTTATATAGTGAATAACATTGGAATACATTCAATTGGGATCAACTTGCCATTAAAACTATTGTTTTGAATTTATTGAATACAAATATATTCGAAATTTAAACCAATTGACAACTAAACTAAATTTAAAAAAAAAAATTCTACAACTACTAATAATACTGCGATTTATATTGATATATTTATAGATTATAATGTATCGCAAGATAAATTTTTTTTTACTTCAAAATAGTAAAAAATTGAGCAAGTAGTATTGATTTATGACTTGTTAAGATTTTTTAATGAAAATTTACAGTTCTTAAAATAACTTTTTCTATGCATTTATTGAGAAGTCATGATAATAAAATATCAAATAAAAGCATTTCATGTTAATATATGACTTACTTAAAAAATTCTAAAATTTTGCTCCTACATATCAACCGAAATTTAAATTTTCACAACTAAAAATGACCTTGAATCTAATAATAGATATTCTGATAAATACATAATAATAATTAGTATAATATACCGGTTCTCGTTAGATCACCGAAGTTAAGCATCATTGGGCGCGGTCAGTACTTGGGTGGGTGACCACCTGGGAACACTGCGTGCCGTTGGCAAATTTGGGACCTGAATAGCCGAGTGTCTAGCGCTCTGGCGCTCGGTGCCACAGGTTTCGGGTTCGAATCCCGGCGGTGCCATGGATGTTTGTAGTGGTTCGGAATCCACTTTAAGCCGTAGGTCCCGGTCTTCTATGACTGTAAGAGCGTCACGGAGCAAAAGTCAGGCTTCTACCTACGGGTGCTCCATCACAACAGAAGCTGCTTCCTTCCCCTTCAATCATGAGTCCATATGGGCTCGTGGGCTTGGCCAGCCAAGTGGGATAAGAAACAACAAACAACAACAACATAATTAGTATTCCAACAAAATAAAAGGTACATCCGCTTTTACTGTTGATAACAATTTAGAAAATTTTAAATTAAAGAATTATTTAAATCATTTTATAAGACAAGGTATGTTTTATTTTATTTAAAATATAAATACCTTAAAAACTATAAAGTTGTTAACACAAATCATAAGAAAAATAAAACATTTTCAAATCTTCAAATGACTTATATTCATATATTTTTAAACATAATATCTTTCATTGTGGAAACTAGCGGCCTGGACTAAAAAGCTGAGTTTTAAACTCGAACAGCGACATTGAACATAAACTTCGGTGTCTCGGCTGCCACACCCGATGCCAAAAAGTTATTACCAAATTTTACTAATTTTACAAAAATTTATAACACGCCTGTGTTTAAATCCATTGTTATAAATGTGTATATACACTCAAGAGCCAAAACATTATGACCACCTGTCAATAACGAGTCGGCCCACCTTTGGCGCGCGACACAGCTTCAACCTGCCTTGGCATGGATTAATACCACCACTTAATACCAGTTAAATATCACTTCCACGTTATCCAGGCGAGTTCATTGCAAAATGTAGGGGTGGTCATAATGTTTTGGCTCTTGAGTGTATGTACACACACACACACGCACACGCACACACATATACACACACATACATACACGCATATATATATATATTCAAACCAATCATTCATACCTCCCATTCAAATCTCTCAAAGGGAGATATAAAAAAAATGTTCAAGATCCAAAATGCTCATAATTCAAAATCATTTAATGAACATGATCACCGTTTTACCATAGCGAATGTTATGATGGTTCTTTTATACAATTTGATTATGTTTCTATGAAGCACATAATAATTTACGTGTAGTGAATATTGTTATATAACTTTTATATAACTTTAGCTATACAAAATGACCGTGTTTCTAAATCATTTCTTGTTTAGTTTTTGCATTCAAATTTTGTATTACGTGTATTTATGTGTATATATATATAACACCCAATGCTCCTCTGCTAGCTTAAATTTCTTGTTATATCGATAGAAGATTTTATTTATTTCAACAGGAACAATAGATACTTCATGATGACGCAGTTCTTAAAAAAAAAAAAAAAAAAAAAAAAAAAAAAAAAAAGACTGAAATGCCACTAATTAATATTTATTTACACCGAAAACAATCGCAGGAACACAGCACACAATTCTAATACAATCCACATCTATTAACAATTTACAGTGATACATTTTCAGGCAAAAATGTTTACATTTCAACATGCTCAGAGAGCGACATCAGTTAGACCCACCATGCTTGCAGGAAGTCAAAGTTCAGACTGAAATAAAACGATTCTCATAGGATAGATAAATCACGTGACCTATTACGTGGAATATGACATTTTATTTCTTTGTGGCGATACGGGATAATAGGATGATTTGAACTAGGGGTTCTTCTCATTGGAAAACCGCGCGTCACATCTATTTAACTATCTATGTATAATGATCTGTAATTTAAATACAATTGTTTTCAATTTACAATTTTCCAACAACTGTTTAATTTTTTTAAAAGCAATGAAAAATTTCAGTCTTTCCAAATTCCAGACTGAGTTACACAATCACTCAAAAGCCGAACTGCAAGTAAAGCTACCCGGTATTCCAAGTGTGAAATAAGGCGATTTATATTTTCTTTTATTTCCAAAAAGTGGAGTTAAATTCACAACTTTTGCGTTGCTTCTTTATTTATTTTTTTCTTAAACGAAATTCGTGCATCGTGTTCATGAAAAAGATAAACGGCAGAAATATTCGACCGCTTCAAAAACGTTCAACAGGCAAATCATGCATGCTTTTACTCTGAAATATTTAAATGAGCAATTTTATTGATGGCCGTTAAAGTGTTTGATGAAAATTACTTCTAAAAATAGATCTCTCAGGTGTTCTTTTCATAGTATATTATTTTAATCTTTAAAACTTATTGTTTTCTTTTTTTTGCATAAAATTTTTTACTTCAAATTCTTTGCTTAATTGCACTTGCGTCAATAAATTTCAATTCAAAGGGCCGCACTTTATTTAAATCACTTCTAAACAATTATAATTTTTTTGTGTTATTCAAGAACGAAAAAATGCATTATTTTTGTAATAAAAAAAGATCTTTATAAATGTTCCTTTTAATTTTAATTTTCAATTTTAGTTAAATATCACTTTTAATTTTAATTTTAAATTTAGTTAAATATCTCTTTTAATTTTATTTAATGTTAATTTTAGTTAAATTAAAAATTAATTTTATTTAATTTTAACTAATTTTCAGTTTAGTTAAATTTAAATTTAATAAGTAGTTTTCATTGACAATATTCGCTTTTTTTTCCCTTCCAATTTTTATTAAAATTTTTAAGCCTTTTTTTGGGTCAATGAAGCAGCCCTACTCTTTTCAAAAAGAAGATTTTTGATTCATATTATGTTTAGCAAACGCCTTTGGCTTAACTATTAAAAAAGCATATGTATTCCAATAACAGTTCTTTGTAAATTATTTTTGCTAAAAATATATTTATTAAATTTCGATTGAATATAATTAAAAAAAAAATAACCTTAAGTATTAAAATCAATTTTTGTAAAAAAATATATTATAAAAGCTATTAATTATTTTAGTTAACCTAGAAACAAATTCATATCTGATATTCTTATTCTGGTAAAAATTCCTTTAGAATTAGTTTGTATGGGTTATATTAAGTCTTTATTGGTTTGAAAAAACAACAGAAAGTAGTTAAGTACTTGTATATTCTTTTAATCCGGTGTTTATATATTCTGTTATGTAAGCACGGTTACGGTTATCAATAGAAAGGTTATTTAAATATTTTGTGTATAAGTTTCACGTAAAAGACAAAAACATTTTATCTATTTATTATAGAAAGTGGTATCAATAATTGAATTCAAGCTTATACGAATATAATTTTACGATAGAAATCATTGGTTAAAGCTTTCCTCTTAATATTTTATCTTTTTAATTTTGTATTAAATTCTTATAAAATTTTCATATTAAGGCTTGACTATTTTTTTTTAATTTTATCATGAGAAGAAAATTCTGGAAAATTGATAAATTTTAAGTACAGTATTTTAACAAACAGGATTTTTATTTATTTTAAAACGATTAAAATTGTATAAATCCCCATAAATTTTTTAAAATTATATAATGTTATTTATAAAATATTTAAGTGCAAAATTAAGGAAGAAAAATTCAGGAAATTTGCGATGCTATCGGACATGTGGAAATTGTTTTTCAACTTTAAAAAAGTCGACCAATAACACATATTCATATTTTTGCATAGCTGAACTGCATAGATAACAGCTGATTTGTATAGATAATACTTCAGCCAATTATTTTACAATAAATTTTGTTTTATTTTGTTATTTTTTGTCCTTACCTCTAAAATTATTTATTTTCGGAATATTAAGTAAATTTTGTATAATCAGTTTCGTAGTTTGTTAATTTTTAAAAAATGATATTATAGATATTTTTTCTGTTTACTAAGGATGTTATTAATTTCTTCGTTTTTTTTTCCTTCATTTTTTAAAATTTAAAATTTTTGAGCTAGAAACATGTTCTGTTTGCTATTTTTGAGCTAGAAACAAACAAACAAACACCACCTCCATTAAAAGCTTAATGAATTTTTGTAACATTACGTTTGCTAATGATAGCCGTGGCGGATTTATTTATTTGTTGGTTACCTGTTTTTATATATCTCAGATTTAATATAGTTACTTATTTTATAGTTGTGTTTTGTTTATTTTATTCGTGTTTTCAAATATCCATTAAATTCTTTTACTTAATTTTTAAAATTTAATTTGTGTTTTTATATTTCGGATTTAATATGCCTTGTTTCTGTAATAATTGTTTTTTATTTATTTTATAAGTGTTTTTTATATGTCAGATATGATGTTTTGTTTATTTTTTTTTATATTTATTTATTTAATTCTTTTTGTACTAGGCCTGCATTTTTTTCATTTATAATTACTTAAATTATGTTCAAGAAATAAATTTTGCAATCCTCACATATGTTTTTTTTTTTTTTTTATTAAATAACTTTCTCATTTATAGAAACACACGACAGTGATTCATATATGCACTATTTTGTAATAATTTAGAATTTGTGGTAAATTAGTTTTTATTTTTGCTATTGAAAACAAATTAGTTTAATATTGTAACTATTGCAATTATTTGGATCATCGTTGAATTTTCAATCTGGTGTTTGGGGCCACGGGTTTCAAGTTCGAGTCGTGGAGGTGCCATGGGTGTTTATAAAAGTTCGGAATTCCCTTTAAACCGTAGATCTTGGTCTAAAATGATCGTTGGGCACAGGGCTGACAACCCTACTCCGTAAAAAAAAAAAAAAAAAAAAAACATCTCCTGTCTCGAAATCTGTCAGAAGTAGACAGCCTTCGCCCACCATGGGGCTGTTGCACCAATGAAGAAGAAGAACGAAAAGAAGAAAGCTTCAATAACTTACTTTTATTTAATTATTATTATTTTTTTTGCTTAACAAATTTTGGACGGAGTGAATATTTTCCGCCAGAACCGTCCAATTAAAATTTTTTAATCTTTATATTAATTGAAATTATTATTTTAAGCTATGACATGTTTAATTATAGTAAAGCTTATAAAAAAAATTATTTATATCTATACATATTTGTCGTAGACTAATGTGTTATATCAGTTTTCTCAAACACGTTAAAAAGAACAATCTTCAAGAAGTTTTTTTGTTTTTTGTTTTTTTTTCTTTCTAATGCAGCTGGCCTTAGAAACTTAAACAGACAGGTTAACTTAGACAGCTTGGTCTTGGATGCCTTAAGGCAAGTGCTGTACAGACGTTACTCACTTTGCATTACCCAGGGGGCGCGTGCAACTTGAAGATACGGACGTGGAGTAACACTACCCCCTGCAACGCTCTACGATCCTATTAGGACCGGGACCTACGGTTTAAAGTGGATTCCGAACCACTACATACATTCATGGCACCGCCGGGACTCGAACCCGAAACCTGTGGTACCGAGCGCCAGCCACTCGGCCATTCAGGCCCATCTTCAAGAAGGTTAATACTAAATTTGGTGAAACTTGATTGTAAGTTAACTTGAATCTCTAAATAATATCAAACATGTGCCACTTTATAAAAAAATAAAATGCCAACCACGACTTTGTCAGCTTACCAAACCAGACACATTCTCAGATAAACACTTTTTCCTTCGTAAGACTGTAATAAAATTGCTGTCAGGTCAAATGCGATTATGCGTTATTTATTTAGACATCCTAAGCAAATTTCCAGTCTTCTGCAGTGTTGATTCAGGTGTCTCAAAAAACCAATCGCATCAGCTTCTCGCAAGTATTTAACGCAACAGGCACCAATCTTTGTGTGAGAAGCGCGCACACCTCACACATAACACAGATGAATCATTTCATTCCTTCTGTTGACTCTGCTGTGACAAGTAGCAGATGTCTTCTTTTTTTACGATTGGAGTGAAATATTGCTAAACCTGGAACATTTTTTGCCTGCTTGTTATTGATAGAAGAATGATGTACCTAAAAAAAGCAATGAAATCAAATGTTATGGAAATCTTTATCATGAAGCACTAAGCAAATTCTTGATATTCTCAGGTTTAATTACTGAATTAAAAAACTATTTTTAGAATATATTTAATCTGCTGCTTCTGACTTGATTATGGGCAATACTTCGTTATATTTCTTAATCATCTTTACAATAAATATTAAGTAGATATTTGTGCAAGATAGCAGTTATTTATAAAGTAATCAGAAAAAAAATGAATTAATATAATCTTATTGGTTTGTGAGGGTCTGATGGCTGGGTGACTAGTACGTTGACGTTCAGTGCCACATGTTTTGGTCTTGAGTCCCGGCAGTGCCATGGATGCTTGTAGGGGTTCATAATACACTTTAAACCGTAGGTCCCTGTCTAATATGACTATAGATCGTAGGGGAAAAGGAAAACATCTCCTGTTTCTATATCTGCCAGAAGGCAGACGGCCATGGTCCAACATGGACTGAAGCGCCAGAGAGTTAGTTAATTGGTTAGAGAAAAGGTGAGACTTTTGAAGAAGAAGCTATTCAGTTGCTTTCCATTTAACTTAGGTCACTTGAAACGATTGTTTGATTTTCCATGTTTACCATGTCATATCTGTCGGATTTGATTTACCATAGTAAGCGTTATACAATTAAAAGTGAAATAACAGGTGAAATTATTGAATCAACGTTACATAACCGCACACACAAATTATTCTGTGTAAAATTTTCATCATGTAAAATTCTGTGCAAAATTCCATATTAGAGTAATTTTATCAGTAATAACTATAACTTGGTTGTTATTGGCAAAATATAACCTAGATATATATCTATTAAATATAACCAATTATAACCTGATTGGTTAAAGAATCGCCGAGAGTTCTGAGTAAGACATAAAGAATTCAGTTATTGTCCGTTTAACAAAGCCACTAGAAATGATTGTTTAATATGGGCTTTACTAATACGACTAGCGTATATGCATGGTGTGTGCTATGAGTAGAAGAGTAAGATTGATTAAGTTCTATAGAAAATTCTCCAGCCTTTTTTTTCCGTCAGGGTGTCATGGAAAACTCTGATTTATCATATCGAATGACTCTGTTTATAAAATTTATAAAGACTTTTACTAAATAAATTTATTTACAAAATTGATAATGACTTTTACTAAATAAATTTATTTATAAACTTGATAATGACATTTAATAAATGAATTTATTTATACAATTGATAATGATTTTTATTAAATGAATTTATTTATGAAATCGAGTAACATTATAAGTTAGAGAATAGGTGTGATTTTTGAAGAAGAGACTATCGATTCAGTTTATTCCCGCTTAACTAAGGCTACTCGAAACTATTGTTTGATATGCCATATCTGCTGTATTTGATTTATCATTACCTGCTCTATATTTAAAATTGCCATACAGAATAACTTTAAGATTAAATTATCAGGAAAAAAATATTTGTAAAATTGATTATATATATAAACTAATTCATTATAAATATTAAAAAATTGCTATATATATATATATATATATATATATTTGTAATCGAATGCTAAGATTTCCTTTTCAATTTCACCTAACTCTTTCCTTTTCAATTTCACCTAACTCTTTCCTTTTCTGGTTTTTGCCATAACACAAAAAGTTATTTTGTTTCCATTTTTCCAGAAACAAACGTGCATAAAAAGTGAAATAAAAACGAAATATTTTTGCACATTCTCCAAACTGATCCAATATTTTATTTTCAAAACCCTGTACTCCGAGAAATAAATAACAGCACTTTGATATGTATTTTATTAAGAAAAAGTCTGCTTCCAAAATGCTACCATGTCAGTTAGATAAGTGCATAACAATTGAATTGCAGCATAAAAAAACACATACTAAGCCTTTATGTTGACTATATGAATCACCATAACAACAAAAAGCAACTCGTGTGTTAGAATCTCGTTGTGAGCAACTACAAATCCCGGCTTTGTCGATCGTTTAAAAGCGTAGCGAAGTGGCACATAACTGTCGAAGTTTATGTACTTTCGCCATTCGCCCACCAAATACTGAGGCTTAGCTTTTAGGACCTATTAACTGTTTATGGGTGTTTCCATAAATGCCTCGTAAACTATTCACATAGATGAAATGGCATTGCTTCCCTCCCCGTGCCACTTGTAACGTCACGTAAGACATCAACAGAGAAAAAAGAAACCAAACAATAAATGGGGTCAAAAAAGAAAAGTCTGGTCGTAATCTATTAAGAGTTGTAAATATTGATTTTAAGATAGTTTAATGGTATTGAATTAAGTATCAAAACCATTTGTTGAATTACACAGCTATTGTAATGAAGAACTTTTCCCAGGTTATTTCATCTTTTTCTTTCTGTTATGTCTTTTACAGCTTTTTTTTCAGTGATAGATAGCCTTTAAATTTGTTAGTATGCATTATTGCCTAATAGATAAATTTGAAATGATATATTACTGCCCAATTTATAAATCAGAAATGATACATTATTGCTTAATTGATAAATTAGACATGATTCATTATTGCCTAGTTGATAAATTTGAAATGATGCATTATTGCCTAATTGATAACTTTGAAATGATACATTATTGCCTAATTGATAACTTTGAAATAATACATTATTGCCTAATTGATAAATTTGAAATGATATATTATTGCCTGCTTGATAAATTGGAAATGTTATAGCCTAATTGATAAATTGGAAATGATATAGCCTAATTGATAAATTTGATATTGCCTAATTGATAAATTTGAAATGATACATTACCCAAGTGATAAATTTGAAACGATACATTATTTCCGAATTGATCAATTTAAAATGATAAATTACACGAGTGATAAATTTGCAATGATACATTATTGACCAATTGATAAGTTTGAAATGATATATTATTGCCCAACTGATAAATTTTAAATGATACAATATTGCCAAATTGCCAAATTTGGAATGATACATTATTGCTTAATTGATTATATTGAAATAATATATTGAATTAAAATGGAAATATTATTTAGAGGGACCCAAATTGTGGTTTAAATTTATAGGTCATTATACGTCACGACGTTATTCGTATTGTGCTGCATTTTGGGCAAAATATGGATTCCATAAATGCCATGTAAATTATTCATAAAGATCAGGTGGCATTGCTTCCTCCCATATCCCTTGTAGCGTCACATAAGACTTCAACAGAGGAAAAAGAAAACAATTAAGGCAATCGAAATCGATAGGATGCAACGAAAATCTATAGGTTACAACTAGGGAATTTAAAAAGAAAGTGGCGGGAAAACCTTCAAACTGTTAATTTTTTTTTCTGAACATTGGTGGGTCACATATTCCATTTATGTATGGAACAAACAGCTCACCCATGTGCAATGAAACATTGTTTTCCAGGGGAATTTTAATATTAACTGGCGTGTATTTGCATACCATTTGAGAGAAATACCTGGGAAACTCTCACCTGGAAGTCTGAATTGATGCGAGAGAATTTACACATTTACAATGCTATAGGCTCTCCTCGTTTCTGAAAGCAGTAACCTTTTTTTCGTACCCAATCATTGTTTAATGATAACATATACAAACTAACTTGCAAATACACAAGTATTTAAATCTTCATGTTCAAAGGATTTTGATCTCCCACGTAACAAAGACTTTGTTAAAAACAAGTACACTCGGTAGTAAATATGACAAATCATCTCTCATCGATTGCGGAAAGAATTTTCAAAGTTTTCTTCTATCTTATCGCATGCGAATGCAAAGAATGACGATCTTTGAATGCCTTCTATAAAAGCAGTACTTTTCTACTTCGATGGGAGATAGTACAGATACATTGAATCGATAATCTGAGCAAAATATAATTAGTACATTTGTGAGTTTTGATCAGCACTGCTAGGCAAACAAGTACTTTAAAATAAATTTTTTCTCTGCTTTTATTTTGCTCTCATGCAGTATACTTGCTCATGTTTTTGTTTTATTTATTTTTTTTAAATTTATTTATTTATTACTATTTGATTTTGCTTTCGGTGTTTTTTGTTTGGCTCTAACAGTTCAGGTAGCCCGGTAGCCTTGTCCTAATCATAGAGAATAATAAAATAGAGCGCGTTCCCCTGTTCTAAAGTCACAGAAAATTACTACAAACATCTCCAGTCCTCTTCGTACTCGAATTGGCGCTGTATCGCCCTTTGGCTTCTTTTCCCTTTACTTTAACTAGTGCATACTAGTGCATACTTTTTTTAGCTAGTGCATACTAAAAATGTTATTTTGTGTATAACTCTGATAATTTTGTATGAAATATAATAAAACATATCAAAAGTTCATATAAATAAAAATTGTATTTTTTAAACATTTTGAAGGAAAAGTATCACTCAATAAAATTTATTAATAGAATATAAATGCGAAATATTTAGAAATATTAAATTTAAATTTATTTACAGCTAAGAAAATGAACCATTTGTTTTTAAAATCGTTGTATGATGGTAGACCATTTTCTCCCTTCGGCCAACAGTATTAGTAGTCAACAGTAAAGATTGTTGCTAAAAAACGCCAAACTATCATCGCATATGTTAAATTACAAACTAAAAGTAACGTGAGGATTATACTTGCCGCAAACTGGCACCTCTAATCGTGCTCTATTACAAGCCGGCAGCAGAGCTTAGGCTTGAATCCGCTGGCGGCATCCGTCGAGTCACTTATTTTAGAAACGAGAAGATTGTAACAACGTATCTGTTTGATGCGAGTTTGCTGAGGTTTTTTTTTCATATACAAATGAAATTTGCAAATATTCCTAAAAGACCATCCGAAAACCAACATTTTCACCTCATCTCACTGCGCCCTGATGACCAATTGGCCAACGCTCTGGCCCTTGGTACCACAGGCTTCATGTTGGAATTCAGGCGGTACCATAAATGTTTGTTAGTAATTCGGAATCCACGTTAAACTGTAGGTACCGGTCTAATTAGTCTAAAGCTTGCTCAAAATTAACGTAGAGCAACAAACCAAACCTCATCTTACCTGGATGGGATGTTCATGGCATACAAACATAAGTTTAAAAAGAAGCCGGATGATGTTAAAAAAAAAATGGTTCGACATTCAGTTAATTCAAGGATTAATAAAATTTTAGAAAGAAAAATAATTCCGGTTTTGATATCTTTAGTTTAATTTTGAAACATTTGTACTTCTCTTTTTATTCAGGAAGTAATGAACAATTTTCTATAACTAGTTTTACAAAACTAGTTACAGAATATTATAGAAAATTATTCACGAACTAAAATTTTATAATTTTTTTTTCAAAGTCAATATTTATCCTTTCAATATTCAGAACTGGATGAATAAAATATATGTTTCACTAATGATATATTAAAAAAAAAGACATTACAATCTTGTCTTTACATTGCATCTTATTAAATATGTAAAAGTGAAGGGCTTATTGAATTGTATTCAATAAATCATTTCATAATCATGTAGTACTGGTCAAGCATAAATGCATTCGTAATAGAGTTTCATTCAAATGTAAGTCATGCACGCGCTCTCTTAACTGCTTGATCGAATCTCATTATGTAACAGAACTGACGGAGCAGTTGGTACTGACCTTTAAATACTGATACACATTATTTTTCGTTTGTAGGTTACCTACATAACGTTTGCATTTTAAACGAGGGTTGTGAATTGCGATTGATGTCCAAATATATGCCTTCAATTTCGAAAAACGCATATTAAATCTTTTATTTTTATTTTATTGCAACTATTTTTATCCCACGTTATTATTTTATCTTTGCATATCATCCTCATCTATAGAATTTAAGGTTGTTTCTTTTAACATTTAAATGCGGTAATCGAAATGGTCTAGTGGATAATTTTTTTTTTAATTGTGTCGAGGACTGGGTCGTATTGACCATGTCCCTGTGAGCACCATGTCCTAGTACACAAACTAGCCTTGAAGAAGACAGGTCTTATGGGCTGCACTAAGAATGCTGTTACACATTTATCGAGGCACGTGTAGCTTGAAGATAGGCTACGGACGCGAGTAACACCACCCCCGCAAAGCTCTATTATTGTATTAGACCAGGACCTACGGTTTAAAGGGAATTCCGAACCACTACAAACATTCATGACACCGCCGGAACTCGAAACCAAAACCTGTAACACCGAGTGCCAGAGCGCTAGTCACTCGGCCATCAGACCCCCTAGTGCAGGGGTCGGCAACCTTTTGAGTCGGAAGAGCCAAAAATGGCAATTTACAAATTTCAAAGTTTTTAAAGAGCCACAAAATATTTTCTTGCCAACAATAAATTACAGGTGGGCTGAAAAGTTCGTAGGCTGACACATAGATGTCACTACTAGTATTAAATCCATACAATTTTTAGTTAGCCCTAACCTTCAAAAGACACGTGTATAAATTTGACAGCTGTTGCGCTATTAGTATGTGAGTTATAGCATTTTTAGTGTTCATCGCGCGCAGTCTACTCGGCTGACAGTCGATTGGACTCCGGTGTGAAATGATGATCACGAAGCAGTTCTTCAGATTCCTCGTTATTCGATTCAGAACGATTTTAAAATGGTTTTTTTTTTATTTATTTATTTTATAAAATAAATAATATTTGCGTATGGAACTAAAGAGCCGCAGTTTCACATCCAAAGAGCCACATGCGGCTCGCGAGCCGCACGTTGCCGACCCCTGCCCTAGTGGATAGTGCATTTGGTTTGATCTCGAAGAGCTAAAAAACCAAATCGAACTGTTAAGTTTTGTGCCTATGCCAGGTATAGGAACGAAAAATTTATGAGCCGGAAAGACTTACTTAGACTCATGGAGGAGAGCAGGAAGATATGAATCCCCAGATGTCAACTTCGTCATGGTTATTCAAAATTGCGATGGCACAATTTAGATGCAGCTAATTTAATATTGCACCCTGAATAGGAGGCATCTGCTAAATCTATAACGTTCTAGTAGCTAATGACCTCCTAATCCACTTTAAACTATAGGTACCGGTCTAATGTGACTGTAGAACGTCATGCGTAGGGCTGGCAACCCTATCTTGTAAAAAAAAAAAAATCTCATATTTCGAAATCTACCAGTAGGCAGACGGCCTTGACCCACTATGGGGCTGTTGCGCCAATGATGATGATGAGGATGATGAACTTATAGTACAAAGTTACAATATTTACGAAACAATATAAATAAATTGACATTTCAGTGCTGACATACGGTGTTTTTTTTGTTTTTCATTATTGATGGATTTTGTTGTAAATAATTCACCACACAGATTTTAATCTTTTCATTTTGAATAATTTTATTTAAAAAAAAAACTAGGGCTGTAACGCCAATGACCTCAGGTGAAAGAGCATAGAATTCGAAATCAACAACTTCTAAGTCTTTATTTTTAAAATATTAGTTTTATCGTTATAACATTTATATACGTCAATCAACGATTGTGTAGAAAATTTGCAAGCATCCAAATCAGACAGATTCAAATAAAGTGGCGTAATAGTGGAGAAATGTATTTTTGGAGGAGTTTTAATTGAAATAAAAATAATTTTAATCAATTTTAAAAAAAAAATTAGCAAAATTATTGATCTTTTTTCTTTCAAAATTGTTTTGCCCGCCTATGTCTCTCTAGAACCCCTAACAAATAATCGATTCGCCTGTTTCCGTCTTTAAACCGGATGTTTACCTTTTTACACGATCAGTGTCGAATTATATAATCGTAACTTGCTTATATTGTCCTGATTTTTTAAATAAATTTTTATAAATAACTTGTTTTAAAGTATATTTTAATAATTAATTAAAATAAGTAGATTTTAATAAATTTTTTAATTAATTTTTTTTTTTTTTTTAAATTGCATAGATAAAAACTAAAAAATTCATTTGATACTATGCGATTTCATGTTGGAAACGAATTCAAATAAGTGTAAGAGAAAATTTTTCCTCTTTATTACGCGAAAAATTTAATTATTTGCAAACAGTTAAATTTTGTGCAATCGTAATTTTTATCTTTACCTCTGTAAGAAGCATCATCATCAAATAAATATAATAAAAAAATTTAATTTCTTAATTCTAGTTAATGCAATATTTAAAAAAAAATTAATAAAAGTTGAACAGCTTAATTTAAAATAGTTATTCTCAATAACCATACTAGGTAGCATTTAATTAAGATAATTATTTAAATTAATTATTCTCGAGTTGTTTATACTATGTTTAAAATTAAACTTATGTATCTTAACCACTGGAGGAAATTCATACATTTTAATTTGATAGAATTAATGCGCTACGAATGAATGAATTGCTTTTATATCATCAGAATCTGCAGAATAATTTAATTTTACTTTATTCAAATTTAAAATTATATTTTCATAAAACATCTTTATGTTGTTATTTAAAAACAATCGAATTTTAAAATTAATTTTTTATTTTGAATCTTGTATAAATCTTGTGTATTCAATCTTGTAATCTTGTAATCTTGTATATCTTTTATTAAAATATTTATTTCCAATTATTTCCAATAATATTATTTTCCAATATTATTTTTGTCAGTTTGTTTTAATAATGGTTGTTTAACTAATAACAATAAAATAATCAAACTTTTCATTAAATTTTAACTTAATTTAATAACTGAAACTTTGTCGACTTTGTGTGTATTTTACTAAGTAGCATTATCATGCCATGAAAATAATGGCCTTCATTTACATATAGATCTTATCTTGATGATCTGATCTTACGTGACTGAATTGTAAGATCAAAAAACCTTACGAAAAACCAAAATTCAAATTAAAAACTGGCGAAAAAAAAACATTTAAATTTAAAACTATATTTCTGATAGTTTATCCAATCTACTATTTAATAAAATATTTTTATCTATTAACATGACGTTTTTAATAGAATTACTCCTATCAAAATTTTAAAATTATGAATGTTTCGCTATTAACATCGAACCATAATCTATGAGATATTATTTCAAAATTTAAGCTAAATCTGGCATGTTGCATTTGTCAAGCTTACATTTGATAAGACGATATTAAAATACCACGAAAAGAATGCATGCATTGTTATAAAATACTGTGGGATCCTATTTTAATTTCATCATAGCACAATGGCAAAACTTAAGCCAAAATCAAATTTTAATATTACAATTCTTATGTTTATTCAGGTCTTCAATAAACTTTTGACATCTAGTGACAAAAATACAAACTTTTTATATCCAGGTCTTTATTAATGAAAATATTTTTTCCATGTTGTTCGTCTAGTAACAACAACTTGGTAATAACAATATCAATGTTATTATTTCATCAATAACTTATCTTACAATGATCTATCTACAGTGATCTCAAAACTTAAACCAAACCTGACATATCTTAACCACCATAATTGAATTATATTTGCTTAGGATTGATAAGATCACGCCAATGTGACACGAAAAGAATGGGCTTTGAATCTAGTGCGTGATCTTAACTCAACATATCAAGGCGCAACGACAAACCCATACCTTCAATTAAAATCAAATTTTAAAATTCCAATGTTTTTTCGAGTCTCAACAGTTACAGAATGTTTATGAAGTGAAAAATATCACGTTGTTTACAATGCTGATTGTTGGTCGTCGTAATAACAATAACTTGCAATGATCTGTCTGATACGATCTCAAAACTTAAACCAAACCTGACGTGTCTTAACCACTATAATCGAATCACATTTGTTTAGAATTGATAAGATCGTGTCAATGTGCCTTGAAAAGAATGGGCTTTGAAGCTAGTTCGTGATCTTATCTAAACATATTATAGCGCCACGACAAAGCTATGACATCAATCAAAATCTAATTTTAAAATTATAATTCCAATGTTTTTTTTTTGGTTTTAAATAAAAATATTACACCCAGTTACTACTGGAATTATTTCTTTCATGTTGTTTATAATGTTGGCCATAATAATATCGTTCAAAAAGCTATTCTGATATGATCTGAAAACTTAAACCAAACCTGACGTATCTTAACCACTATAATCGAATCACATTTGTTTAGAATTGATAAGATCGCATCAACGTACCACGAAAAGAATGGGCTTTGAAGCTAGTGCGTGATCTTATCTCAACATATCATAGCGCAGCGACAAACCAATGGCTTCATTCAAAATCAAATTTTAAAATTGAAATTCCAATGTTATTTCTGGTATTAAATAAAAAATTTACACCCAGTTACACAACATGTAATTATGAAATTACTTCTTCATGTTGTTCATGATGTTGGTCATAATAATATCTTGCAATGAACTATTCTGATATGATTTGAAAACGTAAACCAAACCTGACGTATCTTAACCACCATAATCGAATGACATTTGTTTAGGATTGATAAGATCGTGTCAATGTGTCATGAAAAAAATGGGCTTTGAAGCTAGTGCGTGATCTTATCCTAGCGCAACGACAAACCAATGGCATCAATCAAAATCCAATTTTAATATTATAATTCCAATGTTCTTTCTGGTATTAAAAAGATTCTGCACCCAGTTACATAATGTGTAATAATGGAATTACTTCTTTATGATTTGGCCGTAACAATATTTTGCAATGAACTAGTCTGATACGATCTGAAAAACTTAAACCAAACCTGACATATCTTAAGCACCGCAATCGAGTCGCCTTTATTAGTTATTTGACGAGGTGACATTAACGTGGCGCAAGAAGAATGGCCATTGTCGCCATGTGGGGGGCTGATCGAATCTCACCGCGGGCAGGTGCGAGCCAAAGGCGCCAAAATAAAAAATAGACTTCCGCAGCGCATAAACAAAGTATTCCGGGCAAGATAAGAGCGCTTGAATAAAACATCGTTGATACTCAATTATCTTCCTAATAAGCCGCGCTCGCATACAAAACGACCATTATTTGCGGAAGGGTCCGACGTGCGCTGCCAGTGGAAAACGTCCCTTGCAAGAACCAGCCGACCGATAGCGAGAACTGGGGTAAATGACATGCTTGCACAAATCGAAGCGCTTGCCTGCTTGCTTTACAGTGGTAGCCCTGGCGCTCAGTAGAAGAGGGGGAAAAATTAACCACCGATTGAACGAGTTATTTGCTTTACAGAGCGGGTTCTTAACCTTTTTCGTTTGGCGCATCTCTTTTGACAGTAAGATGGAGCAACAGACCACCCCCCTTTTTTTAAAAGTATTATTTTTAAATGTATAAAATAATATCAAAATAAACCAGTACCATTGAAACTGTTTTACCATTAATACTTTGATTACTATTTCACATTTTACCATTGATATTGTTTTTAAATGTATAAAATGACATGAAAATAAACCAGTACCATTGATATTGTTTTTAGATGTATAAAATAATATCAAAATAAACCAGTACCATTGATATTGTTTTTAGATGTATAAAATAATATCAAAATAAACCAGTGCGATAATATTTTTAAATGTACAAAATAATATCAAAATAAATCAGTACCATTGAAATTGTTTTTAAGTTGATATTTTATCATTGAAATTGTTTTTAAATTGATATTTTTAATTGATTGCTAAATTGATTTAAATTGAGTTTTAAATTGATTTTTACAATGTTTTTAACTGTATAAAATAATATCAAAATAAACCAGTACCATTGAAATTGTTTTTAAGTTGATATTTTGCCATTGATATTGTTTATAAATGTACAAAATAATATCAAAATAAAGCCCTGATAAAAACAAAAACAAAAATCAAAGAACAAAACAAAAATAAAAAAAAGAACACAATTAAATTAAAAATCATAAATAATTAAAAGAACAAAATTAAAAAATTATCAAAACATTTAAAGACATATAATTAGACATTTGTGGAAGGATTACCAGTACCTTTGAAATTGTTTTTAAATTGATATTTTATCATTGATATTGTTTCTAAATGTATAAAATAATATCAAAGTAAACCAGTACCATTGAAATTGTTTTTAAATTGATATTATTTTTAAATGCATAAAATATCAAAATAAACCAGTACCATTGAAATTGTTTTTAAATGCATAAAATAAACCAGTACCATTGAATTGTTTTAAATTGATATTTTACCATTGATATTGTTTTTAAACTGATATTTTACCATTGATATTATTTCTAAATGTATAAAATAATATCAAACTAAACCAGTACAATTGAAATTGTTTTTAAATGCATAAAATAAACCAGTACCATTGAATTGTTTTTAAATTGATATTTTGCCATTGATATTGTTTTTAAATTGATATTTTACCATTGATATTGTTTTTAAATTGATATTTTACCATTGATATTATTTTTAAATGTATAAAATAATATTAAAATAAACCAGTAACAATATAATTTTTCTTAAAAACTGTGATATGAGTCGCTCAGAAACCGATGTGGTTAAGCCCAGAAAACAAAAATTGGGAAAATTAATTTTTTTAATTTATAAATTTAAAAATTTTTTGGTTTATTAATTTGATCAGAAAAGTGTATAAAGTATTTTTTCCAAGGTTATGCTCTGCCACAAAACAAGATATGTACAGGATGTGTAAATAAAGACGTAAATATTTATTGGCACAATGGCGGCATCTTAAAAACTTTAGGACTTGACCTTTTGGCAGCTGTAAAAGATACGAAATATTTATGTAAAAAATAAAACAATAGCATTTGTTGTCATAAGTTTTATGTTTATTCATCATAACAAACATCTTCTTCTTCCGAGTTATCGCAATCTAAACTTTGATGTCCACGTGTTGTTCTTAATGCCCTGTAAAAGTCATGTTTTATTGGAGATATATACTTTAATAAATTCATCATATCTTTTCTTGTTCATTTTGAAATTGTTCGACCATTAAGATACAATACATATTGATATATATTTTTTAAGATTGCTGGCCTCCCTAAATTTTTTTTATATCAATTACGTGAAAGGTTTCACTGCAATCAAATTTATATTTGAACTTAATGCTGCTTGGGTTTAACCTTTGCAGTTTCATTCGCAGCATATTAAACCAATTGACTGTTGGTCCACTTACTGATTTTTTTCTGTTGGTAATAACATGTTCCAATGAAATTTCGGCGATTTATTTCGACAACTGTGAAAAAGTTTTATCTTTTACTATTTTGAATTATGTGATAACATTTTCTAGGGATATAAATATGCTTCGCTCCATTAAATTTTAGAAACAAATTTTTAATGAAAATAATAATAATAATAAAATATAAAAATAACTTGCATAAAACAAAAAATACTTGCAAAATGCAAAATGCAAAAATTACTTGAATTGGAAAATGTAAAATAATTTAAAAAAAGATATGTATTTTAAAGTCGACTAGACAAGAAATGAAAATACATTTTCTAACGTGTGCCAACAACTAAATGTGAAATGTGCTTTTCGATGGATGTCATCCGTTATATGTCAAGATGTTGTGAATTTAACCTTTTCAAAGCTTGTTGGATGGATTTCTAGATTAGGTAATTATCTTTTATCGTGCTAATTGTCAACAATAAATAAAGAATTGGAGCTGAAATTTGCTTTTTCTTGCTAGAATTTTCTATTTAAAGACTGCTGTCTTTTGTTTTTCTTTTTTACTCCTTATAAGATTCCTATCAAATATATATCATACAATCACTTCATAATCTATTGAAAAATAAAAATGTTCTTATTTTCTTAAATGTGTTAATAATTCCGTAATAATATAAGTGAGGAAATTTCTCCTTCGAGAGTTTGAAATGTTATACACTGAAGTGACAAAATTATGGGATACCTCTTAATATCGTGTCGGCCCTCCTTTCGCCCGGCGAAGTGCAGCAACTCGACGTGGCATGGACTCAACAAGTCGTTGGAAGTCTTCTGCAGGAATATTGAGCCATGCTGTCTCGATAGACGTCCATAATTGTGAAAGCGTTGATGGTGCAGGATTTTGGGCACGTACAGACCTCTCGATGATGTCCCATAAATGCTCGATGGGATTCATGTCGGGCGATCTAGGTGGCCAGATCATTCGTTGGAATTGTCCAGAATGTTCTTCAAACCAATCGCGAACAGTTGTGGCCCGGTGACATGGCGCATTGTCATCCATAAAAATCCCATCCTTGTTTGGGTACATGAAGTCCATGAATGGCTGCAAGTGATCTCCAAGTAGCTGAACATAAGCATTTCCAGTCAATGTTCGGTCCAGCCGCACCAGAGGAACAAGTCCATGCCATGAAAAAACAGCCCACACCATTACGGAGCCACCACCAGCTTGAACAGTGCCTTGCTGACAGTTTAGGTCCATGGCTTCGTGGGGTCTGCGCCACACTCGAACCCTACCATCAGCTCTTACCAACTGAAATCGTGACTCATCGGACCAGGCCACGGTTTTCCATTCATCTAGGGACCAACCGATATGCTCACGTGCCCACGAGAGTCGCTGCAAGCGATGTCGTTCTGTCAGTAAAGGCACTCGAGTCGGTCTTCTGCTGGAATAGCCCAAGAAAGCCAAATTTCTCCGCACAGTTCTAACAGACAAGTCCCTTGTACGTCCCACATTGATTTCTGCGGTTATTTGACGCAGTGTTGCTTGTCTGTTAGAATTTACGACTCTTTGCAGACGTCGCCGGTCTCGGTCGTTAAGTGCAGGCGGTCGACCACTGCGCTGTCCATGGTGGGATGTTATGCCTGAAATTGCATACTCTCGGCACACTCTTGACACAGTGGATCTGGGAATGTTGAATTCCCTAACGATTTCCGAAATGGCATGACCCATGCGTCTAGCTCCAACTAACATTCCGCGTTCAAAGTCTGTTAATTCCCGTCGTGCGGTCATCATCACGTCAAAACCTCTTCACATGAATAACTTGAACAGAAATGAAAGCTCTGCGAAAGCACTGCGCATTTATACCTGTTCTACGCGATGCTACTGCCATCTGAAAATTTGCATATTGCTATCCCATGACTTTTGTCACTTCAGTGTATTTAATAAAATAACCATCTAAAAAATTTAAAAATAAAATTCCTATTAATTTAGTTAATCTTAAGTTGATTTATCACTAGGTTAGATCTATGAAATTGTAAATAAAGAAGAGCCTCTGAAAATAAAAGTAAAAACATCGATTTAAGAAAATTTAGTGAGCATTTTGTTTCGTTGCTCAATTATAAGTTTTTTTGGTTTTGTTTGTCGCTCTACGGTCTCTTTGTGCACACATTGGGCTAATCAGAATCTAACAATTCAGATGCCATCCTTAAAAATGTTTATTCCAAATTTTAAAATGCAAAAGGTGCATTATAGCAGGTCCACCTTGGTGAAAATTCTATGTAACGTTAAATCTCCTTTATATGCGCCATTTTAATTTTGGTGATCTTTTGTCTAGTGAATAGGTCTTACAGAATATTTATTAAGTAAAAAATATATTTCCCCCGTTGTTTATGTTGGTTGATCGTCGTAATAACAATTACTTACAATGATCTATCCGATACGATCTCAAAACTTAAACCAAACATGACGTATCTTAACTACTATAATCGAATCACATTTGTTTAGAATTGATAAGATCACGTCAATGTGCCATGAAAAGAATGGGCTTTCGATCTAGTGCGTGATCTTATCATAGCACAACGACAAATCAAAATCAACACTCAAAATCAGACTTTAAAATACAAATTTTATTGTATTTTCTGGTCTTAATCTTTTTTTCTTGCATCCAGTTACAGAATATTTATTAAATGAAAAATATTTTCTTTTACGTGATCTTAGGTCTAGTGATGAAATATTCTAAGAAAACAACATTATTAGTGTGAAAAACTACCATAGTAAAACAAAACGAACACCCTTTGCTGAACTATTAAGAACTCTTTTTCTTATAGGTCGAAGCATTTCAAATAAACATACGAGTCAATGTTTGATAAGCCTAATTTCTAGACATTCCAAGATTTTAAGTTGTTTTTGAATGTCAGACACTTTGATCTGAGGTAGTTATCCATAGAACTCCATAGATGTAGCAAATGCAGCATTACTCATGGTACACAATGGGTGGAGGGGTGGTGCATTGAAATGTCGTAATTTTGAATTTAACATAATTCTAATTTCACATCGTCACCTAGTTATCATTTCAGCAGTGATTTTTATTAGATATAATTTTTATTCACATTAACAATTTATTTCTTGTATAAAATAAATTTTCCTTTTAGCCATGGTTTGAATTTAACATTCACTTTAGTTATCATTATTCACTTTAGTCACTTAATCATCATTTTTGTAGTGATCATTATTAGATATTTTTTTATTCACATTTCCAATTTATTAATTTTATAATACGAATGCCTTTTAGCCATGGTTTGAATATAATTTCACATATTCACTTAGTCATAATTTCTGTAGTGATTATTATTAGATATTATTTTTATTCACATTTCCAATTTATTATTTGTTTAAAATGAATTCCTTTTTGCCATATTTGAATTTAATTTTCCAAAATCACTTAGTCATCATGTCAGAAGTGATTATTATTAGATATTATTTTTATTCACAGTGAGATTAATCAGCAGGGATTATTATTAGATATCATTTTATTCAAAATGAGATTAATGAGCATTGATTATTATTAGATATTATTTTTATTCACAATGAGATTAATCAGCAGTTATTAGTGTTAGATACTATTTTTATTCACATTTCCAATTTATTACTTGTATAAAATTAATTCCGTTTAGCCAAGGTTTGAATTTAATTTCACATCGTCACTTAGTCATCATGTCAGCAGTGATTATTATTAGATATTATTTTTTTTTATTTGCATCTACAATGTATTACTTATATAAAATGAATTTAATTTGAATTTAATTTCATATCGTCACTTAGTCATCATGTCAGCAGTGATTATTATTAGATATTATTTTTTTTATTTGCATCTACAATGTATTACTTATATAAAATGAATTTAATTTGAATTTAATTTCATATCGTCACTTAGTCATCATGTCAGCAGTGATTATTATTAGATATTATTTTTTTTATTTGCATCTACAATGTATTACTTATATAAAATGAATTTAATTTGAATTTAATTTCACATTTCAATTCTATCTCTTTAATTCTATCTCTTTAATGAGCGTATGCAAAATAATTATAATTACTTATATATTTTTTATACGCATTGGAGTTACCTTATTTCTTATTTTAACTGTCTCTCGAAAAGAAAAATAGTAAGTTCGTGCTTTATGATTATATTTCTGTTCCTTTTAATGACAAGACCTTCATTCGTCATTCGCTTCGTATTAATTAAAAATATTCTTAACAACTGACGTTTACGACTTCCTTTTAGGAGAGAGATATTTTAATTGAATGATTGACAATGGATACCTGCATTTCCATTGTGGTATTGTGCAGAGTCAAAGGGGCGTAACACGTTATTAAACTGTGGTTAGACTGTATACACATTTTTTTTCTTCTCATAAATTCCTTCCACATGCTCTTTGTATATACCGTCGCAGAGCATTAAACCTCTTCTCGGAAACCTACAAAAAAATATGTCATAAGTTTTCTTAATTTGTGGTCTGCGAGGCAGTTAGTTCTTCAAAGAAATCCATGTTGCAACTTCAACATCATTAAATCGTAAAAAAAAATTTTATGCCAGCATGTATGAAAACAAAATTCATTCCCCTTTTTAAAGTTTTATGAGGATATTTTATGAGTTTAATTCCACGATAATGTTTTGATTTCACATGGATTTACGTTATTGTATTGTTCATCGCGTAATTTTGGTGATCTCATAGATGATCTCACAATTGTGTTTTGTAATCATTACTATCATTAAATTATCGTTGTATTACTTAAAAAAAATGAAAAAAAATTCAAATTTGAGAACTTTTGTAACACGTTGTTTAATGATTTTTGTGTTTGCAAAATATAAAACTTTGTTTAATGTATTGACATATTTCATTTTGAGTCTGTAATTAAGAAAGGATTAATGTGTGAATAATTTAACAAAATTGTAAACAGTTTAATTTTCATGCTTTTTACTTCAGAAAGCGACTTTTTTTTTGCATGAAAAAAAAGAAAGTTTTTTTTTTTTCGGAGATTGTGTTTGTTTCGGAGACTTTTCCGGAATTGTTAACATCTTGGTTTCGTGTGAAGAATATATGTACTCGCAATATATTTTTGAGATCATTACTATCGAAAAATGTCCATTACATCATTGATTATTACTGTCAAAAAATGTAACGAATTCACATTTTTGCCACACATTGTTTAATGATTTTTCTTCTCACAAAAAGTAGTTACTAGATTTTTTTTCACGAGAATCTAAGTATTACGTTAGTATTTGTGAAGTGTAATTAGGATTTGCAACGTTTAAGTGTAAATAGAATATCGTTTTTCGAACACTGGTCTAAAGTATGAAGTAAGAACAAGATTTCAATTCCAAAAGAATTTTTTTTTTCAAAATGTTTTTCCTCTGCGGTTTTTCCGAGTGTATTAAAAACATTTTCCAACTACTCAGTGCAATTTTCACTGAAACAATTTTCTGGAAATATTCCTAATGTTTCAGAAAAACTTCTACTAACATTTTAAGATTTGGGAAGTGCAATTAGGATTTGTAAGTAGAATCAAATTTGGGGAGTGCTGGTCTAATATAAATTAGAGTTAGTTTTGTTTTAAGAGCTAAAAGAATTTCCCCTGTTTTCTAAGCTTATTAAAAACTTTATCAATTATTCAGTTATACTTTGAAATAATTTCCTGGAAATTTTCATAAAATTAAATGCTTTAATATTCTAGAATTTGTAAAGTGTAATTAGGATTTTCAAAATTAAAGTGTAAGTAACAACGTCTAACGTATGGAACAGAAATTAGAAAAAAAATTCAATTTCAAAAGAATTTTTTTTCTCTGCGGTCCGTCCGAGCCTATTAAAAACTTTCCCAACTATTACTGTGAAATAATTTCCTGGAAATAATCCTAATGTTGTACCCCGTGAAATTTATGCCGTGATAACTTTCAGCATTTCGGTTCCCTGCGTGTTTGGAGAGAGCGAGCGTCGCATACCGCCAGAGAAGAGGGAAGCGGCTATAAATAATCGCGGCTTGACGGGCGCTTTTGCAAGGACTCTTCAAAGCAAGGGCGCTGCGGCAGCACTCAGACATGCAATGAGCGATGGCTTCGGAACGGCAATTTGAAAATAGCGACGTGCCTCGATTAACGACCATCCATGGAATGATGCCGTTAAACGCTATTTTAGAGATGGTGTTCATGCTATTTTCACTTCCAAATCGAAGTCAAAAACTATAGATATTATTTAACTACTATTAAAAAAACAGATTGTTTTATGAAAACATATTTTACTGACAACGGCCATACCATGCTGAATGTACTGGTTCTCGTTCGATCACCGCAGTCAAACATCATCGGCGCTGTCAGTACTTGGGAGGGTGACCACCTGAGAACACCGCGTGCCGTTGGCATTCAAAATTTATCTTTAATTTAAGCAACTTAACAGTTCAGATTTTCTAACTAACTTTAAGATGTGGAGAATCACATTGGAACTCCGCAACCAGTACGCTCGTCACCCCCACATTTTACTGCGCATTTTCTCATCGAATTTTTGTGTGTGGGAAATTTATGCATTTATTATACCATGGGCAGCGTCTGGAAAGTTTGAAACCTCTACTTCGAGTTCACCGAAAGCATATTCCGGCTTATAGATTTTTCATACTCTACCTCGGCATAGAAAGTGTAGCTTCAGTTAGGCAACACTTGTTAGATTTCGAATCATCATCATTATGATGATCCATACGCAACAATCCCATGGTGGGCCAAGGCCGTCTACCTACTGGCAGATTACAAGGCGAGATATTATTTTATTTTAACAGGGTAGATTGTCAGCCCTACGCCCAACAAGCAACAGTCATATTAGATAAAGACCTACAGTTTAAAGTGGATTATATTTCGAATCAGCCACTGATTATCTACCAGCCTAGTCTGGTCCTATAAATATAGCGGTCTGATGGCCAATTGGCTAGCACTCTGCCTTTGGTACCACAGGCTTCAGATTCGAATCATGGCGATGGCATGGATGTTTGTTGATGGCAGGTTCCGGCCTCATTAGCCCTCGTGTGCATAAAATGACCGTAGAAAAAAAAAAGTTTAAAGAATTAAAAATTGGTGCTAATATTAATTTCTATTTATTTCTCTTTTCTGGTTAAACAGAAGGCAATATCACTTAACGGGACCTACAGTTTAACATGGATTCCGAAACACTAACAAACATCTATGCCGTATTCGAGCCTGAAGCCTGTGGTACCAAAGACTAGAGCGCTAGCTAATTAGCCCTCAGGAGGCTATTTTTATAGGGTCAGAGTAGGTTGGTAAATAGCGAAATCTAATCCACTTTAAACTGTAGGTACTTGTCTAATATAGTTGTTGAGTGTTGGACATATTGCTGACAACCTATCACGTAAAAATAAAAGCATCTCTCGTCTCGTAATCTGCCAGTAGGCAGACGGCCTTGGCTCAACATAGGGCTGTTGTGCATGGATCATTATGATAATGATGATGATTCGAAACCTAACAAGTATTGCCTAACTGAAAGCTACTCTTTATATACCGAGGTAGAGTATGATAAAGTATAATTGTAGTATAATAAATCTATAAGTTGGAATATGCTTTCGTTGAACTCGAAGTAAAGGGTGTAAACTTCCCAGATGGTATTTTTCCAAAATGTAGGTGTAGTGTAGCATCTGAACCATTCTATGTTTGCCATTCTAGTGGCTAACGACTCCAAATCAAAAATGGCTATCCTTTGAGAACATGTTTATTTTATAAAAAAATGTTCGTATTATAAGTTTTATTTTATGGATGATTTTAGTTTTGAATAAAAAAATTATTTTATATATAATATTTTCTTCATTAATTAAAAAAAATTTTGTAATTAAAAGTACGCCATTTCTTTTATTGAATTGTAAAACATTTATTAAAGCCTTTTTTCCCCTATGTTATTTATTATGCATTAATTTTTGTCATAAATCTAATTTTAGAATTAAAGATTGCAAATTCTTTCATTAAGTTAAAAATATTTCCATATTATTCTAATATTGTGTAAAGCATTGAAACTTTTCTTCCTACTGAATATATTAAATATTTATTCTTGTATAGATCCATAATTCATGGCAAATGAGATTCACTTAACTTGTTTCAACAAACTTGCAAGTCGACCGTAATTCAGATTCAATAAACAAACAAAAAACATTCAACAAACTTGCAAGCGGATGGCTATTCAGAATTGCTACGTATAAATAATTCAGGCATTTCCTTCAAAAATTATGCCACGTTTATGTAGATATTTTTTGGCTGCCACAGACCATCTGATCATAATCTCTTTTTGGTCGAAATAACATTTAGTTTGCGTGTGCCATTATTCAGAATGCAGAATGATCAAAACATCTTTTTGTGTTTTTAAAAATATTTAAAATGAAATAGAAAAGATACGATTCGTAAGATTTAAATGTTTTCTCCAAAATATTCAATTTTTCTTTTTTTAATGTATAATAATGTTTATTATTATAATAATGTTATTAATGTTTATTTATTTATAATAATGTTAATGTTTTTTAATAACCGCCACAGTTAATGGTTATTTTTTTTGTTTGGTACTACTACAGTGTAGATATTGCTGAATTTTGTTTACTACATATCAAAAATGCTATTTTTTACTTACTACAGTATGTAGACAATACAATTTTGTTAATCCAGAATGTACTGCAGTTCTATAAAATTTGTTAATTTCACAACGTAGAATAATATTCTGTAGAATGTAGAGACTGCAGAGTTTTGCTTGCTACAGACCATACATTCTACAGAGATTTTCTTATTAGCAAATGCGATGATCAAAATGTCTATCTTATATTTTTAAAAATATTTCAAATGGAGTATAAAAGATAAGATTGAAAAGAAATGATTTAAGCGTCTTCTCCAAAATATTCAATTTTTCTTTCTTTCATTTTATTTAATGTTTAATCTTGGAATATTAACCACCACAGTTATGGTTATTTTTTCATTTGTCACTCCTATAGTGTAGATACCGCTGAATTTTGCTTACTACATATTATAAATGTTTTTTTTTTACTTCCTACTGTACGTAGATAATACAATTTTGTTATTCCAGAATATACTACAATTCTATAACGTTTGTTATTACAATTTTGTTAGCTCCACAATGTAGAGCACAATTCTGTAGAATGTAGACTACAGAATTGTGCTTGCTGCAGACCATACAGCCTTCAGATATTTGCTTATTCGAAAATTCAAAATGATCACAATTAATTTGTATGTTTTTAAAATTATTCAAAATGAAATATAAGAGATAAGATTTAAAAGTATTCTCCAAAATATTCATTTTTTTAAATATTTAATGCTTGGAATATTATACGCCACAGTTATGGTTGTTTTTTCATTTGGCACTACTACAGTGTAGATACAGCTTACTACTTTCTGATATGTAGTAATAAAGACTATTTTTAGTGTGATAGAACTGCGATTATGTGATAGAACTGCTAATTGGAACGAAAAGCTAATGAGTGAAGTTAATGAGTTAACTCCATAACGTAGGACAAAAGTTTATAGAATGTAGAGACTATAAAAGTTTGCTTGCTACATACGATACATTCTACAGAGATATGCTTATTACAGCCCGCAGTCACAGACTTACCGTTACACATCGTAATCACAGACTTAACAGATCGTAAACATCGTCCTCTTGTTGATACAGCCATGTTAAACAGAAATATAGACCTCATATGCTACATGTCAGTAAAAGTATACGTTTAGAATTATTTTAGATAAGATTAAACCATTTTGAATTGTTCCTTTTTTTTTTCAAATATTATAAACCGTATGTGCATTTTTTTTTTCAGTTCAAATTTTTTGGCAAAATATAATTTAATTTATTTTTAATTTTAATATATTTTTTTAAATATAATTTATAAATGTGCCTATATTAATTTTTTTAAATATACCTTTTTTATAATTCTTTTAATGAAAGATATTAATCGAAAATTTTGTCCAGATGATAAGATTATGTGATAGAACTGATGTTCGGAATGAAAAGCTAATGAGTGAGAACACATGCAAGAAAACACACAATGACAAGTTGTAACTATTTAATTATAATCAGTTTCAGGTCAAAACAAATAAATCGACGCAGAGTATTGCAGCATTGTTGTACATAAAATATAGGATACTGTACAAATAAAGAATAGTGTGACGTCATTTAAATACGTATCTTTTGATGCAAAACATTTTTCTTCTTGCTTTGTTCTGTTGTGAGACGATGACAGAACGTTTTCATTTGATCATAAAACCATTATTAAGCCTACAGATGATGCATGCAAATGGAGTCAGTTACATATTAAGCAATTTACATAAAATACTGAAATATATTTATATATAAAGATATTTTGTAGTCAAAATAAAAAGTGATTTTTCATTATTATAGAAAAGTACTGGCAATAGAGAAATACAATGAAACCTTTGCTAGAATTATATAATTTAAATACAATATTCATATGACAGGAGTAAAGTGAAAATAGGGATAAATATAAATTATTTCTATGAGGTTTGTACTTTAGATTTTTATTTATTACAGTATATATAAAAAATGAAAAATTGTTTGGAATGACAATAACAATATTTTTTTTATGTAGATAAAAAACAAAGCATATCTGTACAGCTAATGTTTCAGATAACTTATTAAATTTAAAAATATTATCTTGTATTTATAAGTAAATAAAATAATTTTCAATTATGAAAAATTGTTTAAAATGACAATAACAATAATTTTTTTTTATGTGGAATATAACCTGTTTGACATAACATATCTGTAAAGCTAATGTTTTAGATAACTTATTAAATTCAAAAAATATTATCTTGTATTTATAATATTTATAAGTAAATAAAATAAATTTCAATTTTGAAAAATTGCTAAAAAATTTAAAAAAATTTTTGAATGACAATAACAATCAGTTTTTTTTTATGTATAATATAACCTGTTTGACATAACATATCTGTAAAGCTAATGTTTCAGATAACTTATTAAATTCAAAAAATATTATCTTGTATTTATAAATAAATAAAATTATTTTCAATTGTGAAAAATTGTTTGGAATGACAATAACAATTTTTTTTATGTAGAATATAATCTGTTTAACAAAACATGTCTGTAAAGCTAAAAAGGCAACAAGATTAAAGAAAACTTATTAAATTCACAAATATTATCTTGCATTTATAAGTAAATAAAATAATTTCAATTACTTTATTTATTTTCTAGTAATGGTATCAAAACAGACATCTAAGATAGTAATATTAATCATAAGACTTATTTAATTGAGTAATTGTGTGCATATTTTTGCATAAAAATGTTTTTGGATTTTATTTAGATTAGTTAAATGCTATGTTATTTCCTTAACTTTTTAGAAATTTATGCAATGAAAGAATTTATTCATTCCAATAAATGAATTAAAACTAGGACAATATTTTTATTTAAAAATTATTCTTAGTTTTTTTTTTTTTGAATCAAAGAATAAAAAAAAATCTACACAAAACATAAACTTTAAATTATGTATTCTTTGATGTATTTATTTATGTTGTCTTATATCGGCATGTATTAAATTACATACACAAATAAATATAAAATTATAAATAATTTCATGCTTCTAATGAAATTCAATTTGAATAATATACATATATTTTTTTTTTCATTTCCAAATCTTATCTGAAAAAAGAATTGATTATAAAAACAATTCATATTCTTGATAAAGATACACCTTTTATAAAAACACATGCTAAATGTTTTAAATTTTCTATTATTTAAAATACTTTCCACATTATTTGAAAAAAAAGTGTTACTTAAAATATTGAAGTTTATTGCTTTATTACGTATACCTTTTGATATTGTTTTTCTTTTATAGGATTTGAGCCATATGGAAAATAAATGGTATAAGGCATAAATTCGTTATACGTATACATGTAAAAGGCCACGTGTTGATGTGCAAAGTACGTATGTTATGAAGTCATATAAATACATTACCGGAAATGCATCTACAAGTTACTGAAAGAAAATTACAAGAAAATTATTACTGAAATTTAAACAAAAGGTAAAACATTTATTATACATCAATTATTTTTAAGAATTCATATTCCTTATTTGATAAATTATTTTCAAAATTTGCAATCGAAAATTCATCTTTGCAAAACAACAAAGGAGTTGCTACTTGACAAAAAAAAATGAGCCAAGAAGATTTTATAGTAAATATTAGAAGCACTGGCATGATAATGCTGTAAAAGTAATGTTTGTGCTGTAACGTTTTTGCACATGGTTGAATCATAGCATAATTGAATGCTAAAATTAAAACTATATGTGCGTTGACAAAACCTACATTTTTTTTTTCACGTTTGAATCTACAAAGACATGATTAGAAATGTTTCATACAGAGTTGACAATGAGCTACGACTAACTGAAGATCAATACAAATACATTTTTGGCGGACACTAGACACATAGAAAATGTTTTATACACACAAAAACGCTGGATGACAGACAAGTCAAGAGATAAATACGTATTTTGAACAACTTGGATTTCATACCAAAAGCTTTGACCTGAAAGCCAGTTTTATAGAAATTATCTCAGTTTGTATTAAATGTATTTTTTTTAGCCTTCGCGAAGATATAGGTTTCATAAATAGATTTTTGTTAAAAAAAAAAAAAAAAAAAAAAAAAAAAAAAAAACCCACGTTATGGAGGCAATGAAATAAATTAAAACTCCAAATTTCCATTTAAAAATATAAATTATTATTATTAAAAAAAAGAACTTTACTGTGGCCAAAAGGAAAAACTCAAAATTTCCATTTAAAAATATAAGTTATTATATTTTAAAAAAATCTTTATTGTGGCCAAATGTTAAAACTACAAATTTCAATTTAAAAATATGAGCTATTATTATTTTTAAAAAAGAACTTTATTGTGGCCAAACGAAAAAAACTCCAAATTTCAATTTAAAATATAAGTTATTATAATTATTATTATTTTTTTTAAATAGCTTTATTGTAGCCAAACGTAAAAACACCCAATTTTTATTTCAAAATGTGTTAATGTTCAAGATTTATTTAATTAAAGACAATTAACTAAAGAAACCAATAAAGAAATTTCTTAATTTAACATATGTTTAAAATTAAAAAAAAAATGTCTTCTTTTTAGATGTGTAACGTATTTTAATTAGACGTACTTTAACGTATGACCTTTTAAAATGAAGACTGGGCCATTAGCAAGTTTTGTTTAGTAATAAAAATACCTGCTTAGAATTGCTTACATGAACATAATAAATAATTCATTTATGCATGAGAAATAACATGAATAAAACCAGCTTTCGAGTATTCAAAGTTATATACACAATTATTTATTGCCACCGGATGTAGACATGGAAGCTATTAGCTTGTTGAATCACACTCTTTTTCAATAGAAACAAGAGCTTATACACAAATTATGCCTCAGAGTTACGAATTTTCACATAGAATAAACCTAAGAAAAGCACTCATGTTATAAACTGTGCCTCAGTTCATAGTTTCAGTAGAGATTGCAAATGTTTCAGAGACGACAATAACATGTTGTACAAAAGGCCAGGCTTGATATAATAACATAATATTTTTTACATGAAGCTAAAAAATTATTTTATATTTTAAATGAATTTAATTAGAATACAATTTTTTTTTTTTTCAAAATATATCACATAGCATTCGGTTAAAATATTTTGAAATTCATAGTAATTAATAAAAAATGAAACAGTAATAATTATCAATATTTATTTTATTAATTAACTGAATTTAATTAGAATATAAATTTTTTTCAAAATATATCACATAACAATCGGGTACAATAATTTGAAATTCATTATAATTAATAAAAAATTAAATAGTAATAATATTCCATATTTATTTTATTAATTAACTACTATAAAAAAACTTTAAAAATGCTATATAATAACATATATTTTTTTCATGATGATGAAAAATAATTTTATATTTTAAATGAATTTAATTAGAATATAATTTTTTTTCCAAAATAAGTCACATAGCATTCGAGTACAATATTTTGAAATTCATAATAATTAATAAAAAATTAAACAGTAATAATAACGAATATTTATTTTATTAGTTAACTACTATAATAAACTATAAAAATGCTGTATAATAACATATATTTTTTTCATGATGCTAAAAAATTATTTTATATTTTAAATGAATTTAATCAGAATATAAAATATTTTGAAATTCAAAATAATTAATAAAAAATTAAAACACAAATAATAATGAACATTTATTTTGTTGATTAACAACTATAAAAAACTTTAAAAATTCTTTACGCAATAATTATTAGATTATTTATTTAAATAAAACAGAATTTCATTGACTGAATACATTTTTAACATTTCCTATAAACATAACTGGCTAAAAAATAAATCTTAAAGCTTAATTGATGAATTTGTAAAAATGCTTTTAAATTATATCATTTTCATTAATTTTTAATTAAATAATTGAAAATAAATCATTGAAATTTAGTTTATCGATTTTCAATAAATGAAAAATTAAATAAAATTAATAAAACAATTTTAATAAATGAAAAATTAAATAAAATTAATAAAACAATTTTAATAAATGAAAGCATGGCTTTCATTATAACCAAACCACCTTTTGTACAACACTTTTGATAGAAAAAAAGCTGTGCCTTATTTAAAAATACAGCACAGTATTGCATGGAAATTATATTAACAATAAAATATACTGTTACAGATAATTCAATCAACAAATAAATTGTGTTAAAAATTAATATTTTTTTTTTTTGCTCATAAAGAATTTTTTAAACATGCATATACTGTAACAAGAGGGTGGAAATATTTTATTAAGATCACAGAGAAGTTGTGTCTCTACCCAAGATTACAATTAAAAAAGCAACTTTTTTTTTTTTATAAAAAGGATTATCACAAAAAACACCAACTCAAATTCATAGCAATAATGAACAAGACTTTCAACAGGCTTATAAACTAAAACAAAGCCCAAATACAAAATACGTATACCTAACTACACTTACATATTAAAAATTGCAGTCAAAAACACTTTCTAGAAGCGGAAGTCTGTAGCTTTCTTCACCAAAATATCCTGTATCCTAATATCCTATATGTATCCTTTTTTTCAATTCCTTCTATTAGCTCACACTCTCCCTATATATACCTTGTTCAAATTTTCAATCGTTCATAAAATACTTTTTATTCCTCCACTCAAGTTCAAATACATTTTTTTTAACTTGTAGGGGATGACACTTGATGTTAATAGTTTTTTCAAATATTAATTCAGTAATTAAATTTAATTAATTAGTTTTAGTTTTTTTTAGATTTAAGTTGCATATATCTACCAATATATAGCGCCAGATAAACTTAAAAAAATGAATGAAAATTATTTATAAAGGACTTTTTTCAATATAGTGAAAAAAAAGTAGGAATTGACATTAAATTTTTTTTTATATTATTTGTTTTAAATAAATTAAACTTTTACAGTCAGTTTACATAAATTGTTCGCATGAATTATCTTTAAAAAGTTTTATCTGGATTATATTTTTTATTTTCCTTCAAGATATTCAGATAAATCAAACATCAAAGGCTTTTATCATTTCTTTATAAGAAATTTAATAAATTTTAAAATAATAGGTAAATTATTTTGATCATTTAAATCTTTTAGAAGGAATTATACATAATGTAATGTGCATTTTAAGTAAAAGAGCAGAGATATAATAATGCTATAAATTATTGCTTGTAGAAAGATACATTTTTTACTTTCTTGCACGTAGATTTCTTTATTTCGAAACTCATTCAAAATTAAATTACTACTTTAGGGACACTAATATTATGTATACATTTGATTTTTTAATTCTAATTGAAATTAATTTATCGTCATTTAAAAAATATTCTAGAGAATTATTTACAAAAAATTTAATAAAAATAAGTATTAAAAAAAATAATAAAAACAAAAAATTTTAATAAACAACTAGCCATGTACAAGCATTGATTATATATATTTATTTATTATGTAGTAAAATGTAGTAAAGTTCTTCTTAAATATTGTAACGTTAGACTGTGTAGTGATTAGTGGAAATCAAATGTTTTCCAGAATGGTATAATACAAATGAATTTAGTTTGTTAATAATTTTACGAATCAGTGACTATTATGTCCTGGATGTGTAGTAACTATTATGTCCTGAATGTGTGTTGACTATTATGTCCTGAATGTGTGAAACTTTTTGTTTATTATTTATCATTAATTTTTAAACAGTCACATATGCAAACATTTTGTTTTTTATACTTTGTTATTTTTTTTTTTTTTTTTTGTGATTAGCTTTCGATATAAAATGATTAAAACATAACCAAGAAACATTTAAGAAACAAGAGTCAATATACAAAAAATTGAATTAACAAAAATATTATGATTCTTGGATTCCAATTAGTAATATAGCTCTTACTTTTAAATGATTAATACATGTCGTTAATGCACAATTATATTGTAAGTTTTGTTGCTCCATTTTAAGATAGTAACATTGAAGTTTCATCGCACAATGAAGTGTTAATGTTAAAATTTAGATTATAACCAATCGAAGAAAACTACAGAAATCCGCTTCTACAACTTCATCAGAAAATACATAACTTATGTAATTACTTTATAGTTACGTATATCATCGAATATAGTACATCAAAAACGCACTGTTTCCAAAATATTTTCATTTACGAAGTACGTATGCATCATTTCTTCAACACTACTCTCCTTTTCCAAAATTAGTCTCCTAATAAATCAGGTTCATTTATGGACACAAATGAGAAAAACAATGTTTTAACAAATGGAAATAACTCCAAATTTAAGTACTGGTTAAAATATTGTTCGTGGGCTGTAAAATTAACAAAAAGGTCAATAACAAGTTCATTCAAAAAAAAACATAGAACAAAACCAATTAATCACACACAAAAAAAAAGTTAGTTTTACACATACTACAGATTTGTCGGCCATTACCGCAGTTTCCACATTTACAGAAGCTACAATGTCTTCCTGAACAGACTAGGAGTTCATTTTTGTCTTCAGGATTTTAGCAACACATTTTTTTCTTCTTCTTCTTGTGGACGAAACTTAAAAAGTAAAAAATAATGAAAACTTCTTTGAGTTGAGTTCTTCTTCGGTGGTCTCCTCAAAATACTGCTGAACAAACACCTCGATGAAAATATGCCTTTTGGAAATAAATACTATGTGAAAGAAAAAGAAACTGAAGACCACTGCTGCAAGTGACTGCAGCAGAATCTCATCATTACACATAAAAAAGAAAACACCATTCATAGCTGGGCCTTGCTTCATGATCAGCATTGAAATAAATTAAAACTCTCTTCTAGTTAGTTAAGTCCTGCAGTCAAACTTAGCCCTCGAAGTATATTCGACTAATACTTTACGGTAAATGGTCACATATTTGTTTTTTTTTTTATTAAGTAGTTCTTACGTATATCGTCGTGTAACGGTGAGCTATGGTTTCAGTTAGTTGTTAATTAAATACGTATAATTGACACCGACTCGGAACGATGGCCTATGGCAGAAAGTATGATGGATGGAAGGCAGTTCTTGCCAACCATCCATGTCAGTGGTTGGGTTAGGGTTTCGGAGGATTTCTGATTTTGTCCTCCAGGATGAGTGAGGTGGGTGATGTGATTATGGGGTGGTCGGACTTCCTGTCCTCTCTCTTGTCCACCCCGTTCTTATCCTTGTCCTCCTCCTTGACCTTGGAGGACTCTATGCGGGCCTGCTCGTTGATCTCCTTGACGGCCCTCATCTCCTTCTTGAGCTTCATCCTCCGGTTCTGGAACCAGATCTTGATCTGGCGCTCGGTGAGGCAGAGGGCGTGAGCGATCTCGATCCGCCTCCGGCGAGTCAGGTAGTGGTTGAAGTGGAATTCCTTCTCGAGTTCCAGGGTTTGGAATCGCGTGTAGGTCTGCCGGCCTCGCCTGCGGGGACAACCGTTCGGTCCTGCAAAGTTCAGGGCTACCATAAGAAACAACAGCAATCAATTATACACCACTTGAGGTACATTTCGCATCCAACAGTTCAAAAGTCTACATCAATAAAACTGAGATTCACACACTTTAAACCTGAATTGAAAACAATTTTATTATTCTCAAATCTTTCCTTACAGTTTCTACATCTGTACGAGTTTATAATATTGATTAACTAATTTTGAATATTTAAAAATATTTCTTATTGATAATGCTATTGTTCTGTTTTCTGTAATAATTATAAACAATCTCTAGTCATTGTAAAAGTAATTCTTGTGTATGAGTGGTTTATAATATTAATGTACTAATCTCGTAGTTAAAATATAATTCTGAATCTCTGAAAAATATTTCTGATTGATAAAAAGTTTATAATCGTAGTTAAGCTGGGTATTATAATATATAATTCTATAATCTCGAATAATTAATGTTTTTTTATATATGGAGTCCTGATTTTGTGATTGCCAAGCTATCTCGAATGATTGAAAAATGTTTTTAATTAAAATGTTATCAATATTTCTAATATTTTTTAATATGTCTGATTAAATTTAATATGTATAACATCGATTCATTAATCTGGTAATTACTATAAATAATAAAGGTTCGAAAAATATTTTTGATAGTTTGCAATTCTAAAATTAGAAATCTTATACTTTACTGATGGACAGTTTATAATTTACATACATTTAATTTTTTATTTGTACAGAAATTATATTATTGTACTAAAACATAAAAATTTAAATATTTTTAATTAATTCTTTTGCAGTATCTCTTGATAACATATAAATTATTGTCGTATTTGATGTGTTAAAATCTGAGGTAAAATGAATTTTTAATAGGTAACTGCTTTGTTAGTAATGAAAAAATTAATTGAAATTTCAGTTGCAAGACGTCACTAATCTAAGAATTATAAATAGCTAACATTTTTTCAATAATATTTGTGTAATAGTGAAATACATATGAAACAACTTTCTTTTAAAATGCCTGACTTGAGATATTCAATGTCTACTCATATTGAAAATTAAACGACATTAATATTCAGTAGGGTTCTGAGACAACTAAAAACGATGATGATAATGATTCAAGAGAAAACAAATCTTTATTTTACCATTTTTATTTTCTGTTGATAAGTAAATCTAACATATAAATTTTTTTTCTTAAAAAAGATATACGACCAGATTTACTTTAACTAAACGAAATATATTTTGAAAGAAAGAAAAAAAATTAACATTATAATCTAACATAATTTTCTATAATTCAGAAAAAGAAAAAGCTTTTCAATATCAATGGAAAAGTGATCCTAAATTCTGAAATAAGGAGCTTAGCATTCTCTTCACGTAGCATGGAAAAGAATGGATGAACAACTGTAATGATAATGACGACGGCTGAAATAAATAGAACTGAAGCATAAAAAAAAAAATGAATGAAATGTCGATTCTATTTAATCGTTTAGCCTCTTATAATCCGAACAAATTGGAGCCAATTTTGGAATTAATGCAGTTCCAAGTTAATCGCACTAGTATTTACTATGTGTACAGACTTTGAATTTATTCATTTACATTCTAAGCGTAAAGGAAGAATAGAAAGGAAATAATTTATAGGTGTTTTGCCTTAGAAGCACGTGTATTAATGTTTCACATTCAGTTAATTTTCAATTTATAGGTTTTGTGAAGGCTCAATAAGCTGATATTAGAATGGAACTTTTTTTTTTTGAATGATTTGAAAAAAAATTCTGCTTTATGAATTGATAAAGCTATTTGTATGGTTTTTTTTAAATACTGCTTTATGAATTGGTATAGCTATTTATATGTGTTTTTTTTATTCTGCTTTATGAATTAGTATAGCTATTTGTATGTGTTTTTTTAAAATTTTGCTTTATGAATAGGTATAACTATTTATATGTATTTAATAAATTGGGATAGCTACTTGTATGTGTTTTTTTTTTTATTCTGCTTTATGAATTAGTATAGCTATTTCTATGTGTGTTTTTTTAATTTCTGATTTATGAATTAATATAGCTATTTATATGAGTTTTTTTTATTTTTGCTTTATGAATTGGTACAGCTATTTGTATGTGTTTTTTAATACTGCTTTATGAATCGGTATAGTTATTTGTATGTGTTTTTTTTTTTAATACTGCTTCATGAATTGGTATAGATATTTATATGTGGTTCTTTTCCTTTAAGATTACTGAAAAATTGTGAATATGAAAATGCGTGGTAAGGAATCATGGAATCTCCTTTTCATGAATAGTCGACTGCCACTTGGATGCGAAAGTAAAGTTAATTGCATAATTATTTTTGTTATAAATTATAAATAATATTAATTAATCATTAAATAAGACATTGATACTTTTCTTTAATTTCCGAAAAAAATGAATGAAAAATTGGAAAAATAATTTAAAAGATGAAGAATTATTTAAAAACATTTTGGATTTTTTTTTCTAGGAACAGTGAAAAAATTTTGAACGTAAAAATGTATAGTAAGGAATCATGGAATCTCATTTTTATCAATATCAGACAAGTCATTTGTTGGATGCGAAAGTAAGGTAAAAAATGTAATTATATAATTATTTAGACATATTTTATAAAATTACAACATTCATAGTTATATTCTATGGTGATGTATACTTATTTATAAAAATTAACACATAATATTCTAAAAAGATTTTATTGAATATAATTTAAACTTTATAAAGTAATATATTGTAGCATATGAATAATAATTTTTATTTCTAATTTATGAAAACATTATTGAATGAAAAATACTTTTACAAACTTAACATATGAATTTAGTTTACTACTGTAAAATAAAAATAATACATGAAGACAGGGTATTTTAAAAGGAATATATGGTAAAATAGGGTCTCTGAGAAAGCTTTTGGAACTTTTGTAAAGCACCTTTTTTTAATTATTATTTTTTTTTTTAATTTCAAATATAAAATGTAATCAGTTTCATTTAAATCTGCTAATTCCTAAATCTACATTCGAATCCCACTTTTTAAAACTTATAAATATTTTTTTTCTTAGTTGTTACGTATGTTATCAGCATTATCACATAAAAAAATGCATTACATATAATACAAGGAAACAAAATAAAATAAGGAAACAAATTCAAGAAATTAATAATTTTTTACGCATTTTAGTATTTTTCTTAATATAGAAACATATTTAGATAACAATAATTGATTAATATTTATATACAAGATCCCATTTTTAAAAATGTAATCATAAAAAACATAAATAATTATTTATGGAAGTATTAAATATTAAAACAACATAGTACAATAATTTGTGTAAAATCACCAAATGAAGCTAATTTTTGTAATAATAAATTACTTTAAACATATTTATAAATTTCGATGAATTATTATCAATGAGCATTGTGCAAGTATATTTTTGTATGTATAATTATAAAAGAGTTATAAATGCATATCGAATTATAGAAAAGTTGGAAATTATTACATTTCCTTGGCAACATAAAAAATTCTATTAGAATGATTACTACCTGAATCCGACAAATGGACTATTCACATAACGTTAAATTTTCAACTTTAAAAAGTAAACTTGCACTTGGTAAAAGTAAACTTGCAACCTCGTATTGGTGATTGACCATGCAGTGACTAGACACTTCAATAAGTGAAATCTCATTATTCGACCGTAAACTAATCGCTATTCTATCATTTAAAAGTATCAATTGAATCTTCTACAATAATTTAATATAATAATCGTAATATAATAATAATGAGTGCATTAATTTGTGTAATATTTCCACACGAAACTACCGTTTGTAATAATGAGCTACCTTACAAATATTTATAAATTTCGATTGACGAGATATTTCGTAAGTATATTTTTACATGCATAATAATAAAATAATTATATATAACGATTTATAGAAAAGTTGGGACTTATATATTACAATTCCCTGGCAACACAAAAAAAATCAGTTAAGAGGATTACTACACTCAGATAAATGGACAAGCCCCACAACAATTTCAACTGTCAAATATAAACCTACGCTTTCACTCACCATATTGGTGATTGCAGTGACTAAACACCAATTGAAAACTCATAATTCGACAGTAAACAGATCGCTACTCTATCATCCATCTCATTTAAAAGTATCTTTTAGAAATATTTAGCGGTCCGATCGCCAATAGGCCGGAGCTCTGGCCTTTGGTAATAGATGATTCAGGTTCGTATTATGTAGCATGGATACATGTTAGTGGTTCGGAAACTACGTTAAATTGTAGGTCCCAGTCTCCACAGTGTGCAGAAAAGATTGTAGAGCGCCAAACCAAACTAATCTACAAAAATTTAATAAAATAAGGGCAATATAATAATAATAAGCACAATAATTTGTGTAATATTTCCGCATGAAGCTATCATTTGTAATATTGCGCTACTTTACAAATATTTATAAATTTCGATTGATTAAACACTTTGTAAGTGTAGTTTTACATGCATAATTATAAGTATATAACGAACTATAGAAAAGTTGTAACTTAAATATTACATTCCCTTGGAAAAAAAAATCAGTTAAGAAGATTGCTACACTCAGTTCGACAAATGGACTATTCACACAACACTAAACTTTCCAACTTTAAAAAGTAAACCCGCGCTTTCACTCATCGTATTGGTGATTGATCATGCAGTGACTAAACACCGCGATAAGTGAAATCTCATTATTTGACCGTAAACTAAACTGATAGCTATTCTATCATCCATCTCATTTAAAAATATGTTCTACAAAGATTTAGTGGCCTGATCGCCAATAGGCTAATCGGGTTTAGGTACTAGAGGCTTCAGGTCTAGCTACCAATCTGGCCTTTGATACTAGAGGCTTGGGGTTCGTATCGCGGCTGTAGCATTGATATATGTTAGTGGTTCGGAATCCAAGTTAAACTGTAGATCTCGGTCTAATTAAATTAGCCCAAAAAAGTGTGCAACAAAAAACGACTGTAAAGAGCCAAACCAAATTAATTTGCAAAAATTTAATAAAACAATGGCAATATAATAATAATAAGCACAATAATTTGTGTAATATTTCCGCACGAAGCTATCATTTGTAACAATGTATTACTTTAAAAATATTTATGAATTTCGATTGACTAATCATTTTGTAAGTGTAGTTTTACATGCACAATTATATAATAATTATAAGTATATAACGAACTATAGAAAAGTTGTAACTTATATATTACATTCCCTTGGGAACAACAAAAAAGAAAATTCAGTTAGGAAGATTACTACATTTAATTCGGCAAATCGACAATTCACACAACACTAAACTTTCCAACTTTTAAAAAGTAAACCCGCGCTTTCACTCATCGTATTGGTGATTGATCATGCAGTGACTAAACACCGCGATAAGTGAAATCTCATTATTCGACCGTAAACTGGTCACTACTCTATCATACATCACATTTAAAAGTATCTATTGAATCTTCTACAATAAATTAATAATTATAGCGAATTATGAAAAAGGCGGAACTTCTATACTGCAATACCTTGGCAACATAAAAAATTAAGTTAAGAAGATTACTACAGTCAATCCGACAAATGGACTATTCACACTACGCTAAACTTTCCAACTTTAAAAAGTAAACCCGCGCTTTCACTCAATACCAATACCTTGGCAACATAAAAAATTAAGTTAAGAAGATTACTACAGTCAATCCGACAAATGGACTATTCACACTACGCTAAACTTTCCAACTTTAAAAAGTAAACCCGCGCTTTCACTCAATACCAATACCTTGGCAACATAAAAAATTAAGTTAAGAAGATTACTACAGTCAATCCGACAAATGGACTATTCACACTACGCTAAACTTTCCAACTTTAAAAAGTAAACCCCCGCTTTCACTCATCATATTGGTGATTGATCATGCAGTGACTAAACACCGCGATAAGTGAAATCTCATTATTCGAGCGTAAACTGATCGCTACTCTATCATCCATCTCATTTAAAAGTATCATGTGGGGAATCTTCTACCTATTATTTCAGCAATGTTTGAAGAAGGAAACCAGGTTTGCGAGATTCCTCCACGAGATTGCTGCGCTTTTATCTGCCGCGGAAGTTCAAGCGCTTTGGCAACTGCTTACCAGTTCCAAGGATGCTTTGAGACTTGCACAGCTGTTACTCTTTTAACTTTTTTTTTTACTGACTATCAGTTTTTAGTAATTGTATGGCAATGAAAAGGAGTTTTCTTTAAGTGATGGCGACCACGATTTGATAATTCAGTTCTGGATATATGAAATATTGATTTATTCATTTAAAGATTTCTCGGATTTCAAAATAAATAATTCTGCAAAATAAAATAAAAGAAAACAACTTAAAGATAATATCTTAGTAATTAAAATTTTTTACAAGCTATAAATAGAAAGTATTTATAATAATATTTTCCCCATAAATCTAAATTGCCTAGATAAATTTTCTACGTGAATATTATCTATCCTATCTCTAAGATGTATTTAACATGCATACATGCATTTAAGTTAAATTTTTTTTTTCATGAGAACTATTTGCTATAAAATTTCTCAATAACAAGAAAATAATGAACTTGTAATCAGCGTTGATAATATTTTTGATGACAGTATAATCAGCATTGATAATATTTTTGATTATTTCGTAAATATTGTAATATTAGACAGGATGCGTCATTAACCCAAATAAATAAATTTTCATCAAAAATAATTTTACCCAGAATGTCACAATAAAAATTATCACGAAAAAATGTGGAATATTTGTAAAAAATATAAGGAATCAGTATATCTTGAATGAAATTTTATCATTTGTAATTTATCAGTAATACTGAACTCAATATACATACAACAACTTTAATGTAACATTTGAGAAAAGTGTAAGGAATCAGTATGCCCTGAATGAAATTTTGTAATTGACAATTTATCAATAATACTCAACTCAATATGTAGACATCAATTTTCATGTAACAATTGAGAAAAATGTAAGAAAACAGTATGTTTTTAATGAATTTTTCTCATTTGTAAAATATAAATAATATTGAGCTCAGTACATAAACATACCTTTTCATGAATGTTTAGGCGGTTTAAAATTTATTTATTTTTTTTATGTATTTATTTTTTATTTATTTATTTATTTTTTTAAAAATTTTATATCTGTCTTAATTTGCTGTAGACTTAAAATAAAGAAATGTATTAAATCATTTTTTTTTTTTTTTGTGAAGTGGTTAATACAAAATAAATGAAACATTATAAAATTATTTTAATTTAAAATGATATTAATAAATTTTACTAAAATAATTTACATCTAATATCGGCCTGACAAAGCCTATGTAATTAAATGTTTGTAATATCCGATGTTTATGTCGATGAGAATTAATAATAATGATATAATATAATTTTTAATATATCTTAATATTAAATATCATTATTGTTTAAATATTATTAAAACTAATAAACTTGGAAATTTAACAAAATTCCACTATGGAAACCTTGTGTATTGTTGTTATAAAGTATAACCAGATTACTCTTATCTATGCTAATATTTTAAATTCATCATCTTTATGCTAATACTTATTCATATCACGAGCTTTATCACAATAGTACATCTTCTAATAAATTGCAAAGGAAAAACGCAGACAAAACAAATTGCTCGAGATTGCTATAATTTTAATAAATAGAAAATAAAAATAACTTTATGGATACAATGACAAATAAATAATAATATTATATTTCTGTTTTAAAACAATTTTTTAAATACTTTAAAGTGTTGACATTTTTGTAATGTAAAAATTATAAATTCTAATTCTTGTTATTATTTTTAAAAAAATTTAAATAAAATTAGTATTAGCTTAAACATTTCTTATAAGTTGTCAATATTTTGTTGTTTTTAATTTTAATTCAAGTTTGAATAATTGTTAAAATGCTTTCATTTTTTTTTCAATAAGAAATTTTAATTTTAAAATTAAATAATAATATATTTATTTCCAGATTCAAAAAAAAATCATCTAATTAAAATTCAAAAAAATATTGAAAATCATCAAGAGAACCATTTAATGGAGTAACCTATAATAGAGTAACAGATTGAATTCTTCTAATTTAAGGTAAGAATTATGACAAATTGATTTGAATTTTTGTTGTTTATTGAACATAAATAAATTTGAAAAACTCCACTTTACAGTTAAACTCATATTATTTTCCATTTTCCACTGGTATTCGAAATATTATATTCGAAATATTATATCGTTGGTAATGCATATTATTATTTGTAATAATTTATAAATGTATTTCAAAAGAAATTTTTTATTATCAATTACTTTTTCATAGTCTTCAAATAATATGTATTAAAAACAGCGAGTCTGTTATGTAGATTCATACCTGCCAAATTTTACAAGTTTTACCAGTGAAAAAATATAGCTTTAATTTCATTTCTCAATGAATTTGTATGACAATATAGCCCTGATCTATATAATTAACTCCACATTCCAGCTCTATATTTGAATTCCAGCTCTATATAGGAACAGATCAGACATCAATTTTCATAGAGTAAATTAGTTGTAATATCTAATCGAATGTTAAACTTCATTTTAAAAAAAGATCCTTGTTTATTCTTCATGTTAATATAATTACTCCAATTTCCAGGTAAACGCCAATGAAAATCAAATTACTGATTTAATTTTTTCAAAATTTTCAATGTTTCATAAGTAATCATTCACATAATTTGTAATTTTTGTTATAATTTAATAATAATTTGTAAATACTTACAAATTATTATTGAATGATAATAAAATAATAATTTGTAAGTAATCAAATTATTATTGAATGATAATAAAATAATAATTTGTAAGTAATCATTCACATAATTTGAAAACACAAATAAGATGGTCCAAAATGTAAACTATCCTAACTAAGCTAACCATCCAACCTAAAATCTACAGAATGTTTTAATATATAAGTACGATACTGTTACTGTATATACTAGTACGTTTAACGAGATCATATCGTAGATTGCAGAGTTTAATTCTCATCCACAAGATGAAAAAATAAGAACGCGTTTTCGGTCAAACAGAACATTTTGATTGTATTTTCGAGCAATTTACCTGAAAGTTGTTTTGTTCCTTGAAACCCCAAATACCTCCTTTTCCATACGCATCGAAAACATGCAAGGGTCACTACTTTCCTCTTAAGCAAGAGCGTAACTCATTCGAAATAATTAACTTCCTTTACTGCAATGGGCAAACAATGCAAATGCACACAGAATCGTGATCATGGATCCGCAGAAGGAATGAATGAATAATTGAAGAGAATGACTCATTTTCATACGAAATGAAGCTCGTCATACACCTGGAAGCGGAACGAAGGAAAAAAAAAAAGTTTTTCGGATTAACAGCGATCATGAATCGTGATATTACAGTTTACATCAAATGCAAATCGCATAAATCGTGGAATCGATCGGTGGATAAATATTGATTCAAACGATGGCAATGTTGTTAACAATTTGAAGTCTGCCATAGTATACCCTCGAAAAAATTTTTCCGCATTAGCAGCGATCAGGAATCGTGCTGCAAAAGAATGTATTAAATGTAAATCTTATATAAATCGTAGAATTGAACGATGAATAAGTAGGAATTCAAACAATCACACTGTAACAATTAATAGCTAACAATTCAATAGTTGCATTGTTAACAAGTGGATAAAGTTGTTAACATTTTGGTAATTTGCCTACCATAAAAGAAAATTGTTTTGGATTGGCAGAAATCAAGAATTGTGATATTACAGTTTACATCAAATGCAAATCGCAGAAATCGTGGAATCGATCGAGATATAAATATTGATTCAAACGATTGCAATGTTGTTAACAATTTTAAGCCTGGCGTATACCACGAAAAAATTTTACGAATTAACAGCGATCAGGAATCGTGATGCAAAAGAGTGTATTATATAAATCGGAGAATTGAACAATGAATAAATATGAATTCAAGCAATCACACTATAATATTGAATTATTAACAATTCAACAATAGTACTGTTAACAATTTGGTATTTGATGCCTGCCATAAAAGAAAAAAAAAATGGATTAAATTACAAATGGAAAATCCAGTAAGTCATGGAATCTATCGGTGAATAAATATTGATTCAAACGACGACAATGTTGTTAATAATTTGATATTTTAAGCCTGCTGTAAACATCGGAAAAAAATTTCCAGATAAAAAGCGATCAAGAATCGATTTGCAAAAGCGTGTATTAAATGCAAATCGGAGAATTCAACAATGAATAAATATGAACTCAAACAATCACACTGTAACATTTAATTGTTATCAGTTCAACAATGCACTATTAAAAATTTGGTATTTGATGCTTGCTATAAAAGAAAAAAATTGGTTTAACATTAATCAAGAATCGTGATATTACAGTTTGTTTCAAATAGAAATCCTATAAATAGTGGAATCGATCGGTGGATAAGTATTGATTCAAACGATGGCAATGCTGTTAACAATTTTAAGCCTACTGTATACCTCGAAAAAAAAATTTCCAGATAAAGAGCGATCAAGAATCGTGATATAAAACAGTGTATTAAATGTAAACCTTATATAAATCGTAGAATTGAAAAATGAATAAGCATGAATTCAAGCATTTTATTGTTAACAATTCAGCAATTGCACTGTTAATAATTTGGTACTCGATGCCTACCATACGAGAAAAAGATTTTTGGATTGACAAAAATCAAGAATCGTAATATAACAATTTGTTTCAAATGTAAAATCGAATAAATCATGGAATCGACTGGTGGTTAAATATTGATTCAAACGATCGCAATGTTGTAAACAATTTGATAATTTAAGCCTGTCGTAAACATCGAAAATTTTTTCCAGATTAACAGCGATTAAGAATCGTGATGTAAAAGCGCGCATTAAATGTAAATCTCACATAAATCGGAGAATTTAACAATAAATAAGTATGAATTCAAATAATCACACAGTAGCATTTAATTGTTATCAGTTCAACAATGGTGCTGTTATCAATCTGGTATTTGATGCCTGTCATAAAAGAAAAAAAATTAGATTAACGTTAATTAAAAATCGTGATATAACAGTTTGCTTCAAAAGGAATTCATATAAATCGTGAGATTTATCGATGGATAAATATTTATTCAAACGATGGCAATGCTGTTAACAATGTGGTATTTGAAATCTGCCGTACATCTCGAAAATTTGTCTAGATTAACAAGTCGTGAAGCAAAAGCATGTATTATATAAATCGGAGAATTGAACAATGAAAAAATATAAATTCACACAATCATACTGTAAAATTTAATCGTTAGCGATTAAGCAATTAAATTATTAACAATTTGTCATTTGATGCTTGCCATAAAAGAAAAAAAATTGGTATTCAGGAATCGTGATGTTACAGTTTGTGTCAAACGGAAATCACATAAATATTGGAATAGATCTGTAGATAATTATCGATTCAAACGATGACGATGATGTTTTAAGCCTGCCATATATCTCGGATAAAAGTTTTGGAGAAGTTGTTTGCTTCAAATAGAAATCTCGTAAACCGCAGAAGCGACCTGTGGATAAATATTAATTCAAACGATAGTAATGTTGTTAACAGTGTGATATTTGAAGCTTGCCATGCATCTCAAGTAAAAAATTTCGGATTAACAGCGATCTAAAATTGCGACGTCATAGTTTATATTAAATACAAATCTCATTTAAATCGTGGAATTAATAGATTAATCAGTGTTAATAAAGGAATCACAATATTGTTAACAATTTGAGGTTTAAAGCTCGCTGTATATTTCATAGAAAAAGTTTCTCGCACTAATAACCATCCAAAACCATGTTGCTTTAGTTTGTATTAAATGTAAATATAATTTAAGTCGTGCAATTAATCAGTGTTAATTAAACAATCACAATGTTGTTAACAATATGAGGTTTAAAGCTCGCTTTACACTTCACTAAAAAGTTTTTCGAACTAACACCGATCCAAAAACATGTTGCTTTAGTTCGTATTAAATGTAAATCTCACATAAATCATATAAGTCATTAAGTTATGGAATTAATTAGAATAGTTAGTCGTGGAATTAATAGAATCGATTGATGAATAAGTTTGTTAACAATTTGATGCTTGAATTTCGACATATATCTTGAAAGAAACTTTTTTAACAAACATAATCATGATATTACCATACATATGAGATAAATCACAAAATCTATCGGTGAAATAATATGTTGTAAAGGCCCGCCATGTATGTTGAAGAAATGTTTATAGGATTAACAGAGATAAAAAATCCTATTGCTACACTTTGTATTGAACGTAAATCTCATATAAATCATGGAATCGATCGGTTAATTCAATGTTAATGTGAATTCAAACGATAACAATGTTGCTATTTTATTACATAAAGCCTAACTTTTAAGAAAATGTTATCTATTTTTTTGTATTAACTGCGATCAAGAATCATGATATTACGATTTGTATCAAATGAAAATTTCATAAATCGTATGGTTGATTGTTGAATAAGTGCAGATGATAGCAATTTTATTACCTATGTAATGTTTGAGTTATTTGATTTTGTATTGTTTGAATAAAAATTCAATTCTAATTTTTAAGAGACAGCAAATTAATTCACATCGTCACAACGCAAAAATAGAAAATAGTGAGACCTTTGTCTAATTTGAAATTAATTGTATTTTACTTCAATGAGTAGAAAAAAAATGCTTTAAATATTAAATTAAATGAAATATCTAGATGATTCAATACCATATCCCGGGAGCGGAATAGCAAAATTTAACGGATGAACAGCGATCAAGATTCGTGATATTACAGTTTGTATTAAATGCTAATCTCAAAAATCGTGGAATCGATCAGTAAGTTTTTTGACTCAAACGCTATCGATTCTGTTAACAGTTTGGTGTTTGAAGCCAACCGTAAAATTAAGAGCAAAATAGAAGTTTCTTCGAATTCGAAGCGAACAACAATCGTAATAATATTATTTGTATTAAATAGAAATCTCATAAAACGTGAAGTCGATCGGGAAATAGTATTAATTAAAAGCCTGCCAATAATCTGAACAATATGGTATTTGCATAAATTGTTTTCATTGGAATTTAATTTTATATTTTAAGAGATAGCAGTTTATTCACTTTATCAATAAAAGATAGTGCAGAAATCTGTTATCTTTTTGAAATCAAAGCGCATGATAAGAAAGTTTAAGTATTTTTTAGAAATCATTACTTTGTATATCTTTTTAATGTTTCTTCTTTTTTTTTTAAATTCCTTTTAATATTTACGCATATATTGATGATTGTAATTTTTCTATCAAAACTACTATATATAAAAAAATAAATAATATTCAACTATATAAAAAACATCTACTTGAATCAATTTTGCTAAAAAAAAATCATTTTTTTATTACTCATATCATATAAAAAAACTTTAAATGTCAGTATTCGCAGTAAAAGTAAAATTTAAGCTAAAAAGGGGAGAAAAAATTCTGATAAATCTTGCCAAAAACTGCATTCTAAGTTAAAATTTATTTTTTAATAAATAATTATTAATCTAATTTTTAATAATTATTAATCTAATTCTTATCATAATAATGGTAATAATCATTTAAAAGGAAGCAAAATTACAATTGATTACAAATTAAAAAGAATATTATTTGTATTAAATAGAAATCTCATAAAACGTGAAGTGATATATTTGATATCATATTGCCAATTAGTTACCAATTTCTATAAACAAAGTTATAGCATTAAACCATATAAAAAAACTTTAAATGACAGCACAAGTAGCAAAAGTAGAATTAAGCTAAGAAGGAGTTAAAAAAAAGGAAATAAAAAGAAATATTTTCTGATATAAAATGCAAAAAACTGCATTCTAAGTCAAAATTATTTTTCAATCTAATTCTTATCATAATAATGCTAATGCTAATCATAATTTAAAAGGAAGCAAAAGCTATTTTACAATTGATTACAAATTAAAAAGAGTATGATTATATATTTGATATCATATTGCCAATTAGTTACCAATTTCTATAAACGTTATAGCATTAAACCATATAAAAAAAACCTTTAAATGACACTATTCGTAGTAAACGTGCATTCAAGCTAAGAAGGAAGAAACGAAAGAAACATTTTCTGATAAAGCATGCCAAAAATTGCCTTCTAAATTAAAACTATTTTGCAATACTTAATTATTAATCTAATTCTTATCATAACAATGCTATTGCTAGTCATGCTAATGTTAATCATCATTTATAAGGAAGAAAAAGCTACTTTACAGTTTATTAAAAATTAAAAACTGTAAGATTTTACATCAGATATTACATTAGAATGAGTGAAGAAAATGATTACGAACAGTATTTATGCTTCAAAATCGATGTAGAAATAATTATCTGCCTTACAGGATACTTAGGTACTTCAAATACAAGCAGAGATTTGAAAGAAAGTATTCGAAACAATACATGATTATTCAAAAAATGTGTTATTAATGCAATAAAAATTGAAAAACTAGTTATTTAATTCTTATCATAATAATGCTAATCATCCTTTAAAAGGAAGCAAAAGTTACTTTGCAATTGATTACAAATTAAAAAGAGTATGATTACATAATTGATATAATATTAGAAGCAAGAAAATTATTGCAAACAATATTTATCAATTTCAAAATCGATGTAGAAATGATTATTTGCCTTACAGGAAACTTAGATTGTTGATACTTCTTCTATTATTGTTGTTTCTTCCAAATAGAAGCATATATTTGGAAGAAAGTACTTGAATCAACATATAATTATTCTAAAAATACGCTATTAATATTATAAAAATTCGAAAGCTAGATTTAAGAAATAATTTTCAGTGAATACAGAATTTTAGGCATAACCGCATCTTAGAAAAATTGTAAAAGAAAGATTTATTCAGCATTTATCATTGAAAATTCAAAAATATCGTTGCAATATAAGTGCTACTACGCATATCCAGTAGTAATCTCTGAGAAAATTTCACATCGAGTTAAAAAAATTTTCTTGTTTATAAACAAAAATAAATAAATAAATATATTCTTTAGCTGAATTTTCATAAACGAAAATATCCATTACAAAAAATAATATGGATTTAATGAATGAAATTTTATATATTTTTTGTTTTGTAAACTATTTTTATTTCCATTTTACAATATTCGAAAAATGTGCTATTGATATAATAAAAATTGAAAAGCTAGATTTAAGAAGTAATTTTCTGTGAATACAGAATTTTAGTATTGCCGCATTTTGGAAAATTTTTAAAAGAAAGATTTATTGAGTATTTATTATTAAAAATTCAAAAATATCGCAGCAATATATGTGCTACGCATACCCAGCAGTAATGCTTGGAGAAAATATAATTTACACATCGAGTTTATAAAATTTTCTTGTTTATAAACAAATTTAATAAATATTTTAGATGAATTTTCATAAACCATATATATATAATATAAAAAATTATTTGGATTCAATTATAGAAATTTAGAAATAAGCTTAATTTATCTATGGTCACTTATTTCCTGAGCAATATTTTTTGCGTTTATTTGGGTGGAAATTGTTTCCTTTTCACCACAAACATTTACTCTTTAAATTTTGTCTTTTTTAGTTTTGTAAACTATTTTTATTTTCACTTTACATTATTCGGAAAATGCGCTATTAATAAAATAAAAATTGAAAAGCTAGATTTAAAAAGTATTCGGTGAATACAAAATTTTAGTATTGCAGCGTTTTTTAAATTTTTGAAAGAAAGATTTATTCAACATTTTTCATTGAAAATTCGCACGTAAAGCTGCAATATAAGAGCTACGCATATCCAGTAGTAATGCTTTGTAATGTACACATCCAGTTTCAAAAAAATTCTTGTTTATAAATAAATTTAATAAATTCTTTAGCTGAATTTTCATAAACGAAAATATATATTATAAGAACAATTTAGATTTAATGAATCAAATTTAGAAACAAGCTTAAGTTATCTATGGTCAATTATTTCCTGAGTAATCTTTTTTGCATTTATTTCAGTTGAAAATGTTTCACGTTCGCCGCAAACATTTACTCTTTAAATTTCATCTTTTTCAGTTTCGTTAACTATTTTTACTTCCACTTTACATATTTACGACTGGATTTATTTTTAGGTTCGTTTATTTTTTTAAAAGAATAGTTAATTCTCTACTGCTTAAATAAAGCTCACCCGTCTTTTTCCTTATATTTTTAACTTTTAGTTAGCTAAATCTATTTTCGATGCTAACGTTCCCATCAACCAAAAATAAAAGCAGGAAGATTTAAAGATCAGATGAACCTGCAACACGATGTTATAAATTATATATATAAGTTAATATTACTTGTCAGGGACAGAGAAATGTCAAAACTTGCTTTTAAATAAGTAAAAATCATTTAATAATTTAGGTACGGCAAATTTATATAATCCTCATAAATATTAACATTATTTAATTGAAATTCATACATCAGTTACAAGGAACTAAATTATATAAATTTGACACGGGAAAACGGCTGTTGCATACAAAATTAAATAGAAAGGAGCGTGCTTCTAAATCGTCCATAGAATTTACAACAGAACGTCAGGGAATTCAAATCATTGTTATGTAAACATAAAAAGGGTGCCTTGAATTTCAATGTTTATATAGCATACCTTATCACTTAAAACAATCAACATAATGCTAATTTTCTGTTATACATTCAACTTCTTTCTTGCTGTTCGTTATCGCTATTCAACTTCTTTATTGCTATTCTTTACTAAATATTCTATTACATTTACAGTTAAAATTATTTTAACACTTTTAAGTATGCAATATTAAACAACTATTTTCTATAAACTTACTGTTTTAGTAAGATTTTGTTTAGTAATACTCGTTTATATCATGAGCATATACATATAGAACTGTATCGATTATTAGTAAATATATATTTTTCATTGTATATTAATAAAGCTTCAATTAATGTGGTGTACATAGTCGTTAAAATATACTATCAAAATAATGGTTGTTAAATCTCCAAATACTGCAAATTGGAATAATAACTGATTTTAATTTTCCGATGATTCTTTATGCATAATTAAAATTATTTTAAAAGAAAAAAATTTTAATATTTTGGAAAACTATTTGCTATAAAATAACAAAAAAATTGTTGAATGACAATCTTGCTACACGTAATAATAACCTTGTTAGCAATCTTGTTATAAGTAATAACTATTAGCAATCTTGTTAATAACTATTAGCAATCTTGTTATACGCAATAACATTACTTAGTAAATATTAGAGTGCAAAGGTTTCTATCTCTAAAAAAACCGGTAGAAAACTCAGTCATAATATTTATGGGTAAAACAAAGCAAGAGAAATTTTTTTTAAAGTAAAGAATTGGTATGATTTGCATAAAATATTTTCATTCGTAATTTTTCATAAAAATTCAACGGTGAACGAAAATTCAGCGCTGCAATTCTGTTGGTATAAAATGAGGGGTAATTAACCAGAAATTAAATAATTTTTTTCTTTCTTTTAAATAAACAGCATCGGGAGTTTCAAATAATATAAATGAATGTTTATTTTTAAATCTCCATGCTGAAGCTAATAAAAAGAACTAGCAACATAACATCAATTAGCCATTAAGTCAGGAGGGATTATTTAATTTTTTTTAATTCACATAAATGTGGAGTATCTTAGCATTCAACGAACACAATAAGAATAATAGAAATTGCATTTAAATTTCTCATTTTATTATTTATAATTATTATTTTATTATTGTCATAATATCTATGAAAAAAAAAGAACAAGTGAAAATTACTAGATTTATTTAAAAGTAAATAACTGGTACGATTTGCATATTATATTTTCATAAAAATTAAATGGTGAATTAGCGCTGAATTTATGTTGATATAAAATGATTAAATGGACAACTAAGCAGAAATTAAATAATTTGTCTTCCTTTGCCAGAAATAGCATTGGGGAGGTTTAAATAATATATATGAATGCTTATTTTTAAATCTCTATGCTGAAGCTAATAAAAAGAACTAGCAGAGTTAGCATCAGTTAGTTATTAAGTTAGGAGGGATTATTTAAATTCTTTTAATTCCCATAAATGTGGAGTATCTTAGCATTCAACAAACACAATAAGAATAATAGAAATTGCATTTAAATTTCTGTTTTTCTCTGACCTGAAATATTAAAATGATCTCACTTTCAAAGAGAAAAAAAAATGAAACTACACATAGAAAAAAAAATCTGCTTAAATATCCATTCTAACTCTTTTCCTTACATCAGCAGGAAAATAAACGATATGATAGGAGAAAAACCGGACAAAAAAAAAGTGGTCCAAGGCGAAAAAAAAAAAAAAAATATGGCTATGTTCACAACCAAATATGCGCGACAAACGAGCCAGTTCTCTTGGCCATTTTATCAGTCAACTTCGAAAAAGAGTTCATGGGCAAAGAAAGAAAAAAGCGCTCATGGCCCATCGAGAAGAGGAACGGGGCGGTAAAAAGAGGGGCCCGTTACGCCAGAGAAAAAGACCCGTTACATCGATGATGAGATGGCTTCAAACAATCGCCGGGAATCGAGTCTTTTGGGGTCATTCCGGGAGAACGTTTAAGGGACTCCAGCGCTTCTCTGTTGATGGGCCCATAACGGCATTTAATGGCAAAAACGTGTTCACCTATGGAAAAGTCAGGTGAACAGTTACGGATGACGTTAAGTTTTCCCTGCTGGGTACTTAATGGTTTTCAACGATCCCTGGAATATGCTTTAAAACTCGGTTGGCAGTTAAGTCGCCGATAAAAGGCATATTAGAGCGGTTACAGTGGCGTTTGCACTTCTTAACGCCTTTTTATCGAATATCTACCTGTAATCTATGGCGTGGAAGTGCAGCAAATTACGCCTTGGATGGTGGGTTGGAATTTTTTGACGTTTTCGGGAAGTTTTGAGTTGTGGCCATATTTTTCTGGCTCTTCCCGAAATAGAACGCATCTCACAGCAGAAAAGCGATAGTGTAATGGCTGCGATTCCCAATATTTAAATCTTTAGATACTTATCTAAATAACCGAAGGACAATTCTCTGAAAAGTAAACTCCCCCTGCTAAAAACAAATTGATTTTTAACTTTATTTTTAGTTATTTATTTATTTTTGTTCGTTTCTTTTCGTAAATATTTTAAGTATTGCGAGTAAATAAGATTATTAATATCACTGAAATCAATTTTTATATAATGACTGGAGAATTTGGTATTTCACACGATTTAAAAAAAAAAATTCGATTTTAAAATCGATTATAATAACTAACGTTAATCGAATATAATAAATTAACGATAAAATTTTTGATGAATATTTTGATAAATATTTAAGTATTGTGAGCAAATAAAATTTTTAAAATCTCTGAAATCAATTTTTGGATGTAATGACTGGAGAATTTTGTATTTCAAACGATGATTTTTTTTTAAATCGATTATAATAAACTAACGTTAATCGATTATAATAAACTAACGAAGATATTTTTGATGAATATTTTGACAAATATTTAAGTACTGCATGCAAATAAAATTATTAAAATTTCTGAAATCAGTTTTGATCAAATGAGTGGAGAATTTAATATTTCATACGATGATTTTTTAATTATATTTTAAAATCGATTATAATAAAATAACGTTAATCGATTATAATAAATTAAAGTTTCTATCGATTGCATACTGAAATATATGGGATGCGTATTTTATAAAATAAACACGAGAAAAAGTTTTGGTATGCCAAATTAGCCTGTAGTAAAGAAACTTAAAAACACATTTTAAAAGAAACGAATCTTTCTTTAACAATTTACATTAGAAACCACGACGAAATAATTCTATATTGAAAAATATGTAAACAAGAAAACAATCTTTTTGATGTTCTATGTATCTTACAAATTAGCTGTTAAGATATGTCTAAAACGGTTTTTTCACTTGCATCATTTCTTCATGATAAAAAATATATAAAGAAGGAAAACAATGTTTTTGATGTTTTATGCTTCATACAAATAAGCTGTCGAGATATGCCTAAAATAGATTTTTTTATTTGCATCATTTCTTCACGGTGAAAATTACATAAATAAGGAAAACAACGTTTTTGATGTTTTATGCTATTAGCTGTCGAGATATGTCTAAAACAGTTTTTTTCACTTGCATTACTGACGACTTTTATAAATTTTTTTTCAATCGAGTAGATATACTTAAGAAATTTTATAATAACGGTTTCACATAAATGATAATAAAAATTATAAGTTTTGTCCTGTACATCAAAACAAGAATTATTACTAATGGCGTCAATCGTAAACTAATTGCATTTATTAAAGGATATTTTTATGGATATTACAAATATTTCAGAACAGTAACATATTCTCACATGATTAAATACAACACATATCACAAATTTTATACGATTTGCATAATAAATAAAATTTTCCAATGTAAAAAAAAAAATTATTTTATTTACAATCTCCAAAAGTCAGTTTCACTTTGCTATGAGTAAAATAATTTATTCTCCTACTTCAAAAATCTCTATTGCATGGTACTCGTAGTAGCACTTTCGCTAACGTTTATTTCAAATTCTGTGCTTTTGATTTATATTACTTCGCATGGGTGCTGTTGCCCATCATAGCTAACAGGAATCTAGTCGAGAAACATGTCTGGTTTATTTAACGGTTTTTCAATTGATTCATCAAGTTTCTACTAAGAACAATACTGCTGTAATCTATATTCTTTTAAGATCTATATTTTTTGTGCATCATTTTCATTATGACTGAAAAGAAGTAATTATGAATAATAAGAGTGTTAGTCAATACTGTTACCTATGTAATTAATCGTAATTAGAATTTAATTAATGATAAAAAATATGTTAAACGTGTTTCTTATACTTATTAAAAGCATGAGCCATTGGACATATTATGTCATATGCAGATGCCCTTTTTTAAGCCTTTTCATGGAATGGTAGCAATATAATGCATCTTCATATATATATGATTACAAATACCTAATTGATTGATTTACTTAGAACTGTTATGGTGTATTATAGAACTACTCAGATTAAAAAGCACCAGTTTTACGAAATGGTACATAACATTGCGGCAATCATGTGGCCAGTCAACAATACAAGCATTCTAAGTCCCAAAGTGTTAAGTTTAAGTCCCAAAAGTTAAGTAAAACTAAGTCCCAAAGTGTTAAGTAAGTGCATAATATTCAGATTTATATATATATATATATTATACCCTTTATAGAAAAAAGTAATTGATAGGAAAGCATTTTGATGCGAACTAAAAGTAGCAACGAAAGTCATTTATAAATCTATTAACTATAATAATTAAATCTAAATGATATTTAAAATAATCATTTATTTATTTAATGAAGCTTTTTTAAAAATATATTTTAAAAATGTGCATATTTTTATATTTTTATAGTGTATATTTTTTTAACATTGTGATAATATGAAAATAGATTGATTGCTATATTTTTGAAATTTTCTAAAATTATCACGTATGAATATTTGTTTCTATTTGGTGAATTTTGAAATAAAAATAACAAATTTAATACATTTTCTAATAATTGTAGTTTTGATTTTACGCACATAATTATAAATATCTCTTCAAATTGACACTTACATAAGGGTCTAAAACAAGAAAATAATTCTTTTATAAAGTAAAAATTGTAATTTCAAATTCCGTTGAAACATATTAAAAAGTTTTAACATGTATAATATACACATTATATTATCAATTGTCTAAATAAAATAAAAAATCTGATGAAATTTTTATTTTTGAATTTAAAACATTCAATCTATATAGCTTCGTTTTTAAAATAGATTCTTGTGTCATTCTATATAATCAAATAAAATCGATTATTTTATCTTTGGAAATGAAGTTTATTACATTATTATAACAAAAGCTTAATAAAATGTATATAAATTTAAAATAGATCTGAAAACTTTTAAAAATAACTATAAAAACACTATAATGTATAATAAAAAACATTTATTTTAAATGCTTTGTTTTGTTTTTTTAAATTAAAAAAAGAACAGGTTTTCAACTTCCTTTAGATATCGATAAAACAACAATAGCTTAGCATGTATGAATGAAAATCAGTCATTTGACCCTACATTACAAAATGTAAACGGGATAAAATAAACATTGTCGTAAAACACTTGAGATCATTGTTTTATAGGTTCACAAAGAACATAAATGCATTTTACAGCCTAATAAAACTGTAAATAAAAAATTGTATGCTAAAGCAAATCAACAGGCTTCGCAAATGTACCGACGCTGATAAGTGAACTCTTCAAATGGATTGAACTTGTTGGCAATCGAATGCGGAATTGGAAATGGTGTAATAAACGTAAATCCTGTTTGACAAATCAAAAAATTATCTACAGGCTTTCGTAATTATCCAACTACACACTTACTGATGTTTAAAAAATGCTTAATATCCACTGATTATTTCGATTTTATTTAAGCGATTTAACTTAATATCGGTTGTAAATAAATATTTGTATACAAAATTTTTTTATAAAATTAGAAATTTCGTATAAATTAAGTATAACTTTTGTAAAGGTTTAAGCATGTTTAAAAAAATAGCATTTAAACAAATAAATAATTTCCTTCTGCATTAAAATTCAATTTGTCTGATTTAGTACTGCGAAGTTTTTCTTAACCAGAAAACGGTGGAATTATATAATAAAAAAGAAAAATTCATGCCAACAATTGCTCGTGTGTAAATAAAAATGCTATTTTACGTTTCATTAGATATCTAATGGCTAAAAACCTCTAACACTAGAATTACTTTACACTCTTATTGATGTTTAAAAACTACACACTTAATGATGTTTAAAAAATGCTTAATGTCCATTGATTATTTCTATTCTACTTGAGCATTTTAGTTTAATATCGATTTTAAATACATACTTTTGTACAATATATATATATATATATATATATATATATATAAATTTCGTAGAAATGAAGTACAATTTTTTAAAGGTTTATTCAATGTTCAAAGGTCAAATGTTATTATTTAAAATAATAACATTTAATAAAACATATAATTTTCTTTTGCATTAAAATTCTACTTGTCTGAATTAGTACTGCCGTAAAGCAGCTGTCTGGCAAAGTTTTTCATTACCAGAAAGCGGTGGAATTACATAAAAAAGAAAACTCCATGCCAACAAATGCATGTGTGTAAGTAAAAAATCCTCCTTGACAAATTAAAAAATTATCTACAGGCTTTTGTAATTATCCAACTTCCCATATTGATGTTTGGAAAAGATGTCAAAAAATGCTTAATGTCCACTGATTATTTTAATTTTACTTGTGCAATTTAATTTAATACTGATTTTGTGCAAAAATAATTTTAAATTTCGTAGAAATTAAGTATAACTTCTATAAAGGTTTATTAATGTTTAAAATAATAACATTTAATAAAATATATAATTTTTCTTCTGCATTAAAATTCAATTTGTCTGATTTAATTACAGTTACTGACATAAAATGGAATCGAAAGAAGCTGTCTAGTTTAGTACTGCGAAATTTTTCTTTACCAGAAAGCGGTGGAATTATAAAAAGAAAGGAATCTTCATGCCAATCAATGCATGTGTGTAAATAAAAATGTTATTTTATGTTTCATTAGCTATATAATAGTTAAAAATCCTCTAACAGTAGAATTAATTTAGAGACATAGAATTTAAATTTATAGTTTAAAAAATTAAAATCTTGATGAAAGTATTTAAAAAATTATAAATTAAAGACTTAATGCTGATAAAACATATTTAAAAATCTTATATAGAAAATATTAAAAAAAATTATAAATTAAAGACATAAATGCTGATATAAAAATTTAAAAATATTTTTTTTAAATAATAAGTTATTGAGTAGCAAAGTTTTAACATGCAGTATTTAACACGATTTAACACAAAGCAGTATTAAATCATCATTACTATTTTAACACAAAGAAAAGATTTTGCAGAAAATAAGATTTTAACACAAAGCAGTATTTAACATATCACAAAATATATTTGTTTAATTAAATTTATTAATGTTTTCTGTTTAATTTGTATAAGTAAATCAAAAGTGTTTCATGTTAAATTAAAATTTATGAATTGGATAAAGTAACAACACTTTACGAAAATATCTGTAAAGATAAAAACAGATAAGTTTAAAAGTGAGATTATTAAAAACATAATCCGCAATCAATATATTTTAATTCCTTTGCTATTTAATTGGAATTTCCATAACAATATCAACAATAGTCGCAACTGGTTATTTTTTTTAACAAGAACGGTAAGCCATTTTACAATATCTGATATTAATTATAACTACACGTTTAGAGAGAGGATTTAGCACCTTAGTGTAATTTATATCCTTTTTTTACAGTCCAAAAAACACCTGATCAACTCTTTTCGCGGGTGATATAACAGTTGCTTTTAAGTAGAAAAGATAATATTGAATTTACACAGGTGATGAAAATAGCAACTTCTATACGTAGCAGGAAGCACTCATCTTAATTTATATGGGATACACTTATAAGTCTCTCTTTGTGATTCCAGAGAACATGTTGGGAGACTTGCAGGTTTTTATGGCTTGCAGAATGATGAGAAAATAAAATGAAAAAATATTGATGGCGCACCCCAGAGTAGTGGAAGGTGCGCCATATAATATATGGCCAAATGCTCCAAGAATACTTATGAGAAAATACGAATTTATGTATTGCCATGAAGGTGCAGACAGGGAGTTAAATAAGAAAAACGAATCAATTAATTGTCTGTAGGTAGACTCAAAGTTTATGGATTGTTACACCATGACTACTAGAATATAGATTCACAGACTAAAACCTCGCCTAAACATCTGTCCGTTTTATGAATAAAATATGATTAAAAAATACAGATTTTGACGAAAAATTAAAATAAGGAACATTGTATAAGGTTTATAACATCAGAATAAGATTACTTAAATAAGTTTTTTTTTTAAAGTATAATAATAGGTCACATTTAAATAATAAAAAATAAATTATTCATTGTTTTCTATTTTATTGCTGTGTAGAATATCAGACTGTTTGTCAATAATATATTAGTCTGTGTGTTTATCAATTATTTTATACTTTTATTCGTCGATTATTTCTTTTTATATTTCATTGTCAAGAATTAAATTTTAAATTATACTACAATTAAAAAGAATAACAGAACTTAATTACAATGAAATATAATTTATTTTTAGTAATTCTAAAAATTATTTAATTGCAACAATACTAACGTTTACAATAATAAATAATAATACAACAGTACAAAATAACAATTTCGCAAAAGAAAATAAATGGTATGGTAATGGTATAAAATGGTATGGTATGTACAATGGCATAAAAATATCAATATAAATAGCTCAAAAATATTTTGAAAACCGACTTAAATGAAAAAAAAATTATTTTAATCAAAGAAAAAAGTTCCCTCAAAAGATATTTTTAAAGAAATAAATTATTTTATACACAATAGGACTTTTAAATATAATTTTGTCAAATTAATAAAAATGAGACGAATAAAAAGTAAAATATTTAGTATGAAAATTAAATAAAATTGCATAAAAACATAAAATAAATTACTTTATAGGCACTATTATGTAATACAATCATATTTGGTTGATTTAATGTATTCTCTTTTTTTTCCTCTGTGTTTTATTTTTAGGTGGAGAACTGTTTGAAGGTTTATAATGACACAATCTTACGAAAGAGACAATGACAAAGTAAAGTTTCTTTTTATGATTTTGCATATTTTTATGATACACATGAGTTTGCAAAATTCAAATAGCATTGTCTACACACATGCAAAGGTAAAAACACTTTCACAAGAATATAGGAATTTATGCAATAATTCAGCAATTTTCTATGTATCGTAAATCTTCAATTATTGGCGTTACATAAAATGAAAGCAATTTAAAAGAAATTCTTCCATTAACACACTGTTTGAATATTTTTGAAAAGATCTTTGTAAGATTTTGAAACAGTGCAATCTTGAAATATTGTTATTATTATTTTTATAAAGGATATTAAAAACTGATCGACCAGTTAATTTAAAATTTTCTTTATTTTTTATTCTTTTAAATCAAATTTATTGTAAAAAGTATTAATTGTCAAATTAAACAAACATAATCTAAGTTCTTTTTTAATCAAATTTAATATTATTTTATGCTGAAGATTGTTTTGTTTTTATAAATTAATATTAAAAGAATTTAGATTAAATTCATTATATTTTAAATTTTTGATTTATTTTAATTAATTGATATCTAAATCAAATATATTGCAAAAATATTAAATGTCCCATTAAAGACATATAATCTATATTCAATTTTAATCAAATTTAATATTATTTTATGCTGAAGATTGTTTTGTTTTCATAAATTAATATTAAAAGAATTTAGATTAGTTTTATTATATTTTAACATTCTGATTTATTTTAATTAATTGATCAAGCTATTCATTTAAAATTATCTTTATCTTTTATTTTGTTTAAATCAAATTAAACACACATAGTCTTTATTTTTTTTCAATCAAATTTAATATTATTTTATGCTGAAGATTGTTTTGTTTTCATATATTGATATTTAAATAATTTAGATTAGTTTTATTATATTTTAATATTTTGATTTATTTTAATTAATTGATCAAGCTATTCATTTAAAATTATCTTTATCTTTTATTTTGTTTAAATCAAATTAAACACACATAGACTTTATTTCTTTTCAATCAAATTTAATATTATTTTATGCTGAAGATTGCTTTGTTCTTATAAATTAATAATAAAAGAATTTAGATTAATATTATATTTTAATTTTTTTAGATTTATATAAGAGTGTTTATAACGATTTTTTTATTAATTAAATATAAAAAATAATTGTTAAAAAACAGTAAATAATCGAACAAAATAATTAAATCTAAAATATTTAAAGCGAATTAGAAATCGTTTTCGTTATAATAACAAGAGTTAAAATCAATATTTCTTAATCTAGAATCCTTAACTAATAAAATTTTTGCAGGAAATGATTAGCATTAATGAACTAGACAAAATCTATTTGTAATGCTTATTTCCATTAATGAAACTTAATCAACTTCTATTGAGGAAAAGATAATTATAAAAAATCCAATCTAATTTTCAAAGGAAATTAAATTTGCGACATTCGGAAAAGTAATAAACCAATTAGCATTTATGTTGTGCATTAAAAAATCATGAAATCTCATTCATTAATGAGCAAAGATGGAGAAAAGGGAATGTACCGCATCTTAAGTAAATAAACATTTATGCGATGGCCCTATCGATCGTAGGCAATCGATATTACAGCAATCGATAGAGGCGCAAAAGAGCACTAATTCGTGGTTCTCACAGCGCATTCCAACCGGTAAGAGGCTTTTGCCCATGCTTAACAGAGGAAGCCACTGAGAGGAGGGATTTCGGTTTGATTTTTTGGGTTTTTTTTTTTATAACAAGATTTTTTTCAGAAAATTTGTAAAATTGTTGTATGAAACGAATGTTAACCATGAATTAAGCTGTTATAGATAAAATTTTCATGGAGAAATTTTTAGAATATTTTGGAGGAAAAAAAACTCAAAACTTATGAAGTGAAAATGAAAACTTATGAAAAAAATTTATGAAGTGAACATATATTCCAATGTTAAAAAATAACTCAATACATTATTTAAAATTTTTAAACTAATATATTGGTTACTTATATATTTGTTAACTACATCACTAATATATTGGTTGCTTATATATTGGTTAACTACATCACTAATATGTTGGTTACTTAAATATTTAAATCAAGAGTTATTAAATTTATCTAAAATATTAGTAATAGAAAATTTTGCGGTTACTGTAATGGAAAGTTTAACAAATGTATAATTAAAATATTACTTTTAATACTTAATGCGTCGAATTGCAATTACAGTATAAAAGATCTGGAAAGCAAGAACATCGCCATGAAAAATTAATAAAATAATTCGTTAAAAACTTCTGCCTATAATAGAAAATAACACTAATTTAAACTTTTAGACACATAAAATCTTTATTAATCTAACCTTTTAGACACACAAAATCTTTACTAATCTAACCTTTTACACATAAAATTTTTACTAAACTAACCTTTTAGACACACAAAATCTTTATTAACCATTAGTAATTTAACCTTTTAGACATATAAAATCATTATTAATCTTTACTAATCTAATCTTTTAGATACAGAAAATCTTTATTAATATCACATTTTAGACACATAAAAACTTTATTAATCTTTACTAATCTAACTTTTTAAATACATAAAATCTTTACTAATTTTACCTTTAGATATATAAAATCTTTATTAATCTAACCTATTAGACACATAAAATCATTATTAATCTAACCTTTTAGACGCATAAAATCTTTAAATATTAAGTGAATTAAGAACCATATGAAAAAAATCTGACTTTTTCTATAAAAAAAATCTCTTTTAAAACAAATTATTTCCCTTTTATCTAAAGTAAGAACATTTGTGCTTTAATCCGAAGAAATGAAAATTTTCATATAATATTCTTAGGATATGTTTTGTATATTTTAAAAAACAAATGCAATTATATTCGCCACGATTCGGGGAAATAAACTTTTGAGGAAATGTATTGCAAAATTGGTTGGGCACTTTAATTACGTAATTGGGAGGAAAGTTGGACCACTGTAAAGAATTCCCTGAATTTATGACTATTCATGGGGCATTAAATAGTATTAATTGGAATTTCTTAATTGCCCCTTGCACAAGGAAACAAATAATTTATTACTGAATATCACAACCGCAGTTTGTTTCTTGAATTCGGTTCCCAAGTGCTCGGCTAATTATTTTACCTGGAATGTGGTAAGAACAATATTACCCAACCATCTCCCACCCTGGTCAACATAATTTTTTGTTTCTTATATTTTATAAAGAAATGAAATAAATCATACTGCTTAAGAAATGCAACGCAATGTATTTTTAAAAATATTTTTCGTGAAATAAGTATTTAATTGCAGATAAATCAACATTCACCATAAAAAGAGCAGAAAATAACGATTTGTGTAGAATTTTACTTTTATGAAGCATATTTTATAAGGAATACTTCATTGTTATATTCAACAACGAATATTTTAAGAATAATTTTAGAAATAACTTGTTTTAACATTAAATTTTAAAATAACTTTATTAGTTTAATAATAATTCTAAATTGTATATTCTTTCTTATTGCAATGTTAGAAAGAATAATAAGAAGGTTCTATATATATATATTTGAATACAAGAAAATATACAAGTTAGTTTTATACGAGTGTTATATACTAGTGAATATATATCTATATTTATCTCTCTCTCTCTATATATATATATATAATTATACATAAATAATTTTGTTAATATCTATTTATATCTATTTTTAGATATAAATAGATATATAATCTATTTTTAGATCTATTTTTAAATATCTATTTTTCTTTTAAATTATTCTTGCATTTAATAGCTACAGAATTAATTCGGTCCTTTATTTTTAAAAATATTTATGTTTACTTTTAAATCGTTATAAAAGTAAACATAAATATTTTTAAAACGAATTTAATAAAGTTAACATTGTTTTGGTTGCCTGTCATCATTTAAATCTATAAATGCCTTTTAAATATATAGGTATCGTTCTAGAACATTGAATAAAATGCAGGTTTCGATTTATGTTAAGCTTTACATAATATTTTCTAACATTGTTTCTGTTTTTAAAATAGGCAGGAGAATAACAGACCATTATCTGAAGAATTGAAGAATTCTTATCAAATCATATGAAAAGTGATAAGTCAGATATTTTTATAAATATTTTTAACTTACAGTTATAAATAATTTGATACTTTAAATTATAAATATTTTTATTACAGTTATTCAATGATATGTTAAAAATTCTGTAAGTTAAATTTCAAAATAACATAAATTCGATTTATTTTGACTATTTTATTTAAAATAGCAATTAATAAAATTGTTTTATATTAATTATTTATTTTGCTTTGAAACATTTACTTTAATGAATAAATATTTTCTCTAAAAATATGGAAAGAAATTTATATTAATTTGTTTTTTAGGTTCATCGTTATTATTCTTGACAGTATCAAGAAAAGAAGATGGAAAAAATGAAATGAGTTGTCAATTTTAATATAAATAATTTGAAGCCTATTTCCAACAATATATCAACTATTGTTTAAAAAGCATATAATATTATCTTTGAAAGCCTCTTCAGATGTTGTAAGAAATAAATTACTCTTTTGGTGCGTATATTTTTCAGTCCTATTTTCTGTGCTGTGTTTAATCTTCGTGTAAAACATACATTAACTCAACCCAAAAACTTATGAAGTTTATTATGAGATAACTTATGAGATAAGAGTTATTAAAAGTAATAATATTACGAAAAAATTGTGGTCCAAGTTGTTCAATACTTTTGAAATTTATTAACTAGCTCTGTAATTGATAAACATTATTGATATTGATATTAGCCTGTTTTTTTCAGCTAATTGAATCATAACGCTATATTGTGGACTATATCAGTATATTTTGCAAAACATATAAAGTCAAATTTATTGACGAGGAGAATTAAAATTAATAATTTAAAAGTCAATTCCAATACCAAAAAGAAATATATATATATGTGTGTGTGTCCATTATATTGTTTTGAAAATTTCTATAAATCATCAGGAATTTTAAATATTCTTCAAATAAGAAAATAATTCTTTTAAGCATTATTTTACGACTTATCTGTAAAAATAAATATTCTTCATTTTATACTCGAAAATTTAATTTTCAAGATATATATTATGTAAAAATATTATTACTTTTCTTTTTACTTTCTCTTCTTATGGAAATTTATTTATATTTATATTTATTTTATTAATTGTTGGCTGTTTTTCCAATGTTATAATATTTCTGATTATTATTTTATGTGCAGAAAAATGCAGCATTTTTGTGGTTTTTAATTTTTTTTAATTAATGTCGTTTGTTTCATGTGCTGTTGAAAAAACTTTTATATATTTTATTTATAATAATTTAAAAAATATCAAAATATATGTGAAACAAATTATTCAAATGTAAATTAAATTAGAGAATAAAATCCCTAAGATTTCTTTTCATACTGGGTACAATTTCCTATACCAGCATTGAAAATAACAACATAAAATGCATATTAGCGCAATATTCCAAGAATTCTAAAATTGGTTTTTGAAAGACATAATTTTATGAGTTACTGGAAATACTTTTGAACAGAAATTTTAGATTATATAAAATTAACCCGAAATATTTGATATGGATAAAACTAAAGATTTACTATCAGCCTTGCGTCACATAATTAAAGAAAATGTTATCTGCAGAAAATTTGGTCTTTCTTTAATAGTTAATCTCTGAACAAAGCGAACATATTGTCACGTATTTTTATTTTACGAGTCAAATCATTTTATTACAGCGACAAATTAAAATTCCATTCATAAAATAATAAAATCTACAGAAGATAAAAAGGGGTTTTTATTTGGTTAGAGTCGGCATAAAAATAAATGAAAACGGAATCAAGATAATTTAGCAGCCCAAGAAAGCATTTGTACCCACTTTCTTTATCTCGCCCATAAAATTTACATTCCCATAGCCTTAATCTGCGGAGATATAGCTCTTCCATTCTCTCTAATATTCTTCTGCAGTTGTAAGCAGGGATCATCCTTTACTTTTATTGGCCAGTTCTCTCTTTTTCCCACCAGCCGAATATTCAAGAAGCAATCGAACTTACTGCTTGCAGGCGCATTTGGAACGGTCTTGCCTTTATGGCTGTTACAAGAGCACATGAATGTTTTTACAACATCTTCAAGTGTGCTCTAAATCTTCTTCCTCAACTGAAGAAGCGAGCGAAAAATTTATCTTTCAATTCCGGTCATCATCCTTGGCTCGTTTGCAGACATCATTCCAGCACGATTATTAGGACGATAGCCGTCCTGTTGAAGCAATACTGTATAGCCTCATGAACATGAACAGCCCACGCGTGTGCTACTCAAAGAGATTTTTGTTTTTTTGGCTTGGTGGTTGCCGTTTAGATGGGAACGCCAGGTTAGGTTTATATCATAAATCCTTTACTAGAAGAGTTCTTTTGGATTTCTTGCTTTTGCAAGAGCATGGCTGTTCGTTCATTGATGCTTGGTTTTTCTTTTTCTCATTTGATATGAAATGATTTAATGGAGTAGTATATAGAGGGATAATTAGCCGATGCAAGATTTGGTTTCATATCACGTTCGATTTTTCTTTATTTCGATTTAGTTTAAAGTAATTGCTAGAAATTTTTTAAATTGCTTATCATATTTATTTTATGATATTGTTTTATAAAAATTACACGGCATTAACAGAAATTTCATATTTTCGTTTTTAAATATTTATTAAATACCTTTGTTTTTAAATATATATACATTATTTATACATAATTTTTACTAATTTCGTAAAGATTTTTCGTTTAAATGAAGAAATTCGTTTGAAAGAAAAAGAAATTGTAAGAAGAAATAATTTAATGTAGTATTTAGAGGAATAATTAACAAATGAAATGTTTGATTATATATCGCGCTAGGTATAATATCCTAATTTTCTTCATTTAAATTTAAAGTAATTGCTTGATTTTTTAAAATTGTTTATTATATTCATATTATTTATGATATTGTATTACAAAAATTATATATAGCATTAACAGCAGCTTCAGATTTTCTTTTTTAAATATTTATACAGAATTTATCTATAATTTTTACTAATTTCATTTTATACATCGATGATCTTTTTTAGTGCTAAAGTCGACATCAGAAGTGGAAAAATTATGAAGCAAATCCTAGTTTCCTAATATTAAAAATTAACGATTTAAAAGAAAACTTACATTTTACAAATTATTTATCTTTCTTGTATTCCAAGTTATTTTTTTCTTTTATCAAACATAAAATCGATACCAATTGTGAAATTTTCGTTTATTTCTACGAGACAGTATTGAAAAGTTTTAATGTGATTAAAATTTATTTAAAATCATTATTTTTCCAAGCATAATTTTAGCTCGCAAATTTGCCGTATTACGTAATAGCGTGAATTAATGATATATTTTTTCATTAAAAAATACTTCTTTAGTACCTCACTTGTTCTGTTAAACATCCTTGCATATACAAAAGCTTTTATTAAAATATAAAAATTATTTCCACAACTATTTCATTGAATATTTCAGAATAATATTAAAACAACAGAGTTCAAGTCTACAGTAACTCTATTTATATGCTGAATATTTTTTGAAACATCAATCACACACAAACATCTGAAGTCTTATTTCCTGAATTGAAAATATTCGAATAATGTATAAGCCTTTGATTTCTAGACTGTCCCTGAAATATCTTCCTTCTTTCTATATTAGAATAACGAAAATTACCATTCTTTAAAGAACCTTGAAAAAATACCGACTTTTGTATCACGACAAAAGAATTCCGATGATTTTTCACGCGTTTTATATAAATTAACAATCATGTTCTGTAAATAAATATTTTGCGATTGACTCATAGGTAATTCCTGACACAAATCACTCGAAAGAAGAAATCCAGTACAATAAATATAACAGTAATAATACTATAATTTATTCTTACAATTACTGTATTAGTAAGATGAAAGTTTTATCTATAATGTTGATAGATAGGCGAACTGCGTTTTTTGTTAAAGGTGTGACGATTTCGACTTTCGCATTATTTTATTTATTTTCTTATTATTAATTCGCTTGTTAATTTAAAAGTTTTCGCTTGTATTTTGTATTATTTAATTAAGTAGGAAAATATGAATTCGCATATATTAATCTTGTATATTAGGAATACTGAGAACTTGTTTGATATATATTATTCAAATGTTATTTAGACTATTTGTTTATTCTGTTAACTCTTAAAACATGATCAAATAAATAAAATAGTAATTTTTTTTTCTTTCTTAAATTTCTATCGTAGTTAACTTAATATTTTATTTAGTTGATTCTCAAATATTATGTCGCTCATCTAGATTGTCTAGTTTTGATTTTATAATTTATCACTGGAAACAACAGCACCCACTTATTCTCCCTTCTTCACATAATTACCATCGAAGATTACCATTCGGCAATATAATCTTCGTAATTCACTTCTCTCGCTTAAAAACAAAATACCTTCGTAATAATCTTCCATGATAAGTAATACTAGGACGCTAGGAATCCATGTACTAGAGATTGCCAGAAACCTCACATACTGGGAACTTCGCTTGATTTAAAGTATTGAATTTTATTCCGATTATACATTTAAATTGTTGACTTTAATAATTCTTTTCTCATTTTTAAACTTCAGGTATGGTAAAGGAACATTTTATTTCTTTCATTCTCAAATATTTTGCCACTCACCTCTAATCTACCGCTGGGAACACAGCATCTATATGTTCTTCCTTCCTTACACAATTACCATTCCTCATAAGGATCTTCTTAATTTCCCTCTCGTCTCAATACAAAACACGTCCGTAATAAAAATCTTACACTAGAAACCTGTATACTAGAAATTATACTGGGAACTTCATATATGTACTAGGAAAACTTGGAACTAATTTTAATTCAAAGTATTTGTTTATTCTGTTAACTCTTAGATTTTAATCAAATAAATAAAATAATAATTCTTTTCTCATTCAGGTGTGGTGAAGTGAACATTTTATTTCATTCATTCTTAAATATTTTGCAGCTCACCTCTGATCTACACTCTAATCTACCACTGGGAACACAGCATCCATCTATCCACCTTTCCTTACATAATTATCAACCGAAGATTACCATTCATCATAAGAATCTTCATAATTCACCTCTCCCGCCTCAAAACAAAATATATCCGTAATAAAAATCTTACGCGATAAGAAACACTAGAAACCCCGATACTAGAAATTATACAGGGAACCTCATATACTGAGAATACTTGGAACAAATTTTAATTCAAAGTATTTGTTTATTCTGTTAAATCTCAGATTTTGATCAAATAAATAAAATAGTAATTCTTTTCTCATTGTTAAATTTTCAGATGTGGTGAACTAAACATTTCATTCAAATATTGTACCTTTCAGGTCTGGTCTACAATTTCACCTCTAGTCTTCAATTGCTAATCTACCACTGGGAATTCAGCATCCATCTATCCACCTTCCCTTATATATTTACCAACCGAAGATTACCATTCCTCAAAAGGATCTTCATAATTCACTTCTCCCGCATAAAAATAAAGCACTTCCGTAATAATCTTCCATGATATATAATGTAAGGACACTAGGAACTCATGTACTAGAGAATACCAGAAACTTGTTTGATCTATAGTATTTAAAAGTTATTTAGACTATGTGTTTATTCTGTTAATTTTAACAATTATTTTCCCATTCTTAAATTTCAAGATGCGGTAAAGTGAACATTTTATTTCATTCATCCTCAAATATTTTGTCGCGCACCTTTTCATCTACACTCTAATCTGGGAACACAGCATGTATATGTTCTTCCTCTCTTACATAATTCCCATTCCTCATAAGGATCTTCATAATTTCTCTCTCCTGCCTCAGTTTTACACTATAAGAAACATACCAGGAATGTTCCTGGTATAATTTCTAGCATACAAGTTTTACTAGAAATTATACCAGGAACCTCATACACTAGGAATTAGTTTAAATTCAAATTATTTGTTTATAGTATTCTGTTATCTCTTAAATTTTGATCAAATAAATAAAATAGTAACTCTTTTCCCATTCTTAAATTTCAGATGTGGTGAACTGAACATTTCATTCAAATATTGTATCTCTGGTCTAATCTACCGTTGGGAATACAGCATCCATCTATCCACCTTCCCTTACGTAATTACCAACCGAAGATTACCATTCCTCATAAGGATCTTCATAACTCACCTCTGCCGCATCAAAACAAAGCACCTCCGTAATAATCTTCCACAATATATTGCACTTCCCTCCCCCGTGAGGCCCCAAAAGTCATTCAAACCCAGAACCTCTCCTGATGCATATTCAACAAGACGCCGGCACAGCTGTGGGAGTCGTTCGCCTGCAAAGAGTGCGGATCTGCATAAATTATAAGCTTCCTTCGTGCATCCGCCCCGGCGTGAGAGATTTTAATTTATCCCGCCCGGTGCGCCCGTACAAGCACGCGGGGCGGCCCCGATTTGCATTTTTAATCACGGGCTTCTCATTGGACTCGAGGGTTTGAATGGGGCCATTAGGCCAGGGAGGTCTCCGTTTTCAATTACGAGTGTTTGCTGAGAAGACACCGGGCCCTACATGCTGAAAGGGAGTGGGGGTTAAAAAGAGTGGGATAAGAAAAATGCAGGCTTGTGGGTTTTAATTCTGTCTGCGTCGTAAAAAAGCATAAATAATTGATAAAGGTTTGCCTTCTCTGAAGACTAGGATTCCACATTTGTATATGTAACTCTTTTTTTTCTTCTTTGTCGCCATATTTGAAGTGTTCAATGCAAAACTATTAAAAAATGCTACGAAATTGTTTTTAAAAATTTTGTCAAGTTATACGCCACAATTCATCTTAAGATGTTTATTATATTCTTGTTTTTTTTATGAAATGTTTTTATGCATTCATAAATTTTATTTCATATATTTCATTTCAAATTTTTTTATATTTTTGTACACTGACAAAGGGATCATCCTTTTCAACATTTGTATATAATTTTTTTTTTATCGCCATATTTGAAGTTTTCATTTCAAAATCATTAAAAATTTACGCGAAAATTTTTATTTTTAAAAAATATTTAATCAATTTACATATAACAATTCATCTTCAAATGTGCAATATTCTCTTTTTTTTAATTAAATATTTTTATACACTAATACATTTTATATTATATGATATATCTAAATATACACAAAAAGAGTGATCATATTCTTTTCCACATTTGTATATATAATTTTTTTTTTTTTTTTTTTTTTTTTTTTTTTTTTTGTCGCCATATTTGAAGTTTTTTCAATCCAAAATCATTAAAAAATGCTACGAAATTTTAAAAAATATTTCATCAAGTTACATGTAACAATTCATCTTAAGATGTTTGCAACATTCTTATTTTTAATTAAATAATATTATACACTGATAAATTTTATTTTATATGATATATATCGAAATCTACACAAAAAGAGGATCATTCTCTCTGCAAAGGATCATCTTTTTCCACATTTGTAAAGTTAACTTTTGTTTTGTCTCCATATTTGAAGTTTTCATTTCAAAATCATTGATAAATGCTACGAAATTTTTAAAAATATTTCATCTAGTTGCATACACCAATTCATCTTTAAATGTTTGCAATATTCTTGTTTTTTAGTTAAATATTTTTATACACTGATAAATTTTTATTCATATGGCATTTCTAAATATACACAAAAAGAGGATCACCCTTTTTCACATTTGTATTTAACACTTTTGTTAAAACGTTTTAACACCAATCGCTTTCAATTTATATTTCATCCCCATAAATTTTTTAGATTAATTATTTAATATTAAATGATTAAATTTATAAAATAGTATATTTTTTTTGGTATTCAGATTTCTTCATTTACATATTTGAAAATCGGATAACATTGATTTTGACTATTTATGTAAACTCTTTTAATATCATGCAAATATATAATAATTACAAACATTTCTAACTTAACAGACAATATTTTTAAAATAATGTTTCAGTAACTTATATCAATTGTTTTTCTTTTTTAACCAGTTGTCTAAAAAGTTGCATTTATATAACTTACTTCATATTAAGATTAAAATTAAAATATTTTTGTTTTTTCTTCATTTATGTGAAGAAACAAAACCGCATCGAATACGTGTTAAATAAAGTGCAATAAAATTGTTCAGTTAATGAAAATTTAATCGTTATTTTAATATTTTGGGCAAAAATTGAGTACTTTTCTCAATGACAAAAAAAAAGCTGGTAATTACTTATACTAGTAGATCTCTAAAATGATCAATTTATTTCTTTTATATTTTAAATACACTTTTATGTATACTTTAACTAATGTATCGCTAATAATTTATAACGCTAATAATTTTCATTATTTAAAAATTATTTTTCACAATAAATTTCATTACATTTCGCTATCTATAATAGTAGGCAGAATAAAATATTTCAAATTTTATTCTACTTTGATGTATTAAATAGTATTCTGAAATTAACAAAGGTTTGTAGTTCTACGGTCATTTTGTGCCCACTTTGGTCAAATTAAATTAGACCAGGATCTACATTTTAACGTGGATTCCGAACCGCTAACAAACATTCATGCCACCTCCAGAATTCGAATCTGAAGCCTGTGGTACCAAAGGCCATATGCATAACGCTAGTCATTTGACCATCAGGCAGAAATCAGCAAAGGTGCGATAGTCTGTTTTGAGATTTTCAAATCATTTTTAATTAAACTAATATCTGAAAAAAATTGCTTCGATTAAAATATTCATTTCACAATAATTAATAATCTTTCAAAACATTTATTTTTAAAACTATTAAGTCCTAGATTCATCAAGATCCACTTGAAAATTCACAATCGTTAATTTTATATAAGATCCTTAAAAGCTCCAAGAAAAGGTATTCTTTAGAATTCTTAACACCCCTTCCCATTGGCTTGCTTGAGGGGACAATTTCTGGAATGTCCAACCCACTCGGACATGCACTCATTTGTCAATGTCACTCTTGGTGAAAGATTTACAACAGGTCATCCGATTTCACAAAGTACCGATAATCGTATTACGACTTCGTACTGGATATCTAGGATGACCCCCTGCAACGCTTCATGGGATTGGTCAGTATAGAAGGGATGTACAGTGAAAGTATCCGGTTATTTTTGTCCAAAAATAAGATTTTAGTGCAGTGCTTGAAAATAGTAGTAGTGAGTAGTTTTGTAGGATGATGGAGAATTTGTGAAATATGATTTCCCTACCATTTCCAGTGTGGTAAGTTTTTTTCCTGCAATTTTAATATTCCTTATTCGATTCATGTATTAGTACTATGAACTTTGAATGCTTTATATATTAATTGTTGGTTAGCACTTAAAATTTTATTTGTTTTGAAAAGAAATATATATATATATATATATATATATTAAGAGATGACAAATATTTTTAAAATACTGTTTCAAATAATTTGTAGCAATTTTTCTTTCTTCTTACCAATTGTTCAAAAAGTTTTTTAAAAAATCGTTAAAAAGCAAAACATTAAAATGTTAAATTACATCGATTAATTGTAATATAAAGAAAATTGTAAATTATTGCTGCAATAAAATTGTAAATTATTGAAAATCTAATAGTTTTAATTTTGGACAAAAATTATGTATTTCTGTAAATAAAAAATATAAAATATAAGAAAAAGCTGTTAGTTATTTGTATTAATATAACTCCATAATGATATTTATTTCATTAATATTTTACGTGCATTTTTATGTAAGATTTGTTACTTTAACCTATGTATTTGTTTGATACACAAATTGCCTTTTAAGAAATATGTGATTTACACATCCTATGCCTTTTATGTGATATAATATGTGATACACGCATCTATTGCCTTTTCATTTATTCTCTGTTTTTTAAATACGAAAACATTTTTTTCCTTTAATTTTTGTTTCTTGTACTTCTCTGGAATTGTATATAGATCGATGATTAATTATAAAGCTTTAACATCTATTACAGATGTTTATGTTTCTCCGAAAAAAGTTTTTTAATTAATATTCGTTATTGTTTATTTCTACGCTTTTCCTTTTAAAATGGATATACCACTTAAAACGTTCTATTAATTAAATGCATATTATTTTTTCATAAAAAAATTTATAAACAAGACACAGTTGATTTTCAATTTTTAAAATCTGATTAAATAATTTTTGTTGATAAAATATTTTTTAGAAATGTTAAAACTGTACTTTAGTAATATAAAAAAAAAGACATACGTTTTCTATAATAAAAGATTAAGTAAATAATTGAGTTTTTATATTTAACTATTACCCACTAACGATTAATCTTAGTTAATATTCATTTATTCTGTATTAATAAAGTATTGAATTTATTTTTAATTTTATATATTTGAATTTGTATATATTTATATTTTTTTTTCAATGTTTTACAAGTACGTTAATTTAACTTGGAAAAATTAAGTCAGGCAAAAAAAAAAACCGATAAAGATATGAGAAATAATCTTGTTATTTTAAGGCGATAGTTAAATGAATAATGTTTATTTCAGCAACGACAGTTTTTTTTTTATTAATTCTTGCATTCTCAGACATTCCATCATTTTTCTTTTTGAAATTAAGACCTGTAACATTTGAATATCCTCAATCATATGATTGATATTATCATCAATATACGATTGTATACAGATCGATGATATTTTTAACTCTATATATGATTACATTAATTCATAGCTTTTTTTAAAATTAGTTACGCTATGATAATCCTAAAAACAGTTTTACAAACCATTATTAATATTTTTTTTATTAGTAGAATATAAAAAGATTCAATTCAGTTATTTATTGTTTGAATAAATTTGTCTTGAATTGTGCTTAAGTTTTTATATATATTTCAACTCAGTGAATTTCATTATGCATAATTATTAATGGATTTGACGATCTGTTTTCGCATTTCAAAGAATTAAAATGCCTGTTAATACTCATCATCATGATTTTTTTCCTCGTCCCAAAAATTATTCGTACATTGCATTTCATTAGTTTATGAATTGGACTTGGAAAAAAAAAAATACGAATCACCGACAGGATACTACAATTTAGTTCCGCGAATAAATAATAAAAAAAAATCATCATCATCCTCTGCTATAAAAACGGTATTAAGATTATTCTCGGCAAAAGAGAAAAGAAATAACAACAACAACAGAGAGAAAAAAAAAAAAAAAAAAAAACGATAAGCATTTACACACGAAACAAGACCGCAAATATACAAGGGAAAAGAGAAAAAAAAAATCGTTTGCAAAAAAAGAACAGGGAGGGAGGGGGGTTCACGAAGGGAAGGTACCTGCTCACGCTAGCATTCACATGACATGTACGCAGACAATGGAAAGAGAGATAGTTTACTGTCCTCCCTGTCTTTTGTTCTTGCAGAGGTAATATCTATTAGAGACACGTCACATTATAACGATGACTGCACTTTTGATGATGCACCCTCCTCCCCCTCCTGTAACAGGATGGACGACTCCCAAAATCCTACGGCAGCAACATTATTTGTAGTGCTGCTATTATGCGACAACTTGGTCATTATTTTACTTGTACTCCGTTCTCATTTTTTTTTTTCTCTTTTATACATGCAACAGCCGAGTTCAAGAAACAGGATTATTAGTAAACGCTATAACCCCACTTTGTAGAATGAGTTGCCTTTTGTTTTTTTCTTTCTTTTTTAAAGCGTAATTTGTTATTCGCAAGTCTGCTAATACTACCAATTTGAAGTAATTTTGGTGGCTATTCTTAATGTCCGAGAAACTGTGACGATGAAAAATTACCATTTCATTAAATCTTAGAATTTCAAAACGTTTTTTAACGGTAAAAATTGATAGCATTTAACTTGAAAGCCCATTTTAACTGCATATGAAATATAAACATCTTCGTTAAATCATAGACAAGTGTTATAATTTCTTTTTATTGTAAATATAAAATGATGTGTAAAATTGTATGAATAATATATTCAGCAAAATATATTTAAAAATGTTATGAATAAACTGCCATTTATTACATAAATTTACTCATATTTTTAAATGTCTTAAATTTTTAATACGTTACAGAACTAAATTTATATATATATATATATATATATATAGTTGTTTTGTTATTTACGAATTTTTTTTGTGATATTTGAGTTTCGATTTTAATTTTAAACTAATATACTTCTTCAATGAAAATTTTAATTTTGGAAAAATTTAAAAACATATTAATAGTTTGGTGTCCAAACGATCAAAATTAAAATTTAAAAGGTTTATATATCCCTTTAAAAATGTTAAGTAAAATTATTTACTTTAAAAATATTAATAATTATACATTAAAAGTGTTAAAACAAACTTTTAGATATAAGTTTCGAAAAATACATAAGATTGGAAAATGTTTTAATAAAAAGTTGTTTACTGGTGCATTAATTTATAGTAATAGTTGATTGGTATTTTATTCACTACATATCACAATTCTCTTGCTGATATGTAAGTGTAATGTAACTTTTATACTGATAAAATTTATTAATGATTTTATTTACATATTTTTTTGTGCACATTTTAAAACTATTAATGGTGTATTTAGCATGTTGTAACCTTTTGAAATACGTATTTTATTATTTATAATTTATCATCACCATTCACCATTAGCCTGGACATTATTTATAGGAAATAATAAAAGTAAATCCAAACAATTCCCTTACAAACTTAAGAATTTAAATGTTTCTTGAAAACATTATTATTTTGACCTTTTAACTCGTATTTAGCTTTAAAAAATCCTCAGCCATTTTAACTTTGAACATTGAAATTTTCATATTCTTGTCCTCATCAACATTTCAGTTGTTTTCTGATTTAAGAAAAAAAACCCCGAAAAATAATTCAAAAACTAAATTGAATTTAACATAGACATGTAACTCGTATTTAGCTTTGAAAAATATATTGACGATTGTTTGAAATTTAACGATTAACCATTTTAACTTGAAAATTAAAATTTTCATATTTTAAGTCTCATCAAACATGATCACTGATTTAAAAACAATAACAAAAAAAAATAATAATAATAATAATAATGCAAAAAACTAAACTGAATTTAGCATAAACATGACAGGGAAAGAAGAAAAAAAAACTTGTTTACTGCCGGTGCGTGGTATGATCCCAAAACCAAAAGAGAGAGACGCACCCAGGCAAAAAGTTGATGGAAAAGGTCGCTCGTCATCGCACTGCCTTCTTTCGATTTTTTGGCTTTCACTTGCCAAACGTCGCTTCACGAGGTGTTTTATGGGAAAAGTCGGCAATATCGCTGGAAATAAAGAAAAAAATCACTGCTGGCCGTGTCGAGGGAGAACGGATTTTTACTGCCGTCGGTCAAGGTTTGGATTGGAAAAGCACACGCGATCGACAACACGCCTGGTGTCGTTTCGACAAGAGCAAATGTGTCCAGAGATTGTTATCGCTGCATGATTACGACTGATTTCATCACAAAAGATGACAAACCGGAAAGCATTCGGCCCGTCGATGCGAATTTTATTAACAGACGACACTTTATTCGAACTGGTTTTTCAAAAATGAACCGTACCATTTGGGTTGCAAATTGGAATCGTTAAGACAGCAGAAAAATCGATTCAAATAAGAACTAGCGTTAACTTTTTTTGCTATATTACTTCTTAAGCACTACATGGATCAAATAATCTTATGAGTTAAATTTCACCACCTGGAGTTAATCAACCACAATAGTTTTTTAAAATTTAAGATCTTTCTTAACAGAATCATACAATTTATTGGTATATGTTCTTCTAGTATAGTCAAAATGTGACAATACTAAGCTGTTATTTTTACAAATTATCTATTTGTATTTAAATATTATCAAATTAATAAAGTTAATACGACCAAAAATCATTAAGAAAGCAGAAAATTTTATTTAAATAAGAGCTAACGCTAATTTTTTTACTTATGGATGAATTTTTATGTATGTATAAGATAATCTAATAAGAGTTAAATTTCTCTATCTGCAAGTCATCAATCACAATAGTATTCCACCAATTCAATCCATAATTTCAAGATCTTTTTCAACAGAATCATACCATTTATTGATATACCTTCTTGTAGTACACTCAAAATGTGACAATACCTGGCTGTTATCTCTACAAATTATTTATTTGTATCAAATATTGTCGAATTAATAAAGTTAACAGGCCAAAATTAATCCATCTTCAATGAAGTTAAAAAAAAACTAAATTTAATACTTAAGTAACATGAATTAAATTTCACCAAGAGTAAATTTTAAACTTTCATGGTTTTGAAATTCACTGCAATTTTGAACGTTAATTTCTTTGGTTATGTAGATATATATATATATATATATATTATTTCTTAAGGGCTAAATCTTGGCACAGAAAATATTGTCTGAGATAGCTGCAGTAGAAGTCTATCAGTCCAACCCATAATTTTAAGATTATTCTCACTAGAATTGAGTCATCTGTCGATAGATTTAATCTTTATATTTTTATAGTTACAATAATTTAAACTAATGCTAACGCTGTCATTGAACTAATGATCTTAAAATATTTATTTTTCTAGTTTATTTTTAGTTACTATTTTTTTTCCTGCTTAATTTGAATTTTATATGCGATGCAAAACAAAACAGAGGAGTTTGTGTGTTAGAAAAACTGAGAATTTAACTAAAACATTTTAGACTTTGCCAAACCATAATATTAAATTCCAGAATTAACATATAAATAAATGTCAATAATTCCGATTAATATGATAGATGTGATAAAATCAACATAAATGATTTTAAAATATATTGAATTTTATTTCGAGTTGTTATAGATCCTTTTTTTATTTTTATTTAAGAATATTTATTTATAATAGGAAAATATTTTAAAAATTAACAATATGAAAATTAATTTTCAAGCATATCTTTTTGATTATTTAATAATCAAATATTAGTAATTGTTAATAAAATTTCAATATACAAAATTATTAGTTTTTAGATAATTCCTGTATTGTAATTAGAAGATATTTAATGTATGTTTTACAATGTTAGTCTTATCAATATATCAAGATTAAAATAGTTTTTATGTCCTCATAAACTACCATAAAGATTTTTTATCGATTTTATTTTAATATCTATTTATATATTCAGTTTCAAAATTATCTATATTTTCCTGTGAAAATAGAAACGGATGCAAAAATATTCTTATTGTTCATTAACTTTCAATGTAAGTGAAAAATAATAACAAAAAAAATTGTCTGTTTGACGTAATAACACCTTGAAATACCATAAGGATGTTTTATTCAAAAATAATGGTTATTTGAACAGAAAGAAATGAATTTTAAATGAATGAATGAAAAGGAGAAAAAGTAGAAGAAGAAAAAAGAAATGTGTCCTTGAGAATGTTGCAGAACAGGAATTTATGAAGATAACAAACAAATTTCTCTAGTTCGGTCTCATAAAAATTCTTTAAAAAATATTGAATTCTGATTATTTATTTCATTTATTTAAATAAATATCTATTACATTAATTTTCTCGTTTAAAAATATTCATTTATTGATAAAAAAACATATATAGAAATGAAATGATTGATATGAAAACAATTGCAAATTTTTTATATAAGCGCAATGTAGGTACAAATTACTCCTAAGTTAATTTAAATTTATGCTAATAATTATTATGTAAACACAATGTAGGTACAAAATACTCCTTAGTTAATTTAATTTTATGTTTGTAATTGTTATCCAAGCGCAATGTAAGTACAAATTACTCCTAAGTTAATTTAAATTTATGTTTTTAATTGATGTATGCGTTTAATTATGCTATAATCTGTACTATTTATCAATATTTATATCTTTTTTAGCGATTTTAATGTTGTACTCGTTTTTATAACTTTTTAAAAATAAAATACTAGAAATCCTTTCAAGAATCTAGAAGACAAAAATGTAAAATTAGAAAATATTGTATTTCAATGTATAGAACAAAACCTAAACGAATAAAATGTTTCTTTTCTATGAACAGGTAAAAAAAAAATTGTTTTTTAAATAATTTTGAAAATTATGATTGATATGATTTGAAATTTTTATTGATCTTTATAACTTTAGTAGTCATTGTTTAAATTCTCTCGTGTCTACATTAAAATTTATAAAACAGTAATAATTGTTTGAACTATTAATTTTGTTTTAAAATGTTTAATATACTATTTATATTAACTATAACGTTTTTACTTAATTTACTATACATTTTTTCTCTAATAAATTTTGGATATTAATTCTTATTAAACTTCACAACTTTAGTAGTTACTGTTTAAATTCTCTCGTGTTTACGTTAAAATTTATGCAAAAATAATAATTGTTGGAACTATTAATTCTTTTATATTCTTCTTTGAAAATGTTTAATACAGAACCAAATAATTTACTGATATTCATGCATACATTCCTATTTTTATATTAACTTTTTAAGAATGAATTATTACTAAGATCCATTCATATTTTTTAAATATAAAGCGTCAATGCAATCCAGTAAATCCTGTATGAAAATGCAAAAATGGAAAATTTTACATAATGATAAAACAACAAATATCAATTGCCTCTTCGAGACCAATTTTACTTTGTATCATGACCAAAGATTTTCCCTCTCAGACATATAGATAAAACACACAAACGGTATAAAAAATAAAAATAAAAAAGGCTAATTGGCTAGCACTCTGGCAGTATGTACAACAGGATTTTCCGGATCGATTCCTGGTGTTGGCATGGATGTATATTAGTGGTTTGGAAATTACTTTAAACTGCAGGCATCGGTCTAATTAGCCCGAAGTGAGTAGAAAATGACTGTAAGAGAGACGAACAAAGCCTTAAACCTCTCATGTTTATTTACATTAATATTCATAAAACAGTAATAATTGTTGGAACTATTAATTCTTTTTCATCTTTGAAAATGTTTAATATACAACCAAATAATTTACTGATATTCATGCATACATTCATATTTATATGTCTCTTTTAAATAGGAATTAATACTTAAAATATTAATCCATTCATATTTTTTTAAATATAAAGCGTCAATGCAATTCTGTATGAAAATACAAAAATGAAAAATTTTACATAATGATAAACAGCAAATATCCCCGAAAGCAAAAAAACACAAACATTTGCAAAGAATTCGTATAAAATAATACCAAAATGATGGCAATAGAATAACAATATTTTTCTTTTTTTCAATTGCCTCTTCGAGACCAATTTTACTTTGTATCATGACCAAAGGTTTTCCCTCTCAGACATATAGATAAAACACAACACACACAAACAGTAAGTTAAAAAGAAAAAAAATGGTGAATGATGCGAATTCGTGATCAATTTTTCGTGTATTTTTTTCATATCTTTTTTTATCTGGTTTAAAAAAAAAAAAAAAAAAAGAAGAAAACAAGAGCAATTGTGGCTAATGCATTCACGAGCGAGAAGCAATATCATGATATTTATTCGACCGAAAAATAATAGTAGTAATAATAATTCAAAACACTGAATAAGTTGATCAACCCGTCTAAAAATCTGTTTTATTTCGCAATTTTTTTTCAATGTTTATATAATTAACACGGCTGCAATCCATTGACTATTCTAAGCAGGTTTTTTCACCAGGAGATTTAAGACTTTATAATTATCTATTTAAAGTGAAAGAAGAGAAAAATGTTTTATTCATCTGCGGGATTATGTAGGAGTATGAATAAATGCTATTTTTTTTTTCCAGTATTTTTAGGAAAACATTTTTTTTTTTTTAAAGATAGTACTGAGTTAAATTAGTTTATTTTTTTGCAGTAATAAGTTACTGGCGCTGAATTTTCCAGGAATAATAAAGAGTAGTTGTAGGACTTTTGATAAGATAATGAGTAGTACATTTAATTAAAAGAGCGCACGAAAAATATTTAAGTAAAAAGTTTAATCTTACATCTATTATTATTATCTTGTAAATTTATTTTCGTTATTTTTTAATCTAAAATAATTTTCTATTGAATATAAATATTTCATAATATATTTTGTTTTATCGTTTAATTTCTTCTTTATACTTCATTGACTATAAGATAAATTTTATTCCAAGCTTATTATCTTTTTATTAAAGATTAAAACTTTATTAAATTCCTTTATCGAAATTCTTAGAAAAAAATTAATAAAATACTTCGAAGAATTTTGTATTTGCAACTTCAATATTTTCCTACTCTTTCAAACTCATTTTTCTTAAAGTATGTTTAAGTTATAGTAAAATTTTAAAACTTTAATTTTGTTTTATTGTACATTAAATTTTTTATACGTATAAACGAAAAATACTTTTTTCCCAAAGAATTTGGGATACAACTAATTTTATTTTCATTAAACAAATGGAAATAAAATTAGTTGTATCCCAAATACTATTATACAATAGTAAATGACTATTTCTAATAGTAAATTTTTTCAAAAAGTATTTGAGGTAAATTATCGATTTTTTGTTTAGTATATACTTCTTTCATTATCAATGATTAAATTTTATAATTAATAAACAAATGAAATGAATTCGTTAGCAAATAATTAATTATTGAAATTGTTAATTAATTATTGAAAATGAATGACAATAAAATTTTGAATATTAAAATAAATTTTATAAAAAAATCTACACAAATATATCTCCTTATTTTATACTCAAATTTTGTATACTTTCTGAATTTAATAGAAGATTAATAATTTCATAGTTTTTTCCTTTTAAACTACCTGTTTCAAAAATAACTAATTTTGAGAATATATATCGATTTACCTATGATTACGTAGTAATTATCGAATCAATAATTTTTAGGTATTTTTTATATTTTTTCTACAATTTTAAGAGAAAAATAATATATACATAGTAATAATTTGTCATATAAGAAAGTTTTTAGATTTCTGCTTATTCTATTAGAAAAATCTATCTGTCTATTATCTATCGATCTATCTATTCTTTTTTTTCTTTTTCTTAAAAGAAAAGAAAAAAAAAAAAAAGAAAGAAAAGAATACCATCTCAATGAAGAGGAAATTATCTAAAAGTATCAAGGAATCAGAATTATTTTTAAAACATTGTAAAAATTAGTATTTTTAAAAATTTATTTAATATAGGAAACATAAAATAGTATTTTTATAAATAGCATTTCACAATTATCATGTACACATTTAACAAAATGAGCAACATCTATACTATGTTGGACAATACTTATTTTATGTGTGGCTTTTTTAATGTGTTATAGAAATATTATTAACACACAAACTTTTATTTTCTACTGTTATAAATTTGAGCTTAGTAAGTAAATTAAGAAGCTATTTCTGGTGCATCAGGATAAAAAAAAAAAAAAAAAGACATTTGATACAATTTCAAATGTTTTTTTACCTCTTCTAAGAGGATTTATATATAATCCTTAATATATACCTGATTATTTATCTACATACTTAAGGAGAAGCTCTTGAAATTGATTTTGGCACGTTTTCAAACGTTTGCGACTGCATATTTGCACAGTTCCTTTCTACTGTGATACGCTAACGCATGAATAGAACTTTTCTGCTAACGCCTGAATAGAATTTTTTCTGTATACCATTTTTTAATGTAATTTATTATAAAATTTAATTTTTTTTATTTTGTTACTATTTGTACTTAACTTAAAATAGTTGAAGAATCTCTCTCTCCAATTAGCCGAATAAAAAATAATAGATTAAATAAAAAATTAGTTTTATGATAAGAAAACAATATTGATTATGTACCAGTTTGAATATTGTCCGTGTTGTAATTCAGAGCATACGGTGCATGAATGAAATTGTTTTATGTATCTTTTAAAATTTTAGAAAAGGCAGGATTTTTAGTTCACGAACTAACAGAAATTTTTAATTTTTACATATTTTTAAAGTATAATTTTAAATTTAATATTTAAAATTTGTTTTTGGAAGCATAAATCGCTACATACCTTTTAATTGTTTTATTAATCATTATTTTTCGTTATTTTTAATTAATTATTGTTCTAATGTAGCTGGCAATAAAGAGACAGTTAATCTATAAGCATACCATAAGCAAGGACTGCACCACTGTTACTCATTTAGCACTACTCATGGGGCACATGTAGCTTGATTAATCATTTATGTATTAAATCAAATTAATGCTTTGATTTAATAACTGACTTAAAAACTATGAAATGTATGAATTAATTGATTTATCGAAAAATTAAAATAAAAAAAAATAAATTCAAAACAATAATACGCAAATATTTTTTTATTTTTTATTTTCAGATATTTTAACTGATTATATGTGTACTGATTTAAAAATATGGCTGTTGAACAAAATTAAAAAAAAAATGAGTTATGAATATTTTTAAAGTACACCATTAAGTTAAATAAATAATGAAAAACAACTATGCTATAAACATTGAGAAAGAAAATTTTAGAAAAAGGGCTAATTTAATAAAACCATTACAAAAATAACTCACAATTTACGTATATTTTGAAAAACATTTAAATATACATTCAAAGGTTTCATTCATTTCAATTCATTCCATAAGTATTTTCAAATAGTCATTTTGGGCTTAAATTGCAAGTATTAAATAAATAGATGAACTCTTCTGAGAAACTGAGTGTAGACAGATTAGCGAACACTAGAAGTTGAAAAAAAAGAGAAAGCTTATATAAGCCAAATTTTAAGTCAGAAAAATCTATTAACATAAAAATAAATTCCTTTTATTTTGTAATATCTTAAACTGTCAACTCTATGGATATAAATGTTACTGAAAACTTCAGTATACGATTTATAAATATTTCAAAAGAAAAAATAACCCCATACATTTAGTTAAATAAACATTATTAAAACTGAAAACCTAAACGGTTCAACAATGTTATAAACATGAACATATGTTGCAAAAAAGATATTATTTTTTTGTTTCTGGTCTATACAAAGCTAAACATTGAATTCAAAATAATTAGTTATTTGTTCTTATTTCAGAAGCATTGACATTCGATGTTGTCACTCAGACTATAAATTGCAGAAAAAAAAGCTGAAAAGTAAAAGAACAACAATTTTGAACGATTGAGTGTAGACATAGCAGAGAGCACTAGACGTTGAAAAAGAGAGAGCTTATCTAAGTTAGTTTTCTGTATGTTTGGATTGTCTATTTAAAGTTATAGGCGCTTCAGGAGATAAGGTCAGCATCATCACGTTTCGATCTCACAAAGAGATAAGTTAGCCTTTTGTTTATTTCCCCGTTTTTGATTCACTGTCGAGCAAAGTTATCATTTCAACGTTTATTTTTATACGAAGATAGGAGCAACTCATCAGCGTAACGCATATATTTTTTTTCAAAAAAGTAACACTGTAGTAAGTAACTTTGCTAAACAGCAGGAGAAATACTGCTTAAGGCAAGTTATTACTGGAGGTGGTTGTTAATGTTGTTTCCTGTCTGAATAATTTAATGGTAGTTTATTATAGATTCTTAACTACGCTGCTACGTGTTTGTTTGTGGGGCTTTTATTTTAAATATGAACTACAGCAGAATAGATACGTGTACAGATTTACACGCTAAGAAGTAGTATCTTTTTAGCTTACTAATTTGATCTCACTACAAATGAGATATCCTTAACAACTTGCATTTCAACTACTCTGAACAGAACCATAAATCTCTTGTTTTGAAGTGCAAAGATCTAACCAAGTGATTTAAATTGATTCTCCAAAACTAATTAAAATTTGTCTAGACACTACATATATATTTTTATGGTATTAAAAGCAATCTACTAATAAAGCCTGCCGTATTTAATAAAGTCAGAGATTTTTAACAGCTTGCTTTTCAACTCTGAACAGAACCATAAAACTTCTGTTGTGAAGTGCAAAGATCTAACAGACTGATTTAAACTGATTCTCCAAAATTAATTAAAATTTGTCTATACACTACATATATATTTTCATGGAATTAAAAGCAATCTACTAAAAAAGCGTGCCATATTTAATAAAGTCACCAGCAATTATTATTATCGTGATCATGTCCTTTTATGTAACCGAATAAATATTTCATATTAATAGAAATTTTAATTTGATTTACTTCTTCAACTAAAGCTAATTTAAGACAAATCCAGATGTATTAATTAGCTTTGAAGGGGAACGATAGCAATTTACCAAACTCAACATATTGAACTATTGGGACGATAAGGATGAAGATATATGATTAAAAATATAAGTTGTTTATTATACAGTGACAGTGGAAAAAAAGGCCCTAACTATATATTTTCTAATTAATTATCAATAAAGTAATATATATATATATATATATATATATTCAAAATTTTAAAATTAACACTTTTTTCTCAAAAGAATTCAATGACAACAGTTATACTGAATTTAGTGTAACAATATTTTCTAACTCAATTTTGTACTTTTTTCAATGAAATTGTTGATTTTGTATCCACGCACATGAATTAGTTATCAGTTATTAATTATCAGCTTACAGTGTATTTAACATCTTCTAATTTTTATTTTATCTTTGTTAATAAATGATGTACATTTTTTTGAATTCTAAAATATTTTGAAAATCGATGACATATCTGTGGCAGCGCTACCTAAGTATAACAATAAATTGTGAAATTATTATAATATTTTAAAAGCTTAGATTCAAATAGAATATTTGATGATACCAAATTCATTTGCTGATATTTTCCTAAGTTAACTACTTGGATTAGTATGCTATCATAATAAGAATTTTTTTATGCATGTTTTGTGAACTAATTTTATATGTATGTAAATTATTTCTTCTTTTTACAATTTTGTATACAGTATTTTTACAAAACCTTATATTACTGTGGTGAATAGTTTCTAATTATTTCAATTTTATGACAAATTGAGGTATTTAAATTGTTATTCGAATATCTTTTTAAACTGCATCATGTACATAGAAAACGAATTTACTGACATTTACTACTTAGATTTTTAAAATATAATTAAGAATATTACGAGTTGGTTGTGTTTCTCTTGTTGAAATTCTTTTGCTTCAATTTAGAGATAAATAATCTTTTCCTAAGAATGTTTTTAAAAAAATGGAAAGAAGTTTACGTCTAAATAAAATCACTCAAGTTTATGTAAATAAAAATATAAATTTGCCTATTCACATCACTTACTGAGAGATAAAATTTTGACAGTATTATATTTTATAGAAATCCTTTCGTAACAAAAAAAAAAAAAAAAAAATACTTTTACGCAAAATAAAGAATATTTTTGTACGTGATGTCTGCCTGAAATTTTTCTATTTCTTGAAAGGCACATTAATTCGCAGAAGTGCTGCTGTCTTTGTTTGACATCATTTTTGCATTTAAATTAGCCTTATAAAATACACGAAGGGAATATTAATTACAGCAATAGACAGTTATCCAAAGGCGTTCATTAAAATATTTCTAGACACGTCCTGTCCTATAGATAAGGTTAATCTAATACTCTTCTGTCAAGTGTCTATCATCATGTGAGGTAGATAGGAAAATCAAGTGTTCTGCAGTGTTCTAAATAACGTTTATGCTTGTTTTCTTAACTATTTATTAAGGCAACCGACTAATTAGGAATAATAATTTTATCATTTATAAAGTTCTTGTTTTTTGAAAATAATTATTCATTCAGTCTAAAAAAAAATCCATTCAGAAAACTTAATAGGCTTTCTTTAATTATTAAAGTAACAGACGAACTGCAAATAAATTATAGGCTATAAAAATTTTCTGGTTATTATAGAAAGACTTGCATTTTTTTTTACCCCTTAATATTAATTCGTGAAATTTAAGTCAACTATCTATCTATCTCTGTCAAGTATCTATCATCATGTGAGGTTGATAGGAAAATCAAATATTGTAAATAACGTTTATGCTTGTTTTCTTAACTATTTATTAAGGCAACCGACTGATTAGGAATAATAATTTTATCATTTATAAAATTCTTGGTTTTTTTGAAAATAATTAGTCATTCATTATAAAAAAAACGCCATTCAGAAAACTTAATAGGCTTTCTTTAATTATTAAAGTAACAGACTAGCTACAAATAAGTTATAGGCTATAAAAAATTTCTGGTTATTATAGAAAGACTTGGAGTTTTTATTTATTTTTTTCCTTTTAATATTAAGTTTTGAAATTGAAGTTTTTTTAAGTGACAAAGATCCTATACTATAGATAATGTTAATCTAATACTCTGTGATCATGTGAGGTAGATAGGAAAGTCAAGTATTGTAAATAACGTTTATGCTTGTTTTCTTTTAACTATTTATTAAGGCAACCGACTAATTAGGAATAATAATTTTATTACTTATAAAGTTCTTGTTTTTTTTTTAAATAATTATTCATTCAGTCTTAAAAAAAAAAATCCATCCAGAAACTGCAAATCATTATATTAGAGGCTATAAAAAAATTCTGGTTATTATAGAAATATTTTCGGTTTTTTCCCCCTTTAATATTGAGTTCGTGAAATGTAAGTCACATTCATGAAATTAAGTGACAAAGAATCTGTCCTATAGATAATGTTAATCTAATGCTCTTCTGTCAAGTATCTATCATCATGCGAGGTAGATAGGAAAATCAAATATTGTAAGTAACGTTTATGCTTGTTTTCTTAACTATTTATTGAGTCAACCGACTAATTAGGAATAATAATTTTATCATTTATAAAGTTCTTGTTTTTTTTAAAAATAATTATTCATTCAGTCTAAAAAAAAATCCGTTCAGAAAACTTAATAGGCTTTCTTTAATTATTAAAGTAACAGACTAGCTACAAATAAATTATAGGCTATAAAAAATTTCTGGTTATTATAGAAAGACTTGCAGTTTTTATTTATTTTTTCCTTTTAATATTAAGTTCGTGAATTTGAAGAACTGAAGTCACATTTATGGAATTGAAGTTTTTTTAAGTGACAAAGATCCTATCCTATAGATAACGTTAATCTAATACTCTTATGTCAAGTATCTATCATCATGCGAGGTAGATAGGAAAATCAAGTATTGTAAATAACGATTATACTTGTTTTCTTAACTATTTATTAAGTCAACTGTCTAATTAAGAATAATAATTTTATCATTTATAATTCCTGGTTTTTTTTTTTTTTTTTTTAACTAATTATTCATTCAGTCTAAAAAAAGCTCATTCAGAAAACTTAATAGGTTTTCTTTAATTATTAAAATAACAGACTAGCTGACAATAATTTATTAGGCTATAAAAAATTTCTGGTTATTATAGAAAGGCTTGCAGTCCCCCCTAATAATGAGTTCGTGAAATTGAAGAATTGAAGTCACACTCATGAAATTGAAGTTTTTTTTAAAGGGCAAAGTACAAAAAAATGACATAGCTTTCCAAATTTTTGTAATTACAGAAATACGAGTTGTGTTTACTTTTAAGTCAATTTCAAAAATATGCTTTGCTCAAAAATGACTTAGAAAGCATAATTTTTTGGAAAGTATATTTAATCAAATAAATATACTTTTTTGAGTTTAAAAATTAACTTGACTAATTTGAATAAAAATATAGATCAAATATATCAAAGGAAAAAAATTGGTGAGAAATTTGTTTTCTAAAAAATTTAATTCTAAGTTTATAAATAAATATAAACACAATAAAAAAAAAAATTTAAACAAATAAAAGATAATGAAAAAAAGCTATAGAAAAGAAGAAAAATATTTTCTTAACAAGAATTTTTTTATTATTGATTATTATTTAAATTGTTTTCCATTTTGTGTTTTTGAGAAGAAAAAAAAAATCTCAAATGAATTCTAAATTGTAATCAAAAAAATTTTTTTAAATTCTAATGCACAGTTATAAAAATACAAAATACTTATAAATTTATATTAACATAAAACAAATAATAAATATAGGAGTAAAAGATAATATTCATAACATAACCACATAACAATAATAACACTGAAAAACTTTAAATCCTTAAGTTCAATAATTTTAAACAAAAATAAGTTTGTCCTCTCCAATTTATTTTCTATTTTAGAAATATTTCCATGTAAAACAATTTTTTTTCACTAGAATGAAATCTATTAATGGCTTTGTAAATATTATAAAATCATTTCAAAACTTTATTTAATCTATATTAAATCTTTATTACTACATAAAATTTCAATTTTCTGAAACACATTTTGATAGACAACTTTAAGTAATAAGTATTATATCTATGATAGATGTTATGATAATGGTAACAAAAAGCTACTAACTTTTAACTCATAGATTATTTTTAATTATTACAAAAAATGATATATTTGAAACATTTACTATAAACTAATTACATCTATTAAACCATATATATTATTAAAAGTATTTTAGTGTAAAAAGAGTTAGTTAAAGCATACCCATATTTATAAATTTAAAATCATGATCATAAATTATAAGTGAATATTGCATTACTAATTTGAAATTGAAACTCTATATTACAAGTAAAGTAAATTTTTGATCATGTTAAGTACTAATAAAAAGTTAAGCTTGACTTTGTCATTAAACACAATAAAAATGTCTATACCCAATGTAAAATATATCCTAAATTCTAGTGTAATGATTTTGAAATTGACATGTTTTCACTGTCAGATCATACAGATGGAATTAAATGTATTCAGCAAAAATAATAATAGTTATGTGATGCCAATAAGAAATTGTTAAGAATATTGATTTTTTTTATTGGGATTATCTATAAAAGAAAGGTAAATAAGGGAATAAAATAAGAGAACATTAAAAATAAGTAACACATGATATACAGAATATCTTTGTTTTAAATCTAGAACTGTATTTACTATTTAAAAATTATATTCTATAATGTAATTTAGTTATAGAAACCACACTAAAACTATTATTACTACACTAAAACTATTATTTATTAACAATATTATGAATATCAAAAACCAAAACAAAATGTAAGTACTTTATTAGCTAGAATCTATAACTAAAATCATTAATAAAAAATTCTACTTTAGAATACAGAATTGTTTACATTTGTTAAAATTATAATAAGACCAGGAATTATTCACATTAATAGTTTAGTTAAACTTTGATATTAGTCAGATGTATTATAAATCACAGTTTTTGTATGCTATTATTTATATGTTTAAACAAAAGAAGTCTGATAAATAAAATCTACAAAAGACAGATTTTTCATTGTTTACATTTTAAAATATGTATTAATAAATCGTTTTTAAGAAACCAGTAAGTTTTTTTCCCTTCTTTTTTGGTGTTTCAAGTGTTTAAAAATTATTGTGCAAATGATATAAAGCTAGTTTCTAATGTTGTTTATATTTGTCATTGGAATAATTACAAACAATTATTTTTGTTTTGAAAACCTTGTAAGCAATAAAATTATGCTTTCAGATACTTTTATTCATGTTAATCATTTTTTACGCAGAAAATAGTTTGATATTTAGTATAGGAAAGATATATAGTATAGAAAAGAGTTTGTTATTTAAGAAAGTGAATAAAATATATTTATGTTTACAGGTTATATCTTTTGGTGAAGATGGCATGCCAAAGTTTAAATTCCTTCTTAAAATGTAAACTACAATCTTCCTGGTAAAATTTCTAAAAGCCCCAAAATTAAATTAACAGATTAAAATTATATTTTACATTCATGCCAATTTTGAAATGATTTCATTTACAATAAAATTCAGGTAGATAATTGGAATTGAACATAATAATAAAATATAATGTCATATAGATGAACTTGACTGATTATAGATATTTTAATTTTAAAATCCTGTTAATGATAATACTAAATTAAGATTACTGGTGATTATGTCAATTACATTTAGAATTGAAAGCTTTTTTTTCTTAATTTGCAGATTTTTTAGATTTAAATTTAGTTACGTGCTATATTTAAAAACAATTACGTTCACTTCAATACTAGCACCAAAAATCTCAATAAAACCTGAGGTAAACAAACACACATCGTATAAGAAATTAGGATTTGCTTTTCCTTAAATATTATCGTTGAATTATTTTTAACAACGTTCAGTTATTTACATTCACTATTTCTTTACGCTACAACCATAACAACATTGAGTCTGGTGCTGCATGAAGAGTCAAGTATCAAAGATCAAGTAGTGCGCGAAGAAAACAGTCAACAAAAACGCACACCCAACAAAAGAAACAATGAATAAATAAATAAATCTTCTGAATATTTACCACAACCCACATGTTTACCCCCCACCCCATCCTAAAAACTCTCTCCTTTCCGATATCACTTAAGATGTGCCGCCAAAAATAATGCTAAGCACATATCCCTTCCCTCAATGACTTCTCAGTATCAAAAAGGAGACCCGGGCCCTTAACGGCCCCATTTTCCAGTGTTGTCATCGGCCGTTAGGCCTAACGGTCGGCCATCTTGGTCTATGGGGCCATAACGGAGACTAACCGAAAGGGGGAGGTAGAGGGGGCAAGAGAATTGAGCGAACGTTCGAACATTGGGGGATGGTAGGGGGAACAGAGAGACAACACAACAAGGGCGACAAATACTACACTGGCTTACCGGCTATGGACATCCAAGGATACCTGGGCACGTCCGGAATGGGGTCCAGTTGCCTCATCCCTAGTTGGTTGCAGGTGGTGATGGACGATCCGAGGTCCGTGGACGCAGGGTGGGAGAAAAACTGCGAGGGGGTCATCATGGTCGGCGTGGGCCCGGGCCCTGCGTTCTGCAGGCCGAAGGAGTACCCCGGGCCTTCCAGGCCGTTGGTTTGGCCGCTGTTGTATCGGCACGACTTGGCGAAGTCTGCGTTGGATGTGTAGTAGAGGTTGCCCGACACGGACATGCTGCTCTGCGGCGACAGAGACACGTAAGGGTACATCCTGTGCTGCGAGTACGGGGTGGTGTTCGGATCGGGGGGAAATTTGCTCCCCAGTACACCCTCCATGAAATTCGAAGTCATTTTTACATCGTAATTCCGGTGACCGTAAGCAGAAGAGTTGTAATGGGGCTTTTCCTCCTCCGTGTAGGCAGACAGCGGGGCCTGTAGTAAACACGGCAACACCAATCACGGAGAGCAAGTCGCCGCGCTAGCCAATGACTCTCCGTTTCCGCCGCTTCGAATAGATTACCCAGGAAACCTTTTTTCTTTTTTTGCCTTGGCGGAGCTGGGGAAGTGGGCTGCGCTTTTAATGACGACGGCCGACCTAATGCCGCCATCTACCGTTATGTTTTAAAGAATCAAACGACCGGGATTTTTCGGGGAGGGGGTGGGCCTCTCCCTCCCTACCCCTTGCCCCTATCGGAAATTGGGAAAGGATGGGGGGGACCTGACGTCATGGGGTGGGTACGTTTTTGGTGTCAACTCAGTGTTGCATGTTGATTTTATTTCGGACATCCAAAGTAATCATTTGATAACCAAATAAATTTTTTTTAATAACATAATGATTAAATTTAAATTAACTACGTTTGTTTTTAGTAAAATAATAAATGACTAATTTCAATTAAATTTCTATATCCCATTAAAAAGTATGAATAATTAATTATAAATATAATATATTATTTATAATTAATTATATTTAATATAAAAGGTATGAATTATTGACTTAAACATCTAATTGCAGATATGCCATGAATTTTTGTATTAGTTAAATTTTTAATTTGTTGTTTTAAACGATCTTCCTTAAAATCAATAATTACATAAAGAAAAAAAAAATCTGTTGAGATTTTTGTAAGGAACAACAATAATATACAATTTTGATACACAACTGATAATATACAATTTTATATTATTTTAAATTAAATATTCTTTTTTTATTACACGTTTTTTATTGTATAATAAAATTTTTTTAATTGTATAATATGTTTTTGCATAATAAATGTTTTCTTAATATTGTAAAATTAAAATATAAAAATAAATTTTTTAAACTTACTTAATTTCTTTAGAGAAATAGCCTTATTTTAAACTGTTGTTATCTTACAACAAAGGGAGAATAATTATAATCCAAAAAGTTTAATTAAAAAAGAACTTTAATTAATGATGATTTTGAAATTTATTGCGCATTCTTCCTCTACTGATTTTAAAATGTTACCATAAATTACTTTCTTAACTGATGATAAAAATTATTAAGAAAAATATAAATTATAAAAAAATAATAATAAATAAATAAAATTTTAATTTCACAATTTCATATTAAAAACAAAAAAAATGATTATAATAAATATATCATTTATTAAAACTGCCAAAACATGACAAATAACTAAATATCAATAAAAAAAATTTTAATAAATATTTAAAGTATTTTATGAAATCAAAAATATATGTGCCGAAAAAAATTTTGAAACAATAAAATTATATTATATTTTTATTAATTTATGATTTAAAGAAAATAAAGATTTAAAACTAAATGTATGTGTAATTAATTATTAATTTTTAATAACTTTTAAATGAAATTAAAAGGAATTAATTTTAATGACTTTTAAATGAATGAATGAATTTCTTTTTTGTGAATCACATAAAAAAAAAAATCCCTTATTTTTCAAAACTAGAAAAATTAGTGCATTCAATATTTATTTTACATATACACATTCACAATATCTGATGAAAGAACGAAGTAGTATAACATTGGTTTCATTTTATACACAAAATAATAATTATTAATTTCAGAGAAATAAATTATTTTATAACAATAATTTCTATGCAGCTCTCTGAATTATTCAAAAATTTAGTTAAAAAATTTATATAAAGTTCTCCAAGTTCCATGAAAAAAATTATTATTTATTTTTATGTACAAAAAAATTTGTTTTTTAAAAAATACATCGTAATTTGTTTTTGAGCATAAATCGCTACATAGAGTATAGCACAAAAATTCCAGTCAGTTTTATTAAAAAGTCCTATAAAATAGATTCACTTTTTTTTTCATTCTCACCTATATGCAGCAACAACTGATGAATACGAGAAGAATGGTGTAAAAAATTGAGTTACAATATGATCAATAAAATACCAATATTGTAAATTCAAATTTATGCTGTAAAAATCAATTTTTCAGCATTTGGTTCACATTTAACACACTTCGTTTTCATTTTTCACAAAGAGGGAACGACAAATCCAATCAAACAAACTGAAAAAAAAAATAATAATAAATAAATATATATTATATTATTATATAATAATATAAATATTCTACATATAACAACGTTTCTCAAACTACGTTTCACGGAGTCAAAATAAAGTCATATAATAATATAGTCATAAAGTAATATAGTCTTTATAAGTCAAAATAGATGTTAAGAAATTATTAAAATTAATATGAGACCACAATAGTTTTAAATGATACAAGTAATAATTAATGGATACTTTGTTATACTATATAATGATTCAATTGTGTACTACTGTGAGCGATGCTAAAATAATTTATAAAAATCATTTCATGTCATAGATTATAAATTAATGTATAATCACCTTTCCATTTTACATGTCTCTCTTTTATTTTTACTTTTACCATTTCTAAGGAAAAAAAAAAAAGAAAAAACATAAGAAAAAAATTGGTGGTCAATCATTTTTTTTCTTATGCTGTGTTTTGACCTTGAAAATTACACTTTAAACCGAATGGTTAAAGTTACGGATATTATGAGTGTGCATTTACTCCATTTTGTATGTAGATATGCAACTATAACCCAGTGATAGTACTTTTTTGAAAAACATTCTACATAATTACGAAAAATTTTGAAGACTTAATACATCTTGATAAAATAAAGTAAATTTAATTTTTTTTAAATCTATTTTTAGAGGAAAGGCACGATTCTTATGAAACCGAACTTATGAAATCTATAAAACAAAAAAATAATAAGATAAAATCTATAAAACATAAAAAATAGAACATTTTACAACATGATTTCTACTATAAATTGCTTTTACAATACTTGCTACATCACTGGTGTCGTTATAACAAATTTAGAAATACATTTTTACCCATGAATTGTCTCTTTAAATTTTTGTTTTGATTGTGATTATGTATCGTTTTTGCGAGAGAAAAAAATTTATCATGATCCGACACAAAGCTGTCAATTATGAATTTGGACGGAAATTTTCTGCATCAAATGTTGGATTTTATTAAACGAAAGATTGTTGTTGTCCTGTAAATTAGTTATTTCTCCATGAAATAATCACGTCAAAAAGTTATTATTTTTGAAATTACAAATTAAAGTGGGTAATTGCGACTCTATTTATCAACTATAATTTCTAGTAATTTTTTATATTTTTTTAATAACTAATAAACTTTTTAATAATATAATAAATATTGATATTTTTTTAACATTTATTTTGACTATGAAAACGTAAATAATAATAAGATACATTTAAACGTAAAGATACGTTTTTATCTTATAGTTGGAAAAGTTATAAATAATGCAATTTTATATCATTTATATTGTTTATAATACAATTAAATGCTAGATTTAATATGAAAATAAACAATAGTATGTGCTTCCTTCACCTATTAAATAGATTCAAGCAAGATAAAATTAAATATAATAAAATATATCTAATATACCTCTTATGTTACAGTACAAGTTTAAAAATACAAATAAATCATTTCTTGTTTGACCCATTTTAATACACATTATATTTCAACCAATGCAATGCAAAGATATCTTTCACGCAATTATAAGTTATATATTCTTTAAAAAAATTCAATCAGTTAAAGGGATTCCTAAATAACGTCCAAATAAGCAAAAAATTTAAGATAACATTGATCTAATTTCCAGTAAAGAAAAATAAAATGAAATATTTATTTTTCATGGTGACTTATTTGGTTCAATAAAAAAAATTTATTATTGATTTATTTTTTCTGTTCATCGGTGAATTTCACGCCTTATTTTCGTATATTGCAATAAAGACTCACTAACAGTTGATGAAAGAAGATCATTAACTTTTAAGGAGGACTATTAGAGCCAAATGAATTTGCATTGTGTATGTAAAAAAAACCCGCCAGAAAACTCCCATCTGGCAGCATAGGCGTCGATGCGTGACGATACATACACGTCATCACATTTGTAATCGGATTTTCTCGTTTTGAAAACAGTGGCTATAACGGGCGCCACCAGCGAATTCGAACCCCATCCCACTGAGACAATACGTTATATAAAAAGTGGGATGCAAAGGCAATTGCCTTTATGATACCAACAATAAAAGGATCTTTTTATTTATTCAATTCCTTCTATTAGCTCACACTCTCCCTATATATATCTTGTTCAAAATTTCAATCGTTAATAAAATACTTTTTATTCATCCACTCAAGTTCAAATACATTTTTTACACTTGTAGTGGATGACATTGATGTTAATAAAGTTTTTTCAAATATTAATTTAGTAATTAAATTTAATTAACTAATTTTAGTTTTTTTAGATTTAAGTTGCATATATCTACCAATAGATGGCGCCAGATAAACTTAAAAAAATGAATGACAGTTATTTAGAAAGGACTTTCTGCAATATAGTGAAAAAAAGTAGGAATTGACTTTAAATTTTTATTTTTTTTTTTTATATTAGTTTTTTTTTTTTTTTTTTTTTTTTCCAAAGGGATTTCTCTATTCACTCCATGCTTAAAAGTCCTATTTTGATGTATCTTTGCTCAGAAACTACACAACGTATTGTTTTAAATTATTTTTACAAACTTGTTTTTATTATTTTTCTTTGATTTTTTTTAAAGTCCCACATCAAAAACACTTACACATCAGTTTTTAATTTAAAAAATAAATTTCAATAAAATTTTTAAATTTTCAAAACCCAGAGTGAAATATAGAACATTTATTTTGTAAAAAATGTAATAGTTTTCTAAAAAAAAAAGTACAAAAATCGTACTTTCATCAAAGTACAAAATTATGTATTTTCTTAAAATAGCATTTAAAAATAATGGAGATGGAGACTTAAAGTTTTCTCTTTTCGTAAAAACGCATTTTAATTCTGCCGGAGCGGAAGGACAAATGATCCCTTAAAAGAAACGAAATCTAGAAAATTATCTCACATTTAAATACACTGAAGTGACAAAAGTCATGGGATACCTCTTAATATCGTGTCGGCCCTCCTTTCGCCCGGCGAAGTGCAGCAACTCGACGTGGCATGGACTCAACAAGTCGTTGGAAGTCTTCTGCAGGAATATTGAGCCATGCTGTCTCGATAGACGTCCATAATTGTGAAAGCGTTGATGGTGCAGGATTTTGGGCACGAACAGACCTCTCGATGATGTCCCATAAATGCTCGATGGATTCATGTCGGGCGATCTAGGTGGCCAGATCATTCGTTGGAATTGTCCAGAATGTTCTTCAAACCAATCGCGAACAGTTGTGGCCCGGTGACATGGCGCATTGTCATCCATAAAAATCCCATCGTTGTTTGGGTACATGAAGTCCATAAATGATTGCAAGTGATCTCCAAGTAGCTGAACATAAGCATTTCCAGTCAATGTTCGGTCCAGTCGCACCAGAGGACCAAGTCCATGCCATGAAAAAAAACAGCCCACACCATTACGGAGCCACCACCAGCTTGAACAGTGCCTTGCTGACAGTTTGGGTCCATGGCTTCGTGGGGTCTGCGCCACACTCGAACCCTACCATCAGCTCTTACCAACTGAAATCGTGACTCATCGGACCAGGCCACGGTTTTCCATTCATCTAGGGACCAACCGATATGCTCACGGGCCCACGAGAGTCGCTGCAAGCGATGTCGTTCTATCAGTAAAGGCACTCGAGTCGGTCTTCTGCTGGAATAGCCCAAGAAAGCCAAATTTCTCCGCACAGTTCTAACAGACAAGTCCCTTGTACGTCCCACATTGATTTCTGCGGTTATTTGACGCAGTGTTGCTTGTCTGTTAGAATTTACGACTCTTTGCAGACGTCGCCAGTCTCGGTCGTTAAGTGCAGGCGGTCGACCACTGCGCTGTCCATGGTGGGATGTTATGCCTGAAATTTCATACTTTCGGCACACTCTTGACACAGTGGATCTGGGAATGTTGAATTCCCTAACGATTTCCGAAATGGCATGACCCATGCGTCTAGCTCCAACTAACATTCCGCGTTCAAAGTCTGTTAATTCCCGTCGCGCGGTCATCATCATGTCAAAACCTCTTCACATGAATAACTTGAACAGAAATGAAAGCTCTGCGAAAGCACTGCGCATTTATACCTGTTCTACGCGATGCTACTGCCATCTGAAAATTTGCATATTGCTATCCCATGACTTTTGTCACTTCAGTGTATTTCCTTTCTTTATATATAACAATAAATATATAGTATAATAAAAAAAATCGAACAAAGAATTCGATATGTAATGTTACAATAATTTAATAAGTACATCAATACTTGGCAATTATCTCGACATTCATTTCTAAAAGAGATGCCCAGATTTTTTAAAGCCAAACGCAGCATGTACTGTAAATTGTAAATTGATATTCACTCTGAAGTGATAGCGGTCCACACACACACAAAACATTAAAAAAATTATGTAACATTAAATAAAATTTTTTTTTTTTTTTGTTCTAATGCAGCTGGCAAACACTTAGACAGCTTGGTCTTGGATGCCTTAAGTCAAGCGCTGCACAGACATTACTCACTTTGCATTGCCCAAGGGGCGCGTGTAAGTTGAATATAAGCCACGGATGCGGAGTAACAATGTCCCCGCAACATTCTACGATCCTATTAGGACCGGGACCTACGGTTTAAAGCGGATTCCGAACCACTACACACATCCATGGCACCGCCGGGATTCGAACCCGAAAGCTGTGGTACCGAGCGCCAGAGAGCTAGCCATTCAGGCCCCACATTTAAATATATCATATATAATAAAAAATTTGATAAGTGGTATGACAACTTTATATTTTAATATTAGGTTTCATTTTTTTATTAATGTGCAAAAATTTCTTAGTCAAATATTTTTTATTCATCGACTTTTTTCTATTCATGACTAAAAATAAGCGTTTATTCAAATAAACTAATGCAGTTTAATACATCATTTAGCAACAAACACATAAATTTTTTTAGCGACATTATAAAATGGAATGGGTTTTTGGCAACTAATATTGTAGAGATAAAACAAAAATTACAGGCTGGAACATTTTTTAAAACAGTTCTGACCATTATTAAAATTCCTTTTCTTAATTAATAAATCACAAACACCATATCATATTGGATGAAAGATTTCAAAGCAAACTTACAGATTTACATAAATCATTTAAAACAGACTTCTGAAAAAAGTAAATTATTATGTCTTTGACATTTGTCTAAACCTAACTGGATGATCTAATGATAAAATTAATAACAATTTTTTTTTCTTGAATAATAAACTACGATATGAATCTACATTTTTCAAAATTGCACTGGTGTAAAAGATAGCATACAATCAAACTAAATTGTCATTTCTTTTGATATTCCTTCCCAAAAATAGCGCAATTCCACTCTATTGTTTTCAAATATCTTTTTAATCAACCTTCCTAATTATAACTATCTTCAATCGGGAAAAATCAAATCCTATCGGCGCACTAAATAAAATGAATCAGCAAAGAAAATTCCATGCCATCCAATAAATTGCAAGTCTCATTTCCTCCCGAACATAGCCTGTGAATTGGTAGTTAAATTTATAAAAAAAGCAACGCTCTAAAATTAACTAACAAGGCTTTTGACTTCCATGACTAGAATACGTAGCTTCTCTTTTACTACCTCATGATGTAATTAAACATATCGCATAAGTTTCAGTTTCAGATCCACTTCACCGATGTTCATCCATAAATCCCCCAAAATTTCCAAATAGCACAAAAAAGAAAGAAAAAAATTTTAACAATCCGTAAATTTATTTTTTAAAAATCTACTTTTCTTGATAATTAAATGACCAACATTTCATTACAAAAATATCCTCGTTAATATATGATTACAGTTTAATGAAAGTATCTTAACGAAACAACAACTTAGTGAAACATTCGATTTTCACACTATTACCATGATATACAATTAACAAAGAACTCATTTTGTCGATATATAAATATTCTAGATATCTTGCGAACTCACTTCGCTGAACTGCATTCATATATTACTGAATACCATTGTTGTTGTTCTAATGCAGCTGGCAATACAGAGACAGTTAGTCCTTATGTCATAAGCAAGGGCTGCACCGCTGTTACTGATTTAGCACTACCCAGGGGGCCCATGTAGATTGAAGATAAGCTACGGACGCGAGCAACACTATCCCTGAATACCATTAGTTAATTAATAAATAGAGACATTATATATATATATATATATATAAATGCATATTCCGATACAAATAATTCTTACATTAGGATCCTTGTACAAAATATTCCGATTATAATCCACAATGCAATTCAATATGCATTATGGATCGAAATAGGCATAGTATCTTGTCTTTCAATTGACGATCTATCACCTTCACAAAATGAGCACCGTTAATGAATCCCCAAATTAATAATAAGGGGGGAAATTTACTATCTAATCACCACCATTATCTTTAAAAACCATTTTCCCGATTTGTGCTCATAGATCATTGAAAATAACTTGTTCCTACAATTAAATGATCATGTTCTTAACAATTAGACATAGAACACACAGTTAAATATTTTCTTTTGATTAATGAGCCACAAAATTTATATCACCCAACATCTTTCAAATCGATTTTTTCCGACTTGCATTCATAGATCATCAAAAATACGTAGAAAAGCCGCAATTAACCAAATGAATTCTCAGAATACTATACACCTTTACCCTGCAATGAACCAACTGTCGACTATAAATAAAATGAAATTTTTTTTATTTTTTTTTTATTTACATTACTCAATTCCTTTCAAAACAACATTTCCAACTTACTAGACACTTGATCACCATGGTGATACTGCAGAACTCGATATAACTAAATGACAATGCTTTTGACTTGCATGTGTGGAATACTAGATTTTTTTTTTTTATTATTACCAAGAGGTAACTAAAAAAAAATTTTTCTTCAAAGATAAAATATCAATAATATAGAAACAAACATCTTTCATGTTCATTTCCCAAATTTGTACTCACTGGCCTGCTAAATAAATACGCGGAGAAAGCATTTGTCTTTTAATATATCACCACTCTCTTGTCACTTAATGAAGTTGACACCATCAACAAATCGTCAGATTTATAACACGTTTTACATCACTCATCCTACACTCATCACCATAAACATCCTCTTGAAACAAAACGATAACCTTGACATTCATTCATGAATATGTTTTTCGTAGGTTCCACTGCACCGTTTTATGACAGAATTAAATAAAAAAGATGCTTTAATGAGATTCATTCACACCACATCACATCTTCCCAATCCTTTTCACCGACTTGAACTCAGATCACCCAAACAAATGGACCCTCAAAGAACAAAGAAAACAGTTTGTTCATAAATAAATCACCCGTCTCAATAAAGTGGGTACCGTCAACAAATTATCAAATTAGTAAAATACATACATACATGCATATATATATATATCAGCCATCTTTTAACTCATTTTCCCTCGTTAAAAGATGATCACAACAAAGATCATCTTGACATAATTAAACGACAATGTCCTTGCCGTGAATTTGTGAATATGATTCAACTGTATCGTCTCATGAAGCAATTAATAATAAAGCAAATCTAATAAATTACCAACACCACATCACATCTTCCAAATCCACTTCACCGACTTCAACTCGTCGATCACCCAAACAAATGGGCCCTCAGAGAAATCACCTTATTCATAAATAAATAAGCTCTCTCAATACAGTGGGCACCATCAACAAATTAGCAAAGCACATATACATATATATTCTGGAATGTGATTCCACTGTATCGTCTCTTGAAGTAGTTAATAATAAAACACATCTTTCACATCCTCTTTGCTGACTTCAACTCATAGATCACCCGAATAGATGGGCTCTCAGAGAGAACACTTTGTTCATAAATAAATCACCGTCTCTATACAGTGGGTACCATCAACAAATTGTCAAATTAGTAAAGTATATATATATATAACATGTTGAAGATTTCATTCTATCGTCTCATGAAGTAATGAATAATAAAACAAATCTAATGAATCACCAACACCACATCCCATCTTTCGAATCCACTTCACCGACTTCAACTCGTAGATCACCCGAAAAAACATTGTAACGGGTGCAATTAACCAAATGGTCCCGCAGAGAAAAGCACCTTGCCCATCAATAAATCACCGGTCTCTTATCTCTGCGACAAAGTGGACACGGTCAACGAATCGCACGTGAGACACTTTCTGGTCCAGTTGCGACACCGGATTAAGGCTCTTACGGAGGCATTAAAATGAGAGTGTGTTGTCGCGGCCGTAAACGAAATTTACGACGAGGTGTAAACACGTGCCCACCGATACGCTCACTGGTGGGACAGAATTACTTTTAAACGACCTTCTAAACGACCGTTTAAAACATGAGCCTTTGCCTTTTAAGACTTTGCGACGTTTTCTTCCGTGTCACAAAAATTTACTCCACCAGCCAATTTATAAATCAAGTCGGACGGACAGGAGTCGCTCTTTTAAGCCTGCCCGTGCTGCAAAGAAGCAAGGCAGGAAATTAAGAACCGGGGATTCTGGGTTCATTACCAGGCATTACTTAGCGGAGATAACTCTGAATCTGGTTTGTGATACACAGAGGCAAATAAATGTCCGTGAAGGCAGCATTCACTCAACAGTAAACAGGGGCCTTGAGGATTACGGGAATGAGTCTTTGTAGCAATACTGGTCTTTGCACATTCTAGGAGAAAATTAATCATCCTTTATTTATTCTTGGTAGATAAATATTATTAGAAAGTCTTGTTGTTTAATCATTGTTTAAAGCGATGCTTTTGTTAAATTTAGTTCTTCTTCCCCCCTATGTTTATTTAACTCATCATGCTAATTTAACAGATTTAATATGAGTTGCAATACAATAAACGTAACCTGCGAAACTGCTTATTTTAAAATACTGCATCTGTTTATTATATCATATATAAAAATGAGTTGTAGTCTAAGATTTAGTGAGCACAACATCCACTCATTTCTATTTATAGTGTAATAAATAAATGCAATGTTTTAAAATGATGGGCTTAGATTTAGTGAGGACAACATTCATTTTCTATTTATAGTGTAATTTTAGTGAGGACAGCATTCACTCATTTCTATTTATAATGTAATTTTTTGTGAGGACAACATTCACTCATTTCTATTTATAGTGTAATAAATAAATGTAAGATTTTAAAATGATGAGCTAAGATTTAGTGAGGAAAATATTCACTCATTTCTATTTATAATGTACTTTTAGTGAGGACAGCATTCACACATTTCTATTTATAATGTAATAAATAAATGTAAGATTTTAAAATAATAGAGAATATCCCCAATGAAGGATTTCGTTACATTCATAAATTAGTCATCATATTAAATATGTTAGTTAAACTTTCAGAGGTAAATAAATGCATAAATATGACAGAACACAAATAGTAAAGAAAAACCATATTTATTTTTCCATTACTGTTATGTAAAGTAAGTTAGCGGATATATGTCTGAATCAAACTAATGATACAACAAAGGCAAACTGATATCTGTAATGAAACATTCATTCAACTGTAAATAGAGATAAGAGAATGAGTTTTTGAAACAATACTGAACTTGCAGATGCTTTGCGAAAAATAAGTTATTAATTGTCAATTAGTTACTACCTTATCTAAAGTATTTTTATCATCATCCTTGTTTATTTAATAAGCAATGCAGAACAAAGATTGTCCACAATGATCTTATTATAAAATTAAGTGAAATAGTTTTACCAATCGGCATTCATAGATAATTATATTTTTTTATCTTCGTATGCCATTCTAAAGAACTCAAAACAATTGAAGTAGTCCAGTTTAACTGAGATATCTATGGATCTGGTAAACAGAGACAAATAAGCGACAATTAAAGATTAAAGCATTCATTACGCACTAATAAGCATTCATTTAATAAAAAATGATACCTTGAGGTTTTGAGCTTGCAATTATTGTTAGAAATATACAATTATATGTAAAAATTATCTTTCTGGTGTTTCTTACCTAATACTTAAATATTATCATTATTTTCAAGTTTATAAATATGTGTTTTTCATTCATATTTCATCTTTTTCATCGAGATATTAACCTGGAAATAATATTTTAAAAACAATTTAATGGATAAAGGCCTCTCGGGTTAGATGGAAAAAAAATTATTTCAATAAATGTACATCACATGATAGTCAATCAAGAGTTGATGATATCTTGATAATTAGTGGAATAGATTTTTATTGTAATACTGGTCTTTGATTCTTTGGGAAAATATGTTTTAAATAATATTTTAATCCGTTAATTTATTTTAACAAATAAAAAAAACAACTTTGTGTAAAACAAACTTAAAACAAATTGGTAATTTTATCCTCATTGTTTTATTATTTCATATCCTTTTATTAGATTTTCATCATTAATAACATTTTTTCAGAAACAATAATTTAAAACTTTAATGGATCGTTCCATAAATAATAAACAGCATTTTTCGTAGCAATATTAGTTTTTCAGATTCCTCACTGCAAATTCACTTTCTGTTCCTTTTCATTTCAATATTTAATTCATTAAATATTACCATTTAAAAATTATGGTGTAATTTCTTTCATAATAAATCAGAAATGACGTTTTCACCATTAAAGTTGATCGTTTTCATCATTTCATCAAATAATAATATAAAAATCCTTTAATATGGTCTAAATAAGCAAATGTATTTTATTTAACTGAATAATAATAATAAAAAAAAAAAAAAAAAAAAAAAAGGATTAAATTATTGCAAAAAATTACCATCAAATTAATATTTTATCTAATGTATAAATGTGTGCAAAATACAACAACATATGTCTTACAAAAAATTTCTTTAGTGTTTATTCAGAATTCATGAAAAAATTACCTAAAATTGCCCCCCTCCCCATTTAAAAAAAAAAATATATATATATATATAAATCAATAAATAACCTGTACAAAATCTATCATTAAATGAATGTGATAAAATAAACATAAAAACAATAAGTAAATTGTTCTATTTATAATAAACTTGATTTTAATTATTCTTTTGTAATTTTAATAACTATATAAACTAATTTAAAATTTAGGAACGGTTTCTTAAAAATACTATAATTAAAAAAAATTACTATTGATAAAATTTTCATTAAAATAAATAAAAGCAAAATCAACAAATAACATACAAGGTCTTCAAAAAAATGCTTAATTAATAAAAAAAAAGCTTCTTAAGTTCACTACAGATGGCAGCAGTGGTACTAAAACAAAAGAAGCGACACTAAGAAAAACATTGGTGTTTTTTTTGTTTTTTATTTATCAAAGTAAGAAATTAAAAATTAAATAAATTTTAAATGAAAGAGCGTTTTAAAATGACCATAGATTCAACAAAAACACTAAAAAACTTAATTAACAATACCAATAAAAAATAATTAATTTCTTGCTTAACATAATAATGTACAGCTTAATCTAGATATACATTTATAAAACATCATTTTTTTGCTCAGAAATGGCTTTAAATAATGGGTTCATTATAAATTATATATGTAATTATTATTATTATGTATTGTTTTCCTAATTAAAACAATTACTTTAATTAATACAGATATATTTTGCATTTGTAAAACCAATCCAAAGAAAAGTATAAATATCAAGATACTCTCCTACAAAAAGATATGTCACCCAATATATTGGGCTTAAAAAAAAAACAGTGATTCAACAAATACACCTAAAATCAATTCGCATCGGTTTTATTATAAGGTTTGTTCACTTGAGTCCATAACACTCTTTGCGGAAACATTTGATCACTATGGTAACGCACATCTATTCTCTACTTCAAAAGTGCAGCGCCATCTATCGGAAATAAGTAACATTGTTCTTTGTAATATATATATATGTAATGCGTCTAGTTGGTTGATTTATTATATCAATATAAGTTTTTATTGTAGAAAACAGATAAATAAATTCCTTAAAAAATTCATACAAAAATTTAATGATTTTTAGAGTGAATGCCTTTAAAATATTAATTTACTGAAATCGGATAATTTTAAATTAACATTTGATTTTTTTTATTTCAATAGAAAAATTTCGAAATATTAAAATTTTTTAATGAGATATAATCTTGCAAATTCTCTAACTTTATAACCTTCAGATTTTTAACAAATTAAATTTTAACTAAAAATTATTTTGTTATATATATATTTTTTTTTTTTAATTTATGGCGATTCATTCACTTAGTTGTAAGCGCAATTAGAACATAAAAAAATAATAACAATTGTTTGATGAATTATTTTTTGTAACAATATCAAATAAAAATCAAAAATTTTTAAAAAATTTTAACCAATTGATTCTACTTTTCCTTCGTCTTCAAGCAAAAGTAAAATGAATTGGTTAAAAACCAATTTTATTAAATTAGGATAGAGAAAATGATCTACTTGAATTCAAGAAAAATATATGCATTTTGAAATAATTTTTACAATTTTAATAATACTTTAACTGAGTTTTATTTATTTATAGAACAGAGTTTTTATTTATTTATCGAAATGTGTTTTCAATTAATTGTAGAAATGAATTTTCATTTACTTATGAATAAAAACAAAAGAAAGTTACAATATTTCAGAAAAATTAGCTGTAAAGCAATATTTTTTCAGTTAAATGAGCGCTAATTTATTTATATAATCCTACAGAAATGAAATGCATTTTTTTATGTTATGTATTAAGAAACAGCCTGTAAGAATGAAATAATTTAATTTGAAGTCTTAATTTGTAAACAAATGATCTTATATATCATATGTACATTTTTATATTAATTCTTTATAAAATGAAAATATTACGTTCTAAACATAACTGGCAAATGCATTCCTTTAAAACTGAGCTGTGCAATTGATCTGAACTTATAAGGGTCATATGTTTTTATACATATTCATTATTATAATCATATTACATGAGCCATATTTCTACACATGTCTTTTCTAAACACGTATTTCAAAGCCGACACAGGAATATGAAATAGCGTAAATGTTTCTAAAGAATTTCACCATCGGCTATGAAAATAAGCTGTAGGAGTCCTGAAGGATCAATGACCTTCTTCCTCTGTGCGGGAAGAAGGGGGGTGAAAACGATGACGTCAAGGAATCGCGCGTGCCTTACTACTTCTATCATCAAAGCCAATCCTTTGTAAATTTAAGGGGGAAAAAAACAACAAAATCCAAACAGGAAAATAATAATTCTTGTAATTGTTTCATTAAAATGCATTACATAAGTGTTGAAATTTTAATATTATTTTTAAAAAAACAAAGAAAAACGATAATTTGTACTTTGTATGAAGTACAAATATTAACTTTTTCCTTTCGAAGTATTTATTTATTAAAAAAAAATAAATTAGCATAGCATAGCGTAGCGTAATATAGAACTTATAGAAAAATAGAAATTTTTCAAAAGGATACAATAATTTCTTTATCAGTTATGGGAAAGTATTTAATTTATAATTAATGATTTTTAATTTTAAATTATTTTTTTTTAAATTTAACTTTATCTATCAAAACATCAATTTGGCAATATTTATATCTCTCCCTCCTTCAGATCAAGTCGTACGGCTTTTTCATTTGCAATAAATTTTATTTTTACTTTATACAAATTTCTTCTCTTGTTAGTTGATGAAAGTCAAACGAAATAAACGCAGTTCATTTATATTTGAAAAAAGTTAAATTGACATAAAGTTAAATTTTACATTAATTGTAAAATTATTATTAATTCATATTAAATCATCAAATGCAATATTATATAATTCTTGAAGGCTTTGATTTCTTCTTAAAATGAGAATATCGATTGAAAAGAATGATATAAATTGTTATTTCCTATGTCGATACTATTGGATATAATTATTGCAGTCGATAAAATATAAGCTATTGTGTCATTGCATAAAAAAATATTCTTTACATAGAGGGGAGAAGTGTTTCTTTCCTAATCTTAAGAAAAAGAAAAAGAAATGCTTTCAACAAATTTGTCCATTAAAATTTTCTGCAAATAAAATGAAGCACACTATAACTATTGAATTTAAATTAAAGCTATAAACTAATTTTATTATTAAAAGAAAAATAGATAATAGGCTCATAGAAATACGACTGTTTACACACACACATATATACATATATATATATATATATATATATATTTGTTTGATATATAGTGCATATGTTTTGTGTTTTCTTGGCTGGTCAAGCCCACGATATATGGACTCATGATTGAAGGGGAAGGGGAAGCAGCTTCTGTTGTGATGGAGCACCCGTAGGTAGAAGCCTGACTTTTGCTCCGTGACGCTCTTACAGTCATAGGAGACCGGGACCTACGGCTTAAAGTGGATTCCGAACCACTACAAACATCCATGGCACCGCCGGGATTCGAACCCGAAACCTGTGGCACCGAGCGCCAGAGCGCTAGACACTCGGCCATTCAGGTCCCAAATTTGCCAACGGCACGCAGTGTTCCCAGGTGGTCACCCACCCAAGTACTGACCGCGCCCAATGATGCTTGACTTCGGTGATCTAACGAGTACCGGTATATTCAGCATGGTACGGCCGTTGGCTACTGATATATTCTAAACATAAAGAACATATCTTCGATTTTAATGAATAATATCTTTACTTGTAACTTTAAAAAAAAAAAAAAAAGTAATTGAATAGGCCGATATACAAATTACACATAAAGTTTAGAATTTATTGTAAGAACAAAATGCATAACAGCAATCTTAAAAATTAAATTTTAAAAAATTATAAAATTCCAAACGATTTTATTTTTTTCTTGAAAAATCATGTTTTCACTTTGAAATAAAATTGTTTTTGCTCTCACCTGATGATTTTAAATTAATTTTACATTACTTAATCAGATAATTATTAGCTCGTAAAAAATTGTTAATAAATAGCCAATAAGAAATATTAAAAATATATCAAAGATAAAAGAATTGATCAAGGAAATGAAAAATTCCTCTTTCGAAAATAATACCGATTTTCACTTTTTTTTAAGTGTTTATTTTAGGTAGTGAATAAACTATCATTAGATCATATTAAATTGTAGTGAAATATAACGTCATTTAATCATACGTAATTTTGTATAATCCCCATTCTCGGATCCAAATAATAATTTAAAGTATGAATATTTAAAAAGGGATACAGAAAATCATACATAGAATTTAATAAAGCTGACAACTTCCCCAGTTTGTAGTACGAAAGCTAATCATTACAAATGATTTTATAAATCAAGTTTGAAAACAAAATATTATAAAATAACTAGTTTCAATAAGCGGTAAATTTTTAGTAGTTAAGAAAGAAAAATATATTTTTGACTAGTAACAGAAAATAAACAAGGAATATTTTTAAAATTTTAAATAGCATAAGCTAAAAAAATTATGAAATGTGAAGTTTTAAAGAGATGGAAAAAGTAAAAATAAATTTAAAACATTAAGTTTATTTTAAAAAATAATTAGCAATTAAGTTTTATAAATTCTTTTCTAATTTTAATTATACAAAGATAGAAAATTTTGAATATAAAATTTCAAAATTGTAAATGTTGACATAAAAGGAAATATTTGTAAAAAAAACATAACTGAAATTATTTTTTAAATAATTTGAAAATCTCGATATGATTAATATATGAATACGGAAACAAAGGCATATAATCGGAAAAAAATCAAAAATTGTGAAATTTGAGTAAATTTACTCTAAAATTGATAAATAAACATTCATTACATAATTGATAAGCAATTAGAGTAAACACTTTATTGAACTTGTGCTGCCATCTGTTAGAAAACATTATATGTTTATTGTTTCAAAATATTGATTGACTGATTTTCTCTTTTCCAGATTCAAATGAATGCCTATGTGATCTTTTGAAAAATTAAAGTACAAGGAATTCACACGTCAATTGCCATCGTTTAATCAGCATCATTATGTTATTAAGTTAATTAAAATTCAAGGTAATTGTTCTTGTTTTTATGTTACTAAATAATATAATTGCCGAAATTTGTATTCTTTAATTCAGAAATTTTTGTTCAAATACAAAGTCTGCATCAAAGGACATTTGATTAAGTTTCTTGTATTTTTATTGTGACATTCTAAAAATGGGAAAAATTAGCAAACAAACAAACAAAAAAGACTATGTATTATAATTTATAATCAAGACACAGGGTTTATATTTAAAGATTTAAAATCAAATTTTTGAAGAATTGTGTTTTTGTTCTTCTTGTAAATTAATAAACTACAAAATATTAGTTTATTTTAAATTATCAATAATTAATAATTAATAAAAGGGTATTTCATTTTTCATTATGTTAAGATTCCTATAACTATATTAAATAATTTGAAATTTTTAGTGTGAAAACTGTAACAAAATATTTTTTACACAATAAATAAAATAAGCGATGTAAATATTTTATTTGCTAAATATTAATTTGTCATAATAATTAATGATAAATGATGTTTGAGATTGTGTTTGATATGAAAAATTATGTTAACTATGATACATAAAAAAAAGTGTAAAGATAAAATAATTTGAAATTATCGTTTCAATCAAGAAATTAAATTTAAAAAATCATCTTTATTAATTAAAATAGTGTACCAATTAACACAAAATCTTATAGTTGTATTTCAATAAAAATTAAGATTCAATTTTGCAAACAATGCAAAATAGAAGTTATAAATTTTGAAAGTAACTCATTTATTTTGAAAATCATAGTTTAGATAAACAAAAAAAAAAAAAAATTGTTTTTAATTACATATAGCATTTTTTCTAACTTTATAACTTATTTTAAAACATAAATAAATAAAAACTTCATTGCTTAAATTTATATTCATAAAATTGACATTTTTGTACATTTTAAAATAAATATAATTAGAAAAAAATATATTTATAAAAATTAAAAATGCGTTTAATAAGTAGGAAACATATTTTAACTAATATAACTAATTATCAAAAGATTAAATAAATAACCATACCTTTCTCTTAAAAGAAATGCAAAATATTTCTTTTAAACAAAAAACAGTTTTCGAAATAAAAAAGGAGATGAATTTCTAATATTCCCCTTCCGCATTTTCTACTTTTCTTGTGAAAATCACGTTAGAAAATAAACTGGGTCACCAGTTTTAAGAAGGAGTGGCTTGTTTACATCTGGAGCTCATTTGTTTACACTAAGACATTGAATATTACTTATTCGTGCATTGTAATTAGGCGGAACAGGTTTTGGAGGAGGAGTTACATCTTTTGACCAATGAGCGAACAGCGCTTCCAGCAATGAAAGTTTTCGTATGGTTGACTGACAGGAGGGCGCCACTGTAGCTGTTCGAGATTTTGAAAAGCCAATAGAATTATTGATGCGTAAGTCTTATTTAAATTAAAATAAGTATTTTTTTTTCTCTAATTTAAATAAATTTCTCATCATTTCAACAAAATATTTTTTTCTATTTTTTATCCAATAATAACTTTTAGCGAAAAAGCTATCCTATTCTATTAAAAAAATTTTCCGTAAACATTTTGTACGAAAAACACGTATTTTATATTTACAATATTTTAAAATAAACACAATACAATACAATATTAAAATTTATATGAAAAAACAATTATCATTATGTTTTCAATGTGCATTATATAATTTTATTATATACTATGTTATATTATAATTTATATATATATATATATATATTTTACTTTTTTCTATAAACTAAAAATTAATTTTGTATCTCTTTAAAATTTTATTATTTCACACGTTAATTGTATAAGTTCCACTTCATGCCGTATTTTAATTATTGTTTACAAAGATTTCTAAAATATTTATTTGAAATATCTATCATTTTTTTTTATTAATTCAGTTACAATTTAATTTTATTTTACCGGTTAAAATAGATTAATTTAAAAATCTAAATGTTTGAATAGTATAGGCATTAAAAAATTGTTGAAAAAAGAAATTTGGCATTTTAGAAATTTAATTTATAAGTTAATTTTAAAATTTACAACTATTTAGAACTTTATTTTTTAAACGTAGAACTGCATTTACAAATATTTGTATAATTTTATTAACTAGTAGAATAAATTGAATATTTTATTTCGTATCATTTCCTTAAAAAGGTTTGAAAGAGCTGTTTCAATGGTTTAAATAAGCGTTTTTTACGAATATTTCAAAAAATTTCCAACATCTTTTAAGGATTTGGAGAACGAATAAAAATATTTTCAGTCTTTCAAAATGACACTTTTCAACATTCAGTTTTTAAAGTTTGTTACTAAGAATCATATAAATACTTATTTATGACATATTTTTCAAAAGTAAAACTAGGTTAATTTTTATCACATCTTTTTTTATAATATTATAAAAAAATATATTTGGAGAATTAATAAGTATATATATTTTGGGTAATGAATGAAAACATTTTTAGTCATATTTCTAAACGACACTTTTTACAACATTCAGTTTTTAAAGTTTATCATTAAGAATCATATAGATATTTATAAAGCTAATATTTATTTTAAATTTTCATCATAATATCGTCTTTAAAAATACTATAAAAAGTCTAAACACTAGTGTTTTTAATAAATAGCTCTTTCACTAACACTAACATAACACATGACATATTTTTACAAAATATAATTTTATATTTTCAATAATAATATAAATATTTGTTTATTTCAAATTGGATTGTTCTAAATTCTAATTTGAATTTCATTTAAATTTCAAATATAAAATCATATATGTACTATATATATTATCAGATGTATACTTTAATCAAGCACATTTATTATTTTATAATCAATGGTCAATAACTAATTAAAGGTTGATAAAAGATTAATATTATTAATCATAATTACGAAATCGAATTTTCTTTGCATTTTTTGGTAGAAAATGATTATTTTATGCTAGCATGCAAAAAAAGATACCAAGCCATATGTTCTGATAGCCATTAAATTTTATAGGTAGTTTCATTTTTGTTTATGTTTCCTCAATACGGCATGTCAGGTTGACATGAATTACAATCGATTTTATCAGATGAAAAACATAATACATCATGTCATCGCATCGTAAAGGCAGATTAAAAATACATCTTTCATTCAATTTGTTGGAAATTTGCCTTGATTTATGGAAGGAATTGAAGTATTCCTCAATAAATAATTGATTTCGAATATCGCATAAAATTACATCGTCATTAATCATATTATGAAGATACAATGATACTAATTATACAAGATATATTTCAAATAAATTAGAATACTAATCAGTAATGAATTAATTGCTACTAATCAGTAAGAGCACTAATCAGTATTGAATTAAATTGCTTTTAATCAGTAAGAACAATCAGTATTGATTTAAATTTCTACTAATCAGTAAGAACACTAATCAATATTGAATTGAATTTATGCTAATCAGTAAATTAATCATATTCGTTACTAATCAGTATTGAATTAAATAAATGAACATATAAAAAAATGGAATACTGGTAATATTTTTGCGATTCATCAATAAAGAATTAATCATTGATACAAAATTTAAAACATTTAAATGCATCAGCGTTTTAATTAGATTTATAAGAATTCTTTGTACGTTATATCAAATAAAAGGAATATAAGAAAGAAATTACGGTTTTATCTCTTATAGGTTTCTTCATTTCTTACGGTTTTATTTCTTATTTTTTCTTAATAATTATAACCATAGAAATAAATTAATGTCAATATATAATTGAACATAAATAAAAATTAAAGCCATAATGTAAGATTTCATTTGTTGCTCTACGGTCATTTTTTTGCACACTTTGGACTAATTAGACGACCTACAGTTTAATGTGCATTTCCCCCAATTTAAGATCTTTTTCTTTGAATTAAATATTTATTTATAGTTTTAAAAAATGATAGATTTATGTTTTAAAAATTTTTTTATATAGATAATAGATTTAAAAAAATTAAATATTTGAGGTTTGGTATGCCTATTATTCAACATATAATTTGATACAGGGAAGAGAAATTAAAAATACTCCTTCATTATTTTTATTTATGATTACTAAATAAAATGTAAATAGTTAATTTTATGACAAAACAGATTGGTTAAAAATGTTGCATTCGATTAAAATATTGAAATACAGATATACTTCAGACTTATATTTCTTTAAGTGTAATAAGTAGCACGATTTTACTTAATCACAAAAATCTACTAATAGTAAATGTTCAAAATACATTTTGTACATTAAAAATATCTTCTTAATTTAATGTAATATTTAACTTCGTTCAATTATTTTTAGATCGAAACAAAAATATAAATAATAAAAATACAATAAATCATTTATCAAAGCAGCTTAATAATATGATATTAAAGAAGTAAATAAATATGAAAAATTTTAGTTATTAATATTTTTAAAAATATCTTTGATGTAATTAGCATTATAACTATTATATAACATTAAGTTTAAATATTTATTGGTTGAGTATTTTATTTATGACTTTGGCTGATCTAATTCATTTTTTGGTATTATCAAAACAATAGCTATATTTTATTAATTGCCAAAAAATACGATGAATATGATTTTAATCGTTTTTATTGTAAAAACCAATCTACTTCTCTTATTATAAAATCTTTGCCTAACTAAAATTAACGTATAACTTACTACGTTATATAAATTATATTAATTAACGTATACTATTACATATTGGCTGAGTACTTTATTTATGACTTTGGCTGTTGCATTTCATTTTTTGCCGTTATCGAAACAATAACTATATTTCATTAATTACTAAAAAATACAATAAATAAGATTTTAGATCTTATTATTGTTTTTTATTGTTATTGATCGTTTTTAATGTAAAAACCAATCTACTACTTATCTCTTATTGTAAAATCATTGACTAACTAAAATAGAAAAAGATAAATTGACGATTTCTAAAAATAAGTGTCAATTATTACGAACTTTATACTATTAATTTTATTTCACCCATTTAGTTTTGATGGATGCCAATGTTGATTGTAGAATTTTCCCCCTTACCGTTACATACAAATACATCAGCCATTAAAGTTATCAAAAATATATGAATAAGGGTTTAAAATTATTATACACATAGTCCAAATTAGTAAACAAAAACATAATAAAATTAGTCTATAAATAGTTAGTTGCATCATAGTTCAAAGTTTTGGAACAATTATCATTAATAAATAATAGCAAAAATCTTTATATTTGTTCTACGATTTTTTGCAAATGTTTCATATAAATATCTAATACATACAAATTTCTTTTTGTTTCCACAGTCGAGTATTACATAAAAATTAAATTATTTATTAATATTTGTTATTTAATAATTATTTATTATTAAGGTTAATAATTAATTTTTATTATTGTAACAAAAATATTAAAACTTGGAATATAATATTTATATTATTAATTTATTTATTAATATTATATATAGAGGGATTTAAAAACTAGTATGTTGATATAAATTTTAAATTGTGTATAGTAGATCAGATCATCAAATCATTTGTATTTTAAATAAGTTTAATATTAAAATAGTGTGAACACAGATAACGGGATGCATAGTAAGATATACAAGATCTAAATATATTAAAATCCTTTTTGAGATAAATATACAAAGCAACAATTATTAATTACTAAATGAATCAAATACACACAATATTTTATACTAGTTGATATGTATTTTGATTTAATATACCTTCTTTCTGATAGTCGCTTTGTATTCATAAATTAAATCACAAAATCAATCAATTAATTTTAATAATAGTGTATTAAAATAACATATTATTATTAATTTATAAAAACAGATGTATAAAATTTAATACTTGGTTTAAACTATTTAGATTAATTCAGCCCATTACCACAATTATATTTCTTTAATACTGATGTCTCACAGAAAACTTTCCTAATAAACAACATTAGTCTTTTGCAGATATTCTGAATTCCTCGAAAAATACCAATAAAAAAATCTAGTTGTTAATTACAATATTCTATCTAAAATTTCATTCTTGATTTCTCAAAAATATTTATTTTACATTCTCTATTTCTTTTAAGAAATAACGTTAATAAGCTGTGATAGTAGCATGCCAAATAAATCTTAAAGATGTAAAAAATCATTTCAAAAATATTTTTTGCCATAGATTATCACGTTAATGTCTATATTTTTTAAACAAACACAGACTTCTGAACAAACGTTAAAAGATTAACTACAAGACATAACATGTTACATGATTTTTCATTCTTTCCTTTCCAAGAATACAAAAATTCAGGTAATATTTCTCTATAATTGTAAATTATTTATATTTTCTCTATAATTTTATTCATTATTTCATAAAAATTCAATCAATCTCATTCTCATATTTTTTTTATTTATAAAATCCTTACTATATGAAAATTCAAGAATATATATATATATATATAGATATATACATATATTTACACACACATATATACATATACATATATTTACACATACATATATACATATACATATATACACAGATATATATATATATATATTTAAAGAAAATATCAAAAATACCAGATGCTTTACCTTAAATTTACTTTATTAGAAAAGTAATATCTCAATTTGTTTATTTAGCATGGATCATTTGGCAATATTTGCTATGGGATAGTATCAAATATTCAATTGCTGTTGTTGTGACGATTGAATTTCTCAAAGAATTATATTATATTATTTCCTCTCATTCATAACTTTAATTCATCACAATTTAATGCGGAATTTCATAAAAAATATCTAAAACTCTCATTTTTCCTTTCTTTTTTTACATCAATAAAGTCGCAATTATATGAATAATGGCAAACTAAAATAATAAAATTAATAATAATGAATAAATAAAATCAACAATTATTTGTATAAATAATATTAAAAATATTAAATATTATGCATAGTGTTGACAGCAATTTAACACTATTAGCTCTGCTTATGCATTTTCAATACAGATTGCTTGTATATTTTGACTAAACACCATATGTTTTACGTTCAGTGTAAGAATTATAATGAAATCTTACAACTGAATATCGGTAAAAAATTCCCGAAAAGAATTGAAATCAGTAATAATTTTTAAAGATAACATATTAAACACTATGCATCGTATTCTCAATTCAGTGCTAATTGTATTTTCAATATAGATGGTTTGGGTATTTTGACCTGACATCATATGTTTTAAGTAAGTGTAGGGAATTATAATGAAACTTTACAACCAAATATCGAGAAAAAATTCCCGAAAAGGTTTTAACGATAAAATTTTTTAACGATAGTGTATTAAATACTATGAATCGTACTCACAATTCAACACTAATATCTCTATTTATGTACTTTCGAAAACAGATCTATTGGATATTTTGACTAAACAACATATGTTTTACGTTCAGTGTAGTGAATCACCATGAAATCTTACAACTGAATATCGGGAAAAAAATTTCCGAAAAGGATTAAAATCAGTAATAATTTTTGATGATTGCATATTAAATACTATGAATCGTATTCACAATTCAACAGTAATATCTCTGCTTATGTATTTTCAATATTGATAGCTTGGATATTTTCACGACTAAACACCAATGTTTTGCGTTCAGTAAAGGGAATTATATTGAAATCTTACAAATGAATATCGGAAAAAAAAAATTTCCGAAAAGGATTTTAACGATAGCATACTAAATACTATGAGTCGTATTAACAATTTAACGCTAATATCTCTGCTTACGTATTTTCAAAATAAATCGCTTGGATATTTTAGCGACTAAACACTACATGCTCTACGTTCAGTGCAGTGAATCACCATGAAAACTTACAACTGAATATCGGGAAAAAAAAATTCCGGGGAAGGATTTTAACGATAAAATTTTTTAACTATAGCATATTAAATATTATGAATCGTATTTATAATTCAACGCTAATATCTCTGCTTATGTATTTTTAAAAACAGATCCAATGGATATTTTCACGAGTAAACACCATATGTTCTAACATTCAATGTTATGAATCACCATGACAACTTAACAAGTGGACAAAATTTCAGAAAAGTAATTGAAAAAAAGAAGGGATGGAGCTCACCTCCGTTCCGCGGGGTCCGCCATCTTGGACGAGCGTTCAGCATGGCCGTTAGAAGCCGGAATGGTAGTGCAGAGATGAAGGGCGAACGAGGTAAGTGGCGGGCTTTAATTATATTTTACGTCCGAATTAAGGCTATTCTGCAGTCGGGGCGTCGAATCGGCGACGTTCATAAAAATAAAAGTCGCTCGCCGACGTTCGACGGGGGCGCTGCTGCTGCTGCTGCGAATATTTTTTTTGTTTTCTTCCCCCCTCGGAGGGGGAGGATGGAGATGACCCCGAAGCGTCAGGGGTGAGGGGTGGTTCTTAGATTCTTTTGATAGGTTGTTGTCCGCCATTATAAACATTCCGTTCGCTCGGTATTTTGTAGAAAGATATTTTTTGTATGTTGATGTAATATTTAAATGTATTTTTGATGTTGTTGATGAAGAAAGTACGTAGATAATTGTTTGATTTTTGGTATAAAAAAGAAAAGTTTTTAATTTTAAATTAAATTAAGTACTTTTAAATTAATTAGCCATGACACTTTATTCAGAGTTGTTTTATAAACTTGACATCATCACATATTCTTTACCATTCATGCTATTGAATTTCTTTTCCTTTTTTTACTTGTTTTTCCCCTTCTTATTTTCTTATCTGTTACACGATTTTGTGTATTGAATAATTTAAATACAAATTTGTTTTTTTATTTTTTAAAAGCTTTTAATTTTAAATTAAATTAAGTAATTTTAAATTAATGAGCCATGTCTCTTTATTCTCAATCGTTTTTTATAATCTAGAAATTATCACATATTCTTTATCGTTCATGCTACTGAATTTCTTTCCCCCCTTCTTCTTCTTTTTTTTTTTTTTTTTTCTTATCTGTTACACGTTTTTTGTATATGAATAATTTAAGTGCACATTTATATATTTTTTCATTTATTTATCAAATTTGTCACAGTGATAAGTTCTTAATTTTTGTGATTTACTGTGCTTCGATTTCTGCTGACCTTGGGTTTGTCGTAATAGCATTCCTACTACATCATATCGTATTAGTCACATCGAACATATTGAAAGCAGCATTTTTCTCCATATATAAATTTTTATTAAGTGCTTTTATCGATAAAATTCAACAAGAAGTTATTAGGGTTTTTTTCTGTTAACGAATAGCTGTTTTATAGTTATTTTCCACTGTAGTATTAATGAATGAAAAATTTGTAATATAAATTAACATATTTTTACACTGCTATATAATTTTCTTCAGTATAGTTTTCTCTTCTTTAAATTTCAATAAAATTTATTAAAACAATAATTTTATTATATCATTCAATGTAAATAATAAAAAATATATCTAAAAAAATATTTTTTTAAATATATATAAAATTTAGTATAACTTAAGTTAAGAAAAAATTGCAGGATTTTCTTAAGAAACTTTCTTATTATTTCATAATTTTTTCAAATATCTTGAATTTCATGAAAAGAAAACAAAATATGAAGACGATATCATAAAAGTAATAAATAAATAATAAATAAGATGTAGTAAATAGTAATACCAAATAAATAAGACTGCATTTTCTATGCAGTTTTATTTATTTGGTATAACCATTAACATTATTCATCTCAATCAACTAAAATGTTTGAATAAAATTTTATGAATTAAGATTTTTAACATTCAAAATTCATAAAAATAATATTTCATTTACAATGATAGATCAGTATTATGAAGTCTGTATAATCCATTGATCATACTACTATTATTTTCTAAGAAAACAGTAGTGTGTAGAAATATAATTTAAAATTTCATTTCAAATATTTAAAAAAAAAGCATTTTAGTAAAATATTAATTTTTTTTAATGTAACAAAAATACTTTTTGGTACGTTTTTTTAAAACTTTTTGATACTAAATTATATTGATACGTTTTCATTACTAAGAAAATTAAAAAAAAATAATGATATAATTACAATACTCTTCATTAATTAAACACATTTGCATTTATTTTCACTTATTATTATTTACATTAAAAATGTGTTATATTTTGGAACAAAAATTCTTTTCTGTTATATAAACACAAAATACTTTTTGTTATATAAAAGCAAAATAACAAAATACTTTTTGTTAGGAAAAATAATAGATTTTTAATGTAAATAATAATAAGTAAAAATAAATGCAAATTTGTGTAATTAATGAAGTGCATTGTAATTATATCTTAATTTCTTTAATTTTCTTAGTAATGAAAACGTATTAATTTAATTTCTTTCAGTGTGATACAAAACCAATTCTTTAAAATTAAAAACAAAAGAAAATTTATATATTTTTTTTTAATTAAATAATAAAACCTACTAACTTTGGAAACAAAAATACAGTTTTAAAATAAGTTTTTGTTGGAAATAAATAATTACTGTTTGAAGGAATTTTGAAAGATTTGAGGAATTATTTGTATTATTACAGTTTATTAAGTTTTATACGCTATTATCGTATAGTTTATATAATGAATTATAAGTTATTATAATATAGTTTATATAAACTATTATACAAATAGAGCTTTACTACAAAAGAGTTGTATTACAAATAGAGCTTTACTACAAAAGATTTGTATTACAAATAGAGCTTTAAGACCGCGTTAAGATTATTTTATTTGCAATTTAAGTTTCGGAAAAATTCAAAAGACATTCCATTATCGCCCGATGGAATTCCTTTTGCTGTGAAATGCATAATCACTTTGCATTATCTAATCCACAATTTATGTAACACAATTTACAACTCAATTCTTTGGATACTCATAAATTAAAGTATTTAAGAATTAAACCTGTTTCTGCTTTAACGTTGTTTTCGGACCCTTTAATCTTTCTTCGAGCAATGCGTTCCTCTCTTTATGCCCAATTAATAGCAGTGAAATTTATCGAAGGAGAGAAAAAGAAAACAATGGATTATAATAAAATCAGAAAAGCGAAACTAAAAAATTAAAAAAAAATATATAGCACTTTGGTTGGTTTATTTTTCAAGAGCTACACAAACGCATTTTTTTCTCTCTCTCTATATATATATCTTCTAAATTAATTTCTGTTAATTATTTCATATCTTTAAGTATTTTATGAGTTTCAGCTAATACACATTTTTATCAGCTAAATTAAATGCTGAAAATTTTTTCAAAATTTATAGAAAGGAAGAAATTACATTAAAAGTTAGTTCGTAATAATTCCTGATAGTTTTTGAGATTTGTGCCCATCATACAAAATTTTGCACTATTAAAATTTGTTTAATAAATTTTATTTAATTAATTCAGCAATTTGGAAAATTTAAAAGCATTTTTGTTTTAATTTATATCTTTATACAAAATTTTGTACTATTAAAATTTTAATAAATTTTATTTAATTAATTTGACAATTTTTGAAAATTGTCAAGATTGTCAATTGTAAGAGCAATTTTGTTATACATTTATATCTTTATTAACGATCACTCATGATTGTTTATATTTCCCACCATTGTCCATTTCTCTTTCTCTCTCTCTCTCTCTCTATATATATATATACATATATATATATATATATGTACATACATATATATATATATATATATATATATACACACACATAGAAAAAAATGTTTAAAATGTAAGAAATTATATTAAAAGTTAATTCTTAATCATTCCTGAGAGTTTTTGGGATTTGTGTCCATCATACAAAATTTTGTACCATTAAAATTTGTTTAATAAATTTTATTAAATTAATTCGGAAATTTTGAGAATTCAAAATCAATTTAGTTATACATTTATATTTTTATTAACAACCTCGATTATTTATATTACTGACCATTGTATCCATTCACACTTAAATCTAAATAACAGAAATAATACGAAATAAACAAAATTGAAAATAAAGTAAATGATAGGGAGATATTTTCAGCACTACTCAAAAACTTCTGTATGAAGCTTTTATTACACGCGCATATTTTTATTTCCATATAAAAATTTTTATAGCTTGAGCATTCATTTTCTCAAGTTGTTTCACGGAATGATTAGGAAAAATATTTTCCAATGTTGGTTGAAATTTGGTACATTCTTACATTTATGTTTGACATTATTTACATAAAAAAATTATCAGTTATGGAAACAAATATTTGTGTGCCACTTTCCTGCTTGCTCATTAAATTTTTTCTAGAGTCGATAAAAAATTTTCAGTTGTTCTCTTCTATATGGTGTGTTCTATAAGGTTCATTCTATTTTAAAAAATATGTTTTTTATCATCATATATATAAGCATTAACGTAAATACAACTGAACTATATCTAAGCACACTGAAAAATTCTATGAGAACTTCATGTTTTCTTAAGGCTTTGCGAATATATCAGTGTGGCCTACTATACTTATAGTATGCATACCATGAATAGCACGGTTATTAACTATGAAGGGAAAATTTTTTGGCCGTTATCCGCTATTATCATGTCATACGGAAGGAAATTCGGAAAAACTCCTGCTATGTTAATCTTACATATGTCATAATTTCCATCGATTCTGCTTATCTATTAAAGCAGAAGCTACAACAGAAGCCACTGGTTGAATAGAGCCTGGCCTTCCTACACGGTATCTTTGCTCGTTACCATTGGACTCCCAGTTTTTATATTGAGCACATCGTACTTTGAAGCTGAAACCCTCAGAACAGATTTTTATCTAAAAATCACCATCTACTATAGAGTAAAATTAAAAGAAGAAAAAAAATGCATTTCAAGAGATTTTCTAATCGAAGTATGATTCATCACGTAATTAAAAATATAATACTGTAGTTAAAAATCATTGAAAAAGAAATGTAAACAATAAAAAAAAATATATATATAAAAACCTATAAATATTTTATTAGCATTCTCAATTTAATGGTTCAGGAAGATTCAAATGATCATTGCCAGATTGAAATTTTTGTGGTTTTTCTTTTTGATTGACGTAACAAAATTATTTGTAGAATTTATCTTTCTTTCCTGTGCATGCATTTTTTTAGATGCTCAGATGATTACTTTTTCGTGTTTTATTTTTTTTTTTAAATTTAAATGATAAGCTTTATAACTTTTCTTTTGAATTAACGTATACATAATGTTTAGCAATTTTTACTTTATTTTCAATATTTTTAAATTTTTATTTTAAATGATTTGATTAAAATTTTTATCTCCAAATTAAATGGAAAATTTAGATTTTTTCATACTGATATATTAATGCAAAGATAATAGTTTTAAAGATTATATATCAAAAATTGCTTTTAAGAAATTGAAAAGTTTTATTATTTAACAACAAAGATTTATTTTAGTACCACATTTGTCGAAATTTTTTTTAATATTTCTATTTTTTTTTTCTTATTATATCGAAAAATGTTTTTAAGGAATTAAATGAAAGAAATAATTCCTTAATTATTTTTAAGGAAAATAATGATAAAGCATACTCTATAAATTCCAAGACAAAATTCTTTCTTTTAATATTATATTTTTTTAAATTTTTTCATATTACGTACATTTTTAAGGAATTAAAAAGTTATATATTTAGCTTAAAAATTTATTTTAATACTAGACCCATTCTAATTTAAATAATAAATCAATACAGTTTTCACACCAGAGAAATAAAATGCATAAAATATCATACAATATAAAATTTTATGCACTTTATTTAAAAACAGGAAAAAATATATAATGCTTTAATATAATGCAAGTCTTATTTATTATTATTTTTTTTAAATCATGTAGATAATCATGATAAAGCATTTTCCATAAGTTCCAAAACAAAATGCTTTCTTTAAATTTTTTCTATACATGTCGAAATTGTTTTTAATATTTCTATTTTTCCATAATGTGTCGAAAAATGTTTTTAAGGAATTTAAAAATTATATTATTTAGCATGAAAAATTTATTATAATACCACTACCATTCTAATTTAAATGATAAATCAATAAAATTTTCAGAAAAAAAAAAAAAAAAGGCGTAAAATGTCTTGCAATATATTATTTTAGGCACTTTGTTTAAGCGCAGAAAAAAAAAAAACTTTAATGTAATACAAAACTTCTTTGTTAAATTTTTTAATAATCTTGTAATTAATTAATTATAATGAAGCATTTTCCGTAAGTTCCAAAGCAAAATTCTTTCTTTAATGTTTTTCTATACATGTCGAAATTTTTTTAATATTTCTTTTTGTTCCGTATTATGTTGAAAAATGTTTTTAATGAATTAAAAATTATATAATTTAGCATCAAAAATTTATTAAAAAAATGCATAAAAATAAAATAAAATGCACTGTATTATTTTATGCACTTAATTGCCCAAACGCAGAAATATATATATATACATAGGTAATACTTTAATATAATACAAGTCTTTTTCTTTATTATTATCATTGTTTTAAAAAAATCTGGCAGTTAATTATGACGAAGCATTTTCCATAAGTTCCAGGACAAAGTGCTTTCTTTAATGTTTTTCAATACATATGAGAGAAGATTATTCTTCTGAAATAAATAAGTAAAAATTCCTTTCCTTATATATTTGTCAGTCAGGGAGGGCTTGGCATGTAATCCAAAATTTATGAATGAATTTCTTAAAACATTTCTGGGGCTATCATACATCATGCTTGCTTATGACAGGTTGATTATTAAAAATTGAGGTGCGGAGTCCAAAGGAACCCTTCCCACTTTCAGTAGGGCGAAGGTTGTTGTTCCTCCTTGAATGGAGACACAAAATCGGAATGCAATCAGCCATTCCCGCACCCAAGCATATTTTTATCATTATTATTATTATTATTCCGCCTTGTTATCGAGATACGCAGAAGAAAAGTAATTGAGTACGAAATAGGCTTTCAGTTATCTATGAGACAAGTGACTTATGAGCCTGGGTTACAAATTGTGTGCTGTAATTTATCATGAAAAGATATGTCTTCTTTTCTCCAAGGAAAGTTTTTATATTCGAACTTTTTTTTTGTTTTGAATATATATATATAAATATGAAAATTATTTCACTGATTTTGTAATATATATATATATATCATAAAATAAATGGAATAGACAAGTGACTTATAATCTTGGATTACAAATTGGGTGCTGTAATTTATCAAGAAAAGATTTGCCTCCATTTTCTCTAAGGGACGTTTTCATATGCGCACTTTATATATATATGTGCGTGTGTGTGTGCATATCTATGTATATCTATCTATCTACCTATATATATATATATCTTTCTCTCTCTCTCTCTCTATATATATATATATAATTTAATATTATTAAATACATTTTTTTTAAATAATAATTTCCTAAACTACACAAAATTATTTAAACTTGAAATGCTTCAAAGTATTACAAAAATGGTTTTTGTTTTCAATTTAAAAAAAAAATAGAATTAAATCTATTTATTGTATTGCATAAAATAAAATAAAAATATTTTATATATATATATATATGTATGTATATATATAGATAGATAGAGAGATAGATAGATAGATAGATTTAGGTTTAGAAATAAAAGATTTATACATGAAAAGTACTTTAAATATTTCTAGAATTCAGAATTATTTTAATTTTGTGATATATATGGATCCTTCAAATAAATGGAAGATTTATTGCATGCTAATTAGTTGGGAAAGAGACACTTCAGATTTAAATCAATTGAAGTTAAATAATAAAAAAAAAAAATTTAATTATAAAAAAAATAATAAAATTTTTAATAATATATTATTAAAAATAATTATATATGAAAAGAACTTTAAATATTTCTATAATTCAGAACTATTTCATTGGTTTTGTAATATTTATGGATTATTAAAATAAATGGGAGATTTATTGCATAATAACTAGTTTGGGAAAGAGACATTTTTAGTTTAAATCAATTAAATTTAATTATTAAAAATAATAAAGTTTAACTAATAAATTTAGTTATTACAAAGTTTAAAGTTATATATAATTTAATATTATTAAATAAAAATTTTTAAAATATTAATTTCCTAAACTACACAAAAATATTTTAACTTAAAATGTTTGAAAATCATAAAAATGGTTTCTGTTTTGATGCCTCTTTTTTAAAAAAAATTAATCTTTTCATTGGATTGCATAAAATAAATAAATTATTATATATTCAGTGCATTAAATGTAAATTGTTTATTTCAATTTCTAATTTTTAGCTAAATATTATAGTCGTCATTCTCGATTTTGAAAAAATATTAATATAATTCAGTTTGCAAGATTTTAGTAAATTGCAATTCTGAATGTAAAATAATCTAATGAACAAGTATAAATAAACAATAACGTGGAAAATTATTATAAATTGCTAGCAATATGGGGATTTGTCAAAACTAAAAATAAATTAGAAAAAAATATATTTGACCAGAATATAAGTTAATTTTTTAACTAAATTAAACATAATTATTAAAAAAATAATAGTATGACTGAATTTGTTCGATGTAGTAGCTAATTTTGATGAAATTACATATAATAATAAACATAAAAAGTGCTTCTTCAATTAATTAATGTATGAAATCATAGCTAGCTAATATTCTATCACATACTTTTTAAACATATAAATTGAGAAAATGTACAATTATTTTTATCACATTATTTTTATTACATTTAAATAATTGTTTCATTAATAGCAAAGGGATTCATTTATAGAGAAAATAATATAGGGAATACACAAATGTATAAACAAACCTTTCTTTCCTATTAAAGATATATCGTAGCGTTTTAAATTTGTGTTTAATTTTTCATTTTCATATCGCTTTTAATAGCATATGAATATTAAAAAATATATTCATGTGATAGAATATACACGTAATTTCTTTCCCGATAAAATTAATTTATTTAATACAATAAGTTTGATATAAATTATTATTATTTCTATTATCTATATTATTTATGATTATTTTTAGTGAATCAGATAAAAAAAATCCTCATATTTTTTTACGCTTGTAAATTTTTTTTATTTCAATGTTATACAGAGTTAGATATTTTTTATAATAATATTTTTTGAAATTAGGATTTTATTCATACAAAAAAATGATGAAATGAATCCAAGAATTCCATAACAAGAATGAATGTTATGTTTTGTTATACAATTTACAGTCATTATTATTATTATGAATTTTTAGTCGAACTTTTTAACTTTTAAAGAACTTTAATTTAATTTTTTGTGGTAGAATCATTCGAGTTAACTACATACACAAAGTAATTATTGGATAATTGTTTCATTAATAGCAAAGTGGTTCATATATATAAAAAAAAGATACAGGTAATAAACAGATATATAAACAAACCTTGCTTATTCGTATTAGATATATATCGTAGCGTTTTAAAAATCTGTTTGTTGTTTCGTTTACATATCGCTTTTAATAACATTTGAATATTAAGAATATACACTCATGTGTTGAAATATAGACACAATTCCTTTCCCGATAAAGTTTCAAGTGCCCACCACGTGCCTCCTATCAGTCAAAAAGCACAGCAGTGTCTAATATCTCTCAAAAATAAATACAAGATAAAAGCACTTACCACTTTTTCTCTAAGAAGGGAGATAACGAGAGAGTTCACATATCTATCTCTCTAAAGCGATGTCTAAAAAGTGTCTGCTATGCACCAGTTCGGGGCTCCCAAACCATTGGCTGTCGCCTGGTAAACAGGGGACAGTCAGCCAATTGCCTTTTTCAAGGACACCCTAACCAGAGGGACATGTGCCCCCGTGACAGAGGGGGAGGTTGTAAATCCGTCACATTATTTCCTTCTTTTCTCAGTTTGGACCATCCGGTGGTGTTCAGCCATCTTGGTCGTGAAGGCGGGTTATATAGCGCCAGGCACTGTTTAGTGGCAAGGCTAAGAGCGATTGCGTGTAAGTTGCCATAAACCCAATTGATAATGCAATAAACAAGCAATAAAATTTTACATATCTCGTGCTCTTGGAGTCTCTGGACACTTGTAGTTTTTCTCTCTTTTTTACCCTTTTAAGTGGTTTCCAATGGGCTTGTCAAGTAACCCGTTGAGAAAATGTCCCATCGCCCACTAAGAGCTCTCTTTAATAAATCACTTATCTTTTTGATAAGCACATTTCTTTTATCTGTGCACATTTCGTGATGGAGACATTATTTTTTAAATGTTTATTAATAATGATAATATATATATATATTGCTATCGATTCGTTTGTTTACTATGAATAAAAGAAAACTTTGTTTGTTATTTAATATGTAATTATTAGTAAGTAGATTGAAAAGTAGATGCCAAATTTAACACATCAATGAATTTTAGTTGATGATATTTATTTGTAAATCAAAGTAAATTTGATGTCTATTTTTCAATTTGAATAAAAAAAAAAAAAAAAACGAATATAAATACAATGTAACTGCTCATTTTTAAAAAAATTCTTTGACTTATTTTTAAATAATTAATTCAGTATATAGTATATCTATCTATCTATCTATCTATCTATATATATATATATATATATATATGTATAATTCATAAAAATAATACCAAATGACACAATGTCATCGTTCTCCTCTAAAAGAAAAATTTGATTTTTTTTTTTTTTTTCGTAAAGAAAAAAAAAAAATCTCTTTTAGTTATTAAAGTTTAATTCGTTCAATTTATCAAATGAGGAAATCTTATTTAATTAACAGGTCTGTTTCGAATGTATTCATTAAGCCTTTCAAATGAATATATATTTAAAAATAACTGTTTACACGATTTGAGATATCTTATAAAATAGCTTTTTGATCACTTTTTGGCAAAATTAAATTTAATAAATATAGAGGCAATGCAATATTTAATTTCAGCGTCATCCTTTGTTCATTTCTTCAGATTTGTTCGGTAAAACATAAAATATAAAGTAATTAAATTAGCCTTCATTTAAAAATGAAATATCACTATTTCTTGTGTTTAAGCTACTACTCTAATGGAAACAAATTATTTATTTTAAGTAAATATATTACAATAATTTTGATATAAGTTATTAATATTTTTGTTATCTATATTATTTGTGATTATTTTTGGTGAATCAGATAATGAGTCCTTTTATTTTTTTTACTCCTGTAAAGCTTTTTTTTTTATTTCAATGTTATACAAAGTTAGATCTTTTCTATAAAAATATTTTTTTCAAAATAGGATTTTGTTCATGATTGGTAGAAAGGAGATCTTTTATAAAACACACTTTACTTTTTATAAAATATCTGTATGTATACAAAATGTTTATAATTCTTTTAAATTTATCACTCTTTTTGTAAAACAAATTTTATGTTTTATTTATGGAAAAGGAGTTCAAAATTTCCTCAATAAAATTCAAACCATTTATTTTTTTTTTTTTTTGCATGCATGGCATAATATAAAAATTATTTTAAATTATTTGATGAATTATTACTTTTAACACTAAATATACAATATGTTTCTATTAAGAAATAGTTTATCACTGAGTAATTAAAAGAAATAAAAAATTATTTTTTAAATTTTTTGTCACTTAATAATAATAAAAAAAAAAAATTAATGTAGCGAATAGTTTTTAAATAAGAAAAATAATATAAACAAATCATTTATTTAGAACAGCTAATTTTTAAATTCATAATTTAAAGGGGATTTATTTCTTTTTACCTAAGATATATATAACGAAAAACACTTTATTTACATACATAAAAATTAATTTTTTACAAGCAAAATTTGTCTTAATATATTAACATAAATTAAATACAATAATATTATTGAATACACATATAGTTACTGTATTACACAAATTAAAAGGTTGCTATATTTTTGCAAATTTGTCGATATTTTACAAAATTGACTCTTACTTGCATAAGTACTCTCCGAACCGTGTTTTCGTTACTTACAAAAGGTGAGCTGCTAGGTGTGCGCGCAGTACGGCGTTCTCATTGGGTCCGAAGCCGGTTATCGAGGCGTTTACCCCGCTCCGACTCGCTGACGCCTTTCGTATCTGGGCGGGCTACAAGCATCTCGCGCTACTTGAAACTAGGCTTAGTGCTCGCATGCTTATTTGGATGCTTGCTTCAGTTTCGATAGAATTAAAATTTATGTGTATTACTATTAAATATGATATACTGATTATTAATTTATTATATATTGATTATGATTAAAATAAACAATTTAGCAAAAATAGGAAATGTATATTAATAGTAATTGTTTTTTGTGTATTCTGAATAGAATATTTACTGTGTTATGAAATTTGATAATTTTTCGAAATAAATAAATAAACAATTAAGTTATCGTATTTTTAAACTAGTGACAAAATTTTAAAAATCAGGTTTTTGTATTTCCTTGCGATTTTCACTATATTTTTAATAAGTAATTCAACAATTTTAATGTATAAAATGATATTGTTAGTATAATTAAAATTAGATAATAACTATGTTATTTTATACAATAATGCTATTAACGTAAATAAGTATAAGTAACAATTTTTTGAGATTTTATGAAAATTCATTTTATTCTTTGTAATTTTTAAACTATAAATATGTCTTAAAATATTATTGAGTGTGTAATGATTTTTTAATATAATATAATTTTTGTTATATTTTAAAATTAATTATAATATATTAGGTTTTCCTAATAACTAGTTTATTCTAAACATGCATCAAAATGGGGTAATATGTATTGACATTGTTACAAATCATATGGCTTACTTTCAAATTATATAAAATAGGTTTTTATTAGATTTTATCAGATTTATTCTTTGCAATTCTTAAATTATAAATATGGCTTAAAATATCATTGCGTGCATAATAATTTTTAATATAATATATTGATTATATTTTAATATTAATTATAATATATTATGTTATCCTAATAACAGGTTTACCCTAGATATAAATCAAAATGTGATAATATATTTTGGCATTGCTAAAATTCATATATGCATTCAAATTATATAAAATAGGTTTTTATTAAATTTTATAACATATTTTTATTGTAAGTTAAATAAAAAATGCTAACAGACTTTGTTCAACATTTATAAAAATTGTGTTTATAGTTTGTGTTGAACAGTTTGTTGCAAAAGTGGCATGTCCGTAGTTAATTAAAACTTAAGCAATGAAAATTATTGTAAATACCAAAATTATATTGTAAGCCTTATATTAACTTAATGAAATCATATTTGTTTCTCATACATGTTTTAGTAAACATTTATTAAAATATTTTTCTAAAGTTTATTTAATAATGAGGGTTTTTTTTATAGAAATAGTGGCATTGATAAAAAAAATGGAATAAACATAAAAATAAACTAGTAGAAAAATTAATCTATCATATTATTTTTTTTTAATCTATCATATTATCTCACTATCATATTTGTTTCTCATACATGTGTTACTCAACATTTATTAAAATATTGTTCATTATTTATTAAAGAATTTTTTTTTATCAATACATTGACAAAATCATTGACAAAAAACAAAAAGGGATAAACATAAAATTAGTAAAATTAATAATTAGTAGTAAAATTAATTTGTTATATTATCTTTAAAATCATATTTGTTTCTCATACATGTTTTACTCAGCAATTAAAATATTGTTTAAACGTTTATCTATTAAAGAAATTTTTTTTGTATCAATAGTATCATTGATAAAAAAAAATGTGTTAAACATAAAAATAAAATAGTAGAAAAATTTATTTATTATATTATCTTTAGAATCTTATTTGTTTCTCATACATGTGTTACTCAAAAGTTATTAAAATATTGTTCATAAGTTTATTTATTAAAGAGATTTTTTATAACAATAGTACCATTGATAAAACAAAATTATGATAAACATAAAAATAATCTTGTAGAAAAATTAATCTATCATATTATCTTTAAAATCAAATTTGTTTTACAAATATATTTTACATTCCTTTTATCAAATTACATTTTGTATTCATATACAATCACTAATAGGATAGCGGCTAATCTTTCATGCTCACATAGCATATAAATTAAACCAGAAATATGTAGAACCCTAAATCTTTGATAATTTGGCTGATTATAAAATTCCGTATTCAAATTTACAAATCTGAATCTAATTTGTAAAAAAGATCTTCATTAAGTCTTGGAGCATTGGCCTATTGCACAAACAGCTATCACGAACATATTTAACGAATAAAAAAAAAAATGCATTTAGCACGCTAATTTCTTAATTCCTTCCATTTTTTTTTTTTTTTTTTTTTTTTTTTTTTTTTTTTTGCTGTATTTTAACTTGGAGAATTTTTAATTCCTTATCTACCTTCTGGCACTTCTAGCAAGGTCAAGGGAAGGCGTTCAAGACTAATTATACCTGGCACGGCTCTTGAATCTCATTGGTCAGCCAGGGATAATTATGCTGTTACCCAGGCTTTCAACTTTTTTTGCAGAAGAAAGAAAAGATAGAACGAAAGAAGGGAGGGGGGTGGGGTGGAATGGAACGTTCGGAATTATATTTAGCGGCTTTTGTAAGCCGGTCCCATAAATTTCTGGCGGCGTGTCAATTTGCGTTCGTAGATTATGTCCGTTGTCAAGTTGACGGCTTGTTCTGTAACGAGCGATAAGTAGCCTTTTCTGTAATGGGTCTCCGAAAAAAGATATCAACATTAAAGAGTGCGTGAGTGTAGCACTAAGCGTGATTTAGGGGTGGCTTTACCCGGAACACGCTTGCCCTCGGCTGGTCACTCATTAAAAGTCCCACTCCCGATTAGTCTCAGCAATTATTAAGACCAGCATTTCTTTTTTTTTTTCCCCCAATTAAGCTGGGCCGTGCTTTCTGGATTTTGCAAAAAGGAAAAAGAAAGAATAGCTTGTCAATGTAATGATATACAGTTCGTAGGCTACACCTTGAATGCTGATGATGATTGTGAATTATTGGCGAGGAATCTTCTGTTTGCCCTCCTTTAGAGAGGTGATACACAGATATGGAATCGAATCACGTTGCTTGTGCCATGAATAATTGAATGTTGCTTAATTCTGATTTGTAACAGGGGAAAAGAAAATAATAATAATCTTTTGTGTGAGTGTGTGATGTTTAACTGGGATTGGATAGTGGCGCCCTCATCAATATTTGCTTGGAAGAGATCTGCTCATCTTTTAGAATTAGATTGTATTATTTTTTAAATTTATACAAAATTTCTGTTGTATAAATTTGAGGAATTCGTCATTTAGAAATCCGTAATAATATTCGCTTAAAAATTTTAATATTTCATAATGTCGAACATTTCTTACCTTCCGAATAATAATCTATCAATTTCTATTACATGTCATTTAATTAGTTCTGTTTTGTAGAAAAAAGCTTATATAAAAGAGCAATATTGATATGATATTTTCAGGAGTGATAACAGAAGAATATAGGAATTTTTTTACAGGTAATAATTAATTGTGTTCGATGAATTACAGCTGAATAAGATAGTACAGAATCATATATGAATAATTTTTACCTGAATGATAATCTTTCAATTTCTGTTTCATGTAATTGGATTAGTTCTGTTTTGCAGAAAAAAGCTTATACAAGGTCAATATCAATATAATATTTTCAGGAGTAGGGATAAAATATAAAGGATATTAATATTCAATTTTGTTGAATGGATTGTAGCTGAATAAGATGGTACAGAGTCAAAAATGTAATAACCGAGGTCAGTCAAGTAAGCCAAAGTAATTTGTTCACCAGTCTAGAAGGATTATACAGTCGTTATTTTACTATCTAAATTAAATTAAATTTTTTTTTATCTCACCTACCAATATGCAATTACGAAGAATGTCAAAAATGTATTTGTATTGTATTGTATTTGTATTTGTATATCTTGTTAAACCAATTTAATACATAACCAATTACAAATATAATATATATATATATATCCTATTACAAATGTAATAAATATATATCCTATTACAAATGTAATAAACATATATCCTACTACAAATATAATAAATATATATCTTACTATAAATATACATCCTACCACAAATATAATAAACATATATCCGACACACATATAATAAATATATGTCCTATTACAAATAGAATAAATATATATCCTACTACAAATATAATAAATATATCCTATTACAAATATAATAAATGTAAAATAAACAATCTTAAAATTCACATAAGCATTATTTTATGAAAGCATTAAACTATTTTCAGTAATAATAATAATTTAAAGCAAAAGAAAATTATTATACCCAATGCATAGGAAAAAAAAAATAATATCATTAAATGTTACCATACTTGGATTTTATGTGCTAATGGATAATTAATAAATCTGTTTATTAAATAATTAATATTTAAGGTATTTAATATTTAAATTTAACATTTCTATTTGTTTCTTAAGTAAATGTTGAAGTAAATTTAATAAGATACCAACTTTAAATAATTATATAAATTCAGAATTACTTAACTGGAGAAGTGGAGATTCTAGATTCTTAAGTTCACTTCAGTGATAGTGCATCTATGGCGTAAAGAGTTATAAATAGATGGAGCTCCGTTACAATTCCCTTATTGAAATTCCAGATCAAACAAAATGTTGATGAAGATGATAAGATAAACTAGATGATAGATAGATAAATGATAAGTAATTTTTTCCTTTTTTTTAAATCTTGATATAAAAGACAGGTTTTTATATAATTCATGTCTTGATAGGAGTGATATATGAATAGAGATAAGTCAAACTGAATATATCCATAGAAATTTAAATGTTAAAACAATTTGTTATTCTCTCTTTAAAATACTTTTTAGTATTTTTTTTGAATAAAAAAGTATTTTAAAAAAATATAAATTCATGCATAGTTAAATTCAGTTAGTCAATCTCTATTTTAGACCAGAACAGATGAATTTTTGTTTTGTCTCTATTATTAAATCCATATTGTTTTTTTCTTCATATAAAAGATCTGGTTAATCTATATAATCACTTTTACATTTTTTAGCGTATTTTCTCAATATTTGATCAATACTTAATAGTTAACCAAAATAACAATCAAATCATTACTTTCTCAAAAGAAAAAAAAATCATATTTCATATTAATAGAAAGTTTTAATTATATTAATATTATATATATAATATAATAAACCAGCAATTATTTAACTGAGTACGATAAACTACTCGATTTAAAGTGAGGGATTGATGTTATTGAGGCTGTATGCAAAAATTTTCTAATAAAAAATAATTAATTTTAATGCACATTGATTTAACTGAGTACGATAAACTAATCGTTTTAAAGTGAGTGAGTGATATTATTCAGGCTGTATGCAAAAACTATCCAATAAAAAAATAATTAATTTTAATGTACATCGTTTTAATTGAGTACAATAAATTAATCGATTTAAAGTGAGGGATTGATATTATTGAAGCTGTATGCAAAAACTGTCTAATAAAAAAATAATTTTATTGTACATTGTTTTTCTAATTGTAATGTAAATTGTTTCAAGTGAGTACGAAAAACTAATCCATTTAAAATGGAGAATGGATATTATTGAGGCTGTATGCAAAAACTGTCTAATAAAAAATAATTTATTTTACTGTACATTGTTTTTCTAATTATTTTGCACATTGTTTTAACTGAGTACGATAAACTAATCGATTTAAAGTGGGGGATTAATATTATTCAGGCTGTATGCAAAAACTGTCTAATAAAATATAATAAATTTTAATTTACATTGTTTTTCTAATTTTAATGCACATTGTTTTAAATGAGTACGATAAACTAATAGATTTAAAGGGATGGATGGTTATTATTAAAAGGCTGTATGCAAAAACTGTCTAATAAAAAAAAGTAATTTTAATTTACATTTTTTTAGCTTATTTCTTTGCTTTTTTCATAATTAAACATTTTTTTGTTTGTTAGTGGTTTGAAATCTACGTTAAACTATAGTTCCGGTCATATTAGCCCAAAGTGTGCACAAAATGATCGTAGAGCGACAAACCAAACCAAACTAAACATTTTTTTAAAGTTAAGGTCATTTAATATGATGTTGATATAGAAGATATATAGTGCTACATAAGTTAACATATAGTTAAAGAAGTAGTCTAAGATAATGAATTTTAATACAATATCTGTATATATATATATATATACAAATTTCATGTCTAATGAATCGGGTTTTTTTTTAAATTTTTTTTTAACGATATTATCAAATTTGCATGCACTCTCTCTCTCTCTCTCTCACACACACACACACACACACACACACAAAAGTCATACATTTATTTGGTACCAAATTATGTAATCAGCAACGTTCTTTTACGGAAAGGAACTCATCTGTGCTAGTAATACCACTATTTTTTTTTTTTTCTTTATCAATTGTTCTGTGGAAGAGAAACATTTCAGTTAAAGTTAACCGAGCAACCCAAATAACGTGATTTACTCGTTACGTTGGAAAGAATTATGCATACTCTCCTTTTTCTTCTAATGATATACAGCAACGCAAGACACAATACTTTTTGAATATTAATGAGGAGAGACGTCGTTTACGAAAGTGAGAAAGGACAAATGTTCTCGTAATTCAAGATTTGAATTTAAAATTTGCCATTAATAAGCTTGGCATGTTTTGCAAGATATCTTAATTAGTCCTTGGTACATTTTTACAATTTGATATCTTTAACGGTTTCATGTGAATGTTTATATTTTTATTTAAAAAGTTTTAAATAGTAAAGAATTGCAGACAGAGAAATAAAACCATTGAAATAATTTTTAATATCTCAATTGTATTAATAACTTAACATTAAAGCATTTGCTGATAGATCTTTTACATTTATGGATTAATTATCTATTCACTTAAAAATTGATAAGATAATTAATCCATAAATGTTTTCTTATGGATCTATAAACTTCATTTATTTATCCTCATATTAAATAATTTTTTTAATAAATGTAGAGAGATGTATATAGAGGATAATCTATAATCTTTTAAATATGTTTATATTTAAAAGATATGTCTAGAATTTTTGAAATGAACTAAAAAGTGTACATTTTATTAAGTATTGCATTTTTTGTAAGAAAAAACGAAATTTTAAATGACAAACTTTGTAATGTTAATAAATATAAATTTTTTATAATTAATTAACAAAAATGTCTTGTAAGAGTGTAATAAAAATGATGTTAATAATACCTAATTTCAATGATCAATGATGTCATAGCTATGTAATGTTTTATTTTAATAAGCTGATATAAATAAAATTAACTTGCTTAAAAACTTAACTTGCTGAAAAAGCCGATTAACCGATTAAAAACAATTAATTTATCAAATTGGAACCAATTTGCCTGTTTATTCTGGTAAGAATTTAATATCAAGATAACAAATTTTAATTAATGAATATATTCATTCTTATATTCAATTAATTTATTGTAATTCCTTCATTCACTTATTACGAATTAAATCAACAATCTAATTTTCCAGTTTATTTTTATTCATCAACAAGGAATGGTGTACTCTATTTTTCATTCATTAATACTATACTATATTTAAGTGGTTTTTAAAGTAGGGTTCATGATGTCGTGAAAAAAAAAAAGTGAAAACTTTTCCTTTTTTTAACTTATTTTTTTTATTTTCATGTTAAAAGTTATCTTTATATTATTATTTATTTATTTTTTTAAAATGTTGTAACTTGTACAGTCACTTTTATTCAATTTTTTTAGTTACTATTTGTTATTCGAAGATAGTTTATTGCGTAATAAAATATAGACTTTATTCAGTGTTGTTTTCATATTTTTTTTTTTTTTTTTTTTTTGCATAACGAGAGGAAAGGGGTGAGGTGTTGAAATTTTTAAAAAAATTTTAAATTGGAAAGAGGGTCATGAATCCAAAAATTTAAGAGCAACCATTCTATTTTATTTACAAAGAAATAGAAAATCTTGCACTAAAATTCATAGAGGAATTAGTGTTAATTCTTTACGATTAACGTAGAGTTTAATTAGTGTTAATTTCTCATAAACTCACGATTAACATAGAGTAACGTTAACCAATTTTCGTGCATCTCTGCTTTTATTGTTCTTGCAAACCCCTGTCAAGAAAATCGCTTAGCAACCGGTCCCAAATTTGTCAACGCACGTCTTAATTAACACAGGTCTAAGGGGGCATTTGAATTTTCGATTTGCATGCAGGATTCTCATTGGAGAGGCGCTAATTCTGCAGTAAATACAGGTGTGTGCCCGGCTTCCTGTTTGGCCTAATGCGATTATTTATAGGTCTGTCCTATGCATATGTCCTATCGATTGCGTTCCCCAGGGCCGTTTATTACGGCCACTGGAAAGGGGAGATTTTATAGACCTACAGAGGAAAACATGGAAGCTTCTACATATTTATAGAGACCGCCATGCTTGTTAAATAGCAGGTTCGGCATTTACCCGATGCTAATACGGAACTGCAATTTTTCCACAGATTCATAAAAAACGGGAGGAAGGAGAAACAAAAACTAATGCCTTTGTTCATTAAATGGGTGGAAATGGATCCTCACGAATTATTCGATTTTTTTTGTTGTTTTTTTGTGCGCTTTTGTTAGTTTTATATCCAGAATAGAGTAGAACAAAGTAGAGAGAGAGAGATGTAGAAACATATGTAGAGTCGTAAATGAAAGGCCGGATTTTTCATTTAGAGGATAGCATGCTTAAGTAGTCATGCGATATGTCGTGGATAAACACAGCTACAGTAAATAGATTTTTATTTTATTTTATTTTTTTCGTTGTAAGATGTTTGTTTCCTCAATTTGTTTTGCATGAGTATGATAAATTAACAACGCAAAAGTAGGAGGAAAAAAAAAATAGGAATGCTTTTTCCATGCTATAGTTTTTAAGCAGGTGGAAATTTTTTAGTACGAAACATTTAAAGCTAAGAAATTGAGTCGTGTTCAAAGAATTAACTTTTCAAATGAATATATGAGTATGTTCTTATCTTTTATTCGATAATTACATCTACATAATAAAGTACTTGGCTGTCTGATTTTTTTTATGCGTATGTTGTATCAAAATGAACAAATTATTTTATCTGATTCATTGAAAAGAAGATTATTCTGTTTCAAAAATAAGAATGTTCAAAAATGATTGTTTTGTTTCAAAAGTAAGATTATTCAAAACATTGTTCTGTTTCAAAAGTAAGAATGTTCAAGAAGATTGTTTTGTTTCAAAAATAAGAATGAGAAAGAAGATGGTTCTGTTTCAACAATAAGAATCTTTTTGATCATTAATCAAGAAGATTGTTCTGTTTCAAAAATAAGAATGACTAAGAAGATTGTTCTGTTTTAAAAATAAAAATGATCAAGAGGTTTGTTCTGTTTCAAAAACCACATTGTTTTGTTTCGAAATAAGATTAAGTTGCTTCAAAAACAAGATTTTGTAAGAAGATTGTTTTGTTTTAAAAATAAGATTGTTCTGAAATGTTTTGTTTCAAAAATAAGATTGTTCTGGAATGTTTTGTTTCAAAAATAAGATTGTTCAAGAAAATTGTTATTTTGAAATTATTTATTAATTAATAATTTTTATTATTATTTTGCAAAAAGCATGCATGAAATAGAAGGTAAAATATAAAGTATATGTGCTCTAAAAATAATTGGAAAATACTTTTCGAAATATAAATTAAAATAAAGTACTTTTGTTTGTACTTGTACTTTTGTACAACAAACCCGTTTTTGTTTGCACATCAAATCATGTCTATTGAATGAGCTAGGGTAATTATGGACATGCAGTTAAAAATTTTAAAACACAAATTTAAGAAAAATTTAGAAAGTGCAGTGAACATAATTTTAAATTTGTGAAAAGAATATTTCCTCGAATAATTTCGTTACTGTTGAATACGAAAATTAAGTAAAACACATCAGAAATATATGTTAACAACTTTTCATAATCTTAGATCAGAAGTTTTAAAAGTAAAAAATAAATATGAAGTAATAATTCAGACGTTTTAAAGAAACCTTTCCAATTTCGACTTACGACTTTCTTTAAAAAAATAATAATAATAATGAATTCATTTGCGTCTCGTCTCAAGATGGAAGACAGAGAAGTTGCCAAAAAATGTTTTAGTCCCTTTTTATTAGTTTCGAAAAGTTATTATGAAAGGAATGTTTAAATCCAGGAAAAGGGGTGGGGGCATTAAATTCCTTCCATCCCCCCCCCACACGTTGAGACAAATAGAAACAAATCGTAAAAATAAGAGACGAGTGTGGGATTGTACGTTATAAATAGAAAAGAGAGGGAGCCACATTAAAAGCAAAGTCCATAAAAGTGATGAAGGAGCATTGGCGTCGGACGAAGCATTAAGCAAAATCCCATTCATCTTCCTCATCTTCTTTTCCAGCATCCTTTCTCTAGGAGAAAAAAAGAAAAAGAGCACCATCTCTTCCAATCTTCACTCAAGGCATCTCTCCAATTCTCACCCAGATTCTAGTACGAAGGCGATTACTGCTTCCCTAAAATAAATAAGTTCTGGAAAAGGGTAAAAAGAGGAAAAGAAAAGAAATAAAGAAACGAAAAAAAGAAGAAAAAAAAGTGGAAATGAGAACTGCCTTAAAGAAACAGCAGCTGAAGAAGAGGAAGTTTTATTCTTAGGGGATAACGTGTATATAGATATATGTGTACTGTCACATCTGTACCCAGTGTACTAACATACATCCTCTTCTTTTTCAATCAGGGAAAGGAACGGGAGAGGTGAAAAAACAAAATAAAGGAACGTCTACTTTTTTTTATTTTTGCTTCTTCTTCTTCTCCATTTCACGAAAGTTGGTAGTTTTTCAATTATTCATTTCCAATGTCTGACTGGTTGGTGGGAAAAAATAAAAGTGAGGGGCCAGCCTGAAATAAAATCCGTAAGTTTGCAGACAATTTTGTCTGGAAAAAAATAAGTAGAAATCAAGATTCAAATTCCCAAGAGATGAAGAATCAATAGACTATGTGTATTGTAGAACCTGCACCTCATATGCTAAATCCTCTCTTTTTTAAATAAAATATGGAAAACAGCAAGGAATAGAAATTTGTTTAGTTCTTCATCGGAGCAACAGCCGCATGGTGGACCAAGGCCGTCTGCTTACAGACAGATTTCGAGACAAGAGATGTTTTCTTTTTACAGGGTAGGGCTGTCAACATTACGCCTAACGTTCTACTGTCATATTAGACAGGGAATTCTGTAATATTAGAATGATTTAAAGTGGATTCTGAATCACTACAAGCATACATTGCACCACCGGTACTCGAGTCTGTAGCACCGAAAGTTAGAGTACTAATCACTCGGCCATTAGGCTCCCATTTCTTTAATTTATTTTACCCCCTTTACGTTTCTTCCCCCTCTAATTTACGATAGTTTCAATTATTTATCGTCATTCATTTTTAATTAGATGAGATAAAAGAAATTGATGAGGAGATGGGGGTAGCAAATAAAATCCTACTCCTTTAGTGATAATTTATATCTGAAAAAATTCAGGTTTTAAAACTTTTATAATATATCGTGCATACGAATGAAGCTGTCCAAAAAGTGATCACATCGTAACCACCAATTTACCACAATTTTGACCGTTAATAAATAAACAACGGTTAGTAATAGAAAGAGCTGTTTGTGGATACAAATTTTGAACTGTTTTGAATTTTTGCCCTAGCTATTTATTGTGAAGATAGATTTCGATTTTCCCCATTTATAACATTCTTGAAGGTAGTTCATTTTATCATTCTGCTCTAAGCCAAGTGCATTGAGCTATCAGTAAATATATAGTAACGCGACAAAGAAGCACATTAACTTAAATCTTACATCATCATCATCAATAGCACTACAGCCCAGGGTGGGCCAAGGCTTTCCTTTGAAGACATTTCCATGCATTCCTCAGGGTGACAAAGGTCCTCCAATTCTTAACCTTTTGTACAGCAAAATCTTAATCAACTGCTTCTATCCATCGTAACTTGGGTCGTCCTTTTCCTCTTTGTCCCTGCGGTTTTGCCAAAAGGAGCCTTTTTACAGGGTTTAAATCTAAATGTATGAGCAGCCCAGTTTAATCTATTAATCGTAATAATTTTTTTTTATATCTGGGTCTTTATAGCATTTATAAATTTCTGCGTTGTACCGTCTTCTGCAACAATCACTTTCCCTAACTTAAATATTGCAGCAGACATGATATTTTTCACATAGACGGTTTTCAAAATAACAAAATAAACAGGTATCATACGATTATTAGAAAGGTTCAAAATTTACTAGTTCACCAATAAAATTACATCATTTCTATTTTCTATCTGTAATTATTGTTTATTTATTGAACTTTAAAGTCAGTAATTATTTCCTGAAGGCCTTGTTTTGTATATTCGGTCAAACTTGTGCTCAACTTACCACTTTTCCTCATTTCTATTCATGGGAAGGAAGGGGAAAGGTCAAAACAAAATAAAGCAATTCCTATCTTTTGCTTTTCTTTTCACCTATTTTCTGATTGAAACTACCAATTTCTACTAAAGGTCGCAATTTATCTTCAAGATTTCTAATTAGAAATACAGTAAGATTCAAAATTTACTGACTCTCTATGAAAAATATAGAAAATAGATAATTTTTTAGTTATTCTTCTTCAAAGTTAAATAGTTATTTTGCAGATATCTTGTATCACAGTACATGCTGCTCTACATCTCTTCTTTTTTTAATAATAAAAAGAACGGAAAAGAACAAAAAATAAATAAATAAATAAAGCAAATTTTATATTTTCTGTCGCTTTCATGTATTTTATGTATTCGTATATCCTTCTTTAAAGTTAGGTTGTTAGTTATTTCACAGACATCTTGCATCACACAGTGTTCTGTGACACCAGTACCTGCTGCTCTATATCTCTTCTTTTTAAGTCATGGAAAGGAACGGAATAGGACAAAAACAAAATAAAGCACATATTTTATTTTTTCTATTCTTTTCATGTATATTCTTCTTTAAAGTTAGGTAGTTATTTTATAAACATCTTCAGTCACATAGTGCTTGTCACACCAGTACCTGCTACCCTATATAACTTCTTTTTTATTCATGGAAAGGTACGGAAAATGACAAAAACAAAATAAAGCAATTATTATTTTTTTTTCTGTTTTTCTCATGTATATTCTTCTTTAAAGTTAAGTAGTTATTTTGCAGACATCTTGCATCACACTGTGTTCTGTCACATCAGTACCTGATGTCCTATATATCTTCTTTTTTAAACGTGGAAAAGAACAAACAAGGACAAAAACAGTTTTTTTTGTTTGTTTGTATTTTTCATGTATTTTACGAAAGTTGGTAGTTTTTCAATTATTTATTTCCAATGTTTGATTGGAAAGAAAAATAAAATAATAATAACAATAAAAGAAAAACATTTCGAGGGACCGTCCTCAAATAAAATTTCGTACTTTCTGGGCAACGTTATCTGGGGAAAAGAAGCAGAGAAGACCGGGGCTTAAAAATAGAGCGTATTATGTTACACCATAAAAGCCGTTTATAGATACTCTTGTGTTTTTAAGTGCTGCTCTCCCAACAGGTCTTTCCTCTTGGCCTTGAGATGGATGAGATATTCAAGGTGAAGTGATCGAGCTATTTACTTCAAGGGTTTTCTTCCTAATGGTTTATTTCAGGCCTCCTTTATGTCCCCAGAGAATGACAATCGGGCACTGATTGAGGTCGCCCGCTTTTTAAGTTCTTTTGGGTTTAAGAATTCGAAGGGTTTTTAGTTTCGATTTTCACTTTTAGGTCTGCTTTTCCTGGAGGTTTTCTTTCTCTGTCATTTAGAAATGTGGGAATATGGAGCTTAGAGTGAAATTTGAACAATTGGGTCAAATAGATTCAAATATGTCGGTGTGGAGTTACTGGTGGTGGTAGAAAAAGAACAGCTGCAAATCGAATAATTCTCAGGTTCCACATGAGAAAGTTTCGTTTCCTGCAAATGCGTTCAAAAGTTTGTGAATGATGTTCTTCATAAGAATATTGTTATAAGAATACTTGTTTTTCGTTTTACATAACGATGACATAATTATAAACAATTGTTTTTTTTTTTTACTACATCATTTTCTATTGCAAAATCAAACATTTTTGAATTATGATTACGAAAAAAAATGGATTTGTATATATATTTACAATCTCTTGACTAAACTCGGTCTTTGATCATTTACGGTTTTTATTATAATTTTGTACAATTTATAAGTATTAGTATACTAAGCATCATTAGTATATCATTAGTATACTAAGCATCATTAGTATATCATTAGTTTACTAAGCATCATTAGTATATCATTAGTATACTAAGCATTTAATCATTAATATAGTGGATTAGAAACTAAAATGTCTAACTGAAAAATCTTATATTTTCGCAATATTTTATTTAATAAATAGTTTTCGCAATATTTTGTTTTATTTTTTTCGCAAAATAAAATTTAGCAATATTTTATTTTGTTGTTAAAATCCGAATTTATATCGATTTCAAAAACATTTTTTCATATTTTTTTTTATCTCGATGTGATTGAAAAATGATTTTTATCTTTTCATTGATGATTTAAATTCTCAATGTGTTTTCCGGATATAATTAATTACGGAGCTTCTATCATCTAATTTGGTGTTTCTAAGTCATTTTTACGGCTAGTTCTTAAACGCCATAGAAAGAAAAGTAGAGCGATCTATTTTTAAACAAGAAATCCAATTATCTCATCAATAACCAGACACGCACACGAAGTTGACGCTTGAAAACATTCAAGTTGGAGATAACAAACGCATTTTATATCGATTTTAAAAACATTTTTTTTTGTATTTTGTTTTATCCCGATCAAATTAAAAATGATTATTTTTATCTTTTCATTGACGGTTTAAGTTGCCAGTGAGTTTTCTGGATATGATTAATTACGGAGCTATAGTATATCATCTAATTTGGTACTTCTAAGTCATTTCAACGGTTAGTTCTTAAAACGCCATAGAAAGAAAAAGGCGAGCGATCTATTTTTAAACAAGAAATCCAATTATCTTATCAATAATAAGACAATTCAAGCCAGAGATTTCAAATGCAATTTATATCGATTTCAAAAACATTTTTTCGCTTTTTTTATACCGGTGAGATTAAATGATTGTTTTTATCCTTTCATAGATGACTTAAATTGTCAATGAGTTTTCTGGATATAATTAATTATGGATTTTAAATAATCTAATTTGTGTTTCGCTATTTCTAAGTCATTTTTGCTGTTCGTTCTAATAAAGAAAAAGAGAGCGATCTATTTTTAAACAAGAAATCCAATTATCTTATCAATAACAAGACATATTTGTAATGCTAGAACTAGAACTAGTAATACTAGACATACTAGTAAATATGATTTTTACTTTCTTTCAACTGCAATTTATATCGATTTCAAAAACATTTTTTCTTATTTTTTTTATCCCGCTGGCATAAAAAAATTATTGTTCTTATCTTTACACTAAGGATTGAAATTGACAAGGAGTATTCTAGATATAATTAATGACGCACCTTATATCCTCTAATTTGGTGTTTCTGAATCATTTTTACGTTCAGTTCTCAAACGCCATAGAAAGAAAAACAGAGCGATCTATTTTTAAACAAGAAATCCAATTATCTCATCAATAACCAGACACGCGCACGAAGTCGACACTTGAAAATGTCCAAGCCAGAGATTTCAAACACATTGCTTCAAACATTTTTTTTTATCCTGATGAGATTGAAATAATTATTTTTATCCTTTCTTTGATGATTTAAATTGTCAATGAGTTTTTTTTATATAATTAATTACAGAGCTTATATCATATAATTTGGTGTTTCTAAGTCATTTTTACGGTTAGTTCTTAAACGCCATTGAAAGAAAAGGAGAGCGATCTATTTTTAAACAAGAAATCCAATTATCTTATCAATGACAAGATATAAATATGGTTTTCACTACAGATATTCAAGCCAGAGATTTCAAAAACTTTGAGATTAAGAATGATTATTTTTATCTTTCCATTGATGGCTTAAATTGTCAATGAGTTTTTTGGATATAATTTATTACGCACCTTATATAATCTAATTTGGTGTTTCTGAATCATTTTTACGGTTAGTTCTTAAACGCCATAGAAAGAAAAGCAGAACGATCTATTTTTAAACAAGAAATCCAATTATCTCATCAATAACCACACACGCGCACGAAGTTGGCGCTTGAAAACGTTCAAGTCAGAGATTTCAAATGCAATTTATATCAAATTCAAAAACATCTTGATGAGATTAAAAAAGATTGTTTTTATCTCACTATTGAGGGCTTAAATTGATAGGAGATTTCTGGATATAATTAAGTATGGAGCTTACGTATATCATCTAATTTGGAGTTTCTAAGTCATTTTTAAGGTTAGTTCTTAAACGCCATAAAAAAAAAAAAGCAGAACGATCTATTTTTAAACAAGAAATCCAATTATCTCATCAATAACCAGACACGCGTACGAAGTTGACGCTTGAAAACGTTCATGCCAGAGATTTCAAATGCAATTTATATCGATTTCAAAAACATTTTCTCTTATTTTTTTTATCCTTTTGAGATAAAAAATGATTGTTCTTAACTTTACACTAAAGATTAAAATTGTCAATGAGTATTCTGGATATAATTAATTTGGAGCTTATATAATCTAATTTGGTATTTCTAAGTCATTTTTACGGTTCGTTCTTAAACGCCATAGAAAGAAAAGCAGAGCGATCTATTTTTAAACAAGAAATCCAATTATCTCATCAATAACCAGACACGCGCACGAAGTTGACGCTTGAAAACGTTCAAGCCAGAGATTACAAACGCAATTTATTGTAACTCACACGCTTCCCAGTCGACAGCGGGATAATTTCCCATCAGTGAAATATGATTTCTGTGTGCCACGATGGAGGTTTTTTTTTTCTTCTGTCGGATGGCAACAGCAGCAAGCCGTAAATTCCTTTAGAGATAAAAGATGTTATTACGTGTTGCATTTATTCTTGGGTTTTATAGTCGATACAAATGATGGTCCTCTTTTGAAATTCTTTATGGAGTCGTAAACACTTAAGATAGTATTCCGGGGTGCCTTGCGCCATGCACATTGATCAGTTTCACTTCTGCGAGAAAGAAGGAGAGGAAAAAAAATGTATTCCATTCAAAACTAATTTCGAACTTGGTTGCGATTATGTTTCGTTTTTAAGAATGATTATTCTGGTAAAAAAAAAAAATCAATAAAAATGCGATGAAGGAAAGTCTGTCTTGCTGTTCGTCATTAATGTTGTGGGAAAATGTGTTCCCTTATATTGTGTAAAAATTCGCTCCAAGATATTGTGCGATAATTCGTTCCTTAATATTATGTAAAAATTCGTTCACTAATGCTGGGCGAAAAATCGTTTATAAATATTATTGAATCATTCGTTCACTAATATTGCGTAAAAATTCGTTCTATATTGTGTGATAATAATTCGTTTACTAATATAGTGGGAAAATTTGTTCACTAATATCGTGTAAAAAATTGGTTCTTTAATATAATGAGAAAATTCATTCCCATATATGATGTAGAAATTTACTGGCAAAAAAATCGTTTTTAAATATTACTGGAACAGTTGTTCACTAATATTGCACAACAATTCGTTCCATAATATTGTGTAATAATTCGTTCCTTAATATCATGGGAAAATTCGTTCTCTTGTATAATAATTCGGTTACTAATACTGTGTAATAATTTGTTTACTAATATTGTGTATTAATTCGTCTAAAAATATCGTGCGAAAATTTACTCGTTAATATTGTCTAAAAATTTCTACCCTAAAATTGTGTGATAATTTGTTCCTTAATATAATGTAATAATACATTCATTAATATAATGTGATAATTCGTTCCTTAATATTATGTGAAAATTTGTTCACTAATATTGGGTGAAAAATAGTTTATAAATATTATTGGAACATTCGTTCACTAACATTGCGTAAGAATTCGTTCTCTAATATTGTGTAATAATTCGTTTACTAATATCATACGAAATGTGATCACTAATATTGTGTCAAAATTTGTTCTCCAATATTGTGTGATAATTCGTTCCTTAATATAATGTGAAAATTCGTTCCAAAATATAATTTAAAAATTCGTTCATCTATACTGAACGAAAAATAGTTCATAATTATTACTGGATTATTCGTACACTAATATTGTGCAAAATTCGTTCTATAATATTGTGTAATAATTCTTAATATTGTGTAATAATTCTTCTTCTTCACCTTAATATTAAGTGAAAATTTGTTCACTAATATTGTGTAATAATTCATTTATTAACATATCGCCAAAGTTGTTTCCTAATACTGTGGGAAATTTCATCGAAGGCATTGTAAAATAAATTAATAATAACTCTATTTAAAAATTATAATATTTACTATAAATTATTTATATATTTAATATTAAATCTTCCTTTCCTTAAATTATTACTGACATTAATTACACTCTTATTTTTTTTCACAAATAAATTTATAAATCTGCAACAGAATCAAATTCGAAATTTCATAAATACATTAATGTAGTTTCTATCATTTTTCTTTTCAGTGAAATATAAAGATCTGGACAGGTAGTATTGACATTTTTTTGTTATTCTATTATTACTAAAATATAGGAAATAAAAGTTTGCAAATTTTATGTTAAATAAAACTAGAAATTTTATCAAACATCGATTTAATGCCATCTATAGAAGAGATATAATATATTGGAAAAAAACAAAAAAAACTTACGTCTCGATTTTAAAACCAGCCTTTTATAATAGGTTTATTTTTTGAAGTCTTTGATTTACTGCTGTGAATAACAAGCATATTTTCAAAAAGAATTATTTTTTTGACTTGATTAAAATTTTCTCCTTTAAAATTATTATAAATATTCATTACTATAATTTTATAGAAATCGTATTTTACAAAATACGATTACCAATTAATTGGATTACTGTATATTATACGATTAATAATAATTATTAATATATACGATTTATAATAATATCAACTTTACATAAATATTTTACTACATAAATAACAGTCTAAAGGAAACGAAAATTTTTTAATAGTTTAAAAATAATGTCGATATAGTTTTGAATATAAAGTTATCTGTGAATTAAAAGTATTTACAATTTTAATTGATTTTTTTAATTATTTAATATTTTAAACATATTTTACATGTTTCCACTCATTTTTTAAAAAGTTAATGTGCAAGTCGATATTTTACAGTTCCAAAGCCATGGAGACAATTCTGCATAACTATTATCTAGATAGAAGAATATAAGCGTTTAAAGTTTTACTCTTTCGAATTAAACCATTGCTTTTTTGTTTCGATGTTTGTTAAGTCAATTTCATATCATTTTAAATTATATGATGTATTGTACTATGATATTATGATGTATTGTCCTATCTTCAGTATTAAAGCATGTACTTATCTAAAGAAAAAATATATTCTTTCCTTACTAAAACATATGCAAATCTCCGTTTTTCCTTCATTTTAAAAATACCTTCCTGATATCCAAAATGGTATACATATTTTGTTCAATGTATTTTTCCATTTTCTGATTGTAACAGACACAGAATGGAAAAAAACCAGAACTTGTTTTTGTCTAAATATCTTTTCTAAACCGCCCCTTGTCGAAACAGGAAACTAGATTGCATTGCACGAGGACACCAAAATAGTAAGACCGTCAGATAACGAAAAAAAAAAAAAAAAAAAAAAAAAAAATCCTCGAAAGAGCAATGGCAACTCCTAGGAGAGAACAAGACATATATAAAAAAAAGAACCAAAAAAGAACATTGAGGAGAGATGTGAAGAAAAAAAATATATAAAAGGAACACAGCAAAAGCGAAAAGACACATCCCAACAAATGAGCGTGTAAACGGATGAGGGTGGTTCCCTCCAACCAATCGATTGCTGGCTTGCTACCAAAAGATTCTTCTCTACTTCACCCCCCTTCTGTTTCTGCTTCTCGACCCCCCCCTTTCCAATGTATTCCGCTGCTGGCAGGAGAAAATTGTGTTTGCTTCCAGCGTTGAAGATAATAGTCCGGCGGATAGTTTAGCATGGACAGCGGTTGGCCGCCAACTTCGGAAGCAGGGGGTTGACAACGAAAAAGATCCGGGGAGAGATGTGGGGGTGTACCAGTGATGAGGGAATTTCGAGAAAACATGGAGAACACCATGCAGTGATCGATAGAAAAGAACACCGCAAGGCAAAGGGAGGTCTGCGAGGTTTGGTACGCGCCACACAAAATGGCGGACAGAAAAAAGACGAAAAAGAAAAAGCACCTTTGGTCGGTGGTGCCCACTACAGGCTGATTCAGCAACTTGCATTTTTTTTTCTTCCGGTTTTTTTATGATTATTATACTGCGGAAGGAGAAATACTGACATAAGATGTTTTCTGTACTGATCTGTTCTAAAGCTATTGATCCAGTTTTTGCAAATACTTTTAAATGAAAAATAATAAAAATTAATATAGAATGATTTTAAAAAATGTTTAAAATTTGAATAAAAAATATTCTATTTTAGTTGGCTTTAAAAAAAGATAATTCTCTGGTAACAAAAGTAATGATATTATTTTAGTGACAAGAACAGATCTCAAAGGTTAAAATAATTTTAATCGAAAGTCAGACATGAACAAAAAGCACATTCTGTAACAAGTTATCCGCTGTGAAATATGACAAATGTAAATGTAAAGATATTATCTTTGTGTGATGTCTTTATATTATTTTTGTGTGATATCTTTATATTATCTTTGTGTGATGTCTTTATATTATCTTTGTTCTTTTAAGACATTTTTTATCACAAGAATCTGTGTGAATCTCACCCGATAAATGAGGGAAAGATATGCTATTTTTTTCTAATTTTATCTTTAAATTTATTTATCCTAATCTTCATATTCATTCTTTTATCTTTGAGATTCGCTTGTGTATCCATTTTGATATTTCCGAACAAAGATCTAAATAATCCTAAGCACTTTTAAAAATATAAAATACTACATTTGATATCTAATGCCACATTTGATATTCTGATTTGATATCTAATCTCACATTTGATATTCTGATTTTATATCTAATGCTACATTTGATATTCTGATTTGATATCAAATGCTGTTATTTAGATTCATTTTTTTTTGTAAGGAATATTTAAGAATAACTAATTTTTTTTTTTTTTTTTTTTTTTTGAAAATCAAAATGTGTTTCTGCTTAAATCTTTTTGATAATTTCTAAGTATGCTTATTTAAAGCAGGGATGCCCAACTTTTTAAGGAAAAATGATTTCGCAGGTTACGTTTAAAATAAAAAAAAAAGGAAAACTTACGCAAGTCGTACTTAAAACATTACCAATTTAATAATAAACCACAACAAAAACACAAAAATCTCAATGTCTGTAAAATATTTTACGTTTTTATAACGAACAAATGCCTAATCTGGTTAAATTAGCCAAATAATTCAAGAGAATGTTTACATCCAAAGATTCCAGGGATGAACCTCAATATTAAACAAGCACTCAGGTTATTATTTACTGTCAAATCTAAAAAACAATATTTCTTTCACGCATACCTAAATTAGTAAGTATTTTTCTTCTTTATGTTCATCGTTGGACTTAGTGTAAGACTTTATCATACGGACTGATTTTTATGACTCTTAGGTATGCGTGGAAGAATTATTGTTTTTCACAAACTTGAGCTAATTACTTTTAATGTGATTTCAACCTTTTTAACTTTTAACAATATAATTTCAATTTGCAAAAGGATAAAATGTGAAAACTATGTTGATTTTTAGATTTTATAGGGAATAATTACCTGATTGCTTGTTTAATATTAAGGTTCATCTCTAGAATCTTCTGATGAAATATTTAGATGTAAGCGTTTTTTCTTCAATTATTTGGCTAATTTAACCTGATCAGGTATTTGTTCTTCATTTGTTGTTGTTGTTCAGATTTGTGGGTCAGTTCTAATTGTTTTTCTTCTTTATGTTCATCATTGGGTTTTGTGTAAGACTTTATCATATGGATTGATTTTCATGAAAACATGTTGTATAGTAAAAAACATGTTGTATAAAACACATACTTTTTTCTTCTATTACTCAAATGATTCGTTTTGGTGCAGATAAAATATGAGTGTTAAGTAATGAAATAAAATGACGTTGCCTATTTTGCTTGTTTGCTAAACAGAAATAGTTGTGAAAGTAACTGTCTGATAAGGGTTTTAAACATACAACAAACATTCCAACGTGATATAGAGATAGCATTGTTTCCAGGAAGACTTTAAGTGATAATTATCTCACATTTACGATGTATATGATAAAAGAAACTCTGAATGTCTATGTGAGACGCTGTCACAATTTCTACCGAGTCTATACGCTTCCTTTCTATGACTACAAGGGATACCATCAGTTTATTGGAGACCGCGTTCTCTTGAGCACTGCCAGCTTTCTCACCTCTGTATTAGTGGCGAGGTCACCGAAGTTTTTAGTGGAATAAAAAACGACAAACTATTTTATCAGAACGTGATATTTCTCGTGTTTGTATCAACAGTACATTTTTATGTTAGTGAATAAAAAGTCTATGGATGTTTTACATTCAGCTAGCGATTTGTTATTTTTTATATAACTGATGCATTCTATTTAATTTAAGAGGGAAAAAAATATCAAAGAAAACAGAACAAACAGATGACATTCCAGAACATGGAATGATCTGTGATTCTTGTCCAAATGAATTAAATTCTGATCTTTCTTCAGAAGAAAATCCTTTCGTCTGGGTATTCGCACCCATATTTTTCCATCACGGTTTTGAACAAACATCTCTAGGGGAGATATCTGGGAAAACTGCACCATTTTTCTCATGTAGATCAAGATTACTGTAGATTATCCTTTCCCATTCATGTATGACAAGGACAATGAAGCTTTAGGTTTGGTTTTGCTCTTTGGATTTCGATCTTGCCTTCCCTAGTTCCAACACTTATCTCTCTATTCACTAGGCCACTTCGGCCCCTTTTCAAGTCTATGAATTTGAATTTCGTCCGATCGAAAGCCTTAGAATCATTTTAGTATTCTAATTCATAACACTCCCTATCAATCGTTCTATTTGACTTTTTCCTATGAATCAAATCGAAAAGAAGTAATACTTTCATGATTTCAAACCAAAACTTATCCTTCTAAATTTAGAATCGATAGATTTGGTTAACTTCACCCAGAGGCTTAAGTTGCAATAAACCAGAAATCGATGAAAATAGTTTATTACAGCGCATTAAATGTGAAATACAAAGAGAAAAATTGAAAAAGTCTGTTGGGTACAAAGTCCTATTTTATTCCTGGTTATTTGATAAATTAAACGACGTTTAGTACAAAAATATAATAATAATTAATACAGTATATAGAAAATGACCGTAGAGAGATAAACCAAACCAAAACCTACTCGGATGCTGTTTGTGATTCCTTCATCCTACAAGATGATTATGTTAGACCAAACAAAGCTCGGTGTGTGAGGATTTACGTTCATTTGGAAACTCATGCGTTTGTGTTGACCAGCACATCCTCCGAACTTAACACGATTGAGCATGTTCAGAAAGCTCTAGGAAGACATAATGCTACACTAAGACACTTCGACCCATCTTCAATTTTATGCATCTGATATTATGAATTTCCAACTGAAAGTCTTTGAATTACTTTATTATTGTAGCTCATAATTCTCGACAGATCAATCGTTTGTTAGTTTTTAAAATATAAATATTTTTAAGGAATTAAAATATTACAAAAAATTCTACCGGACATTTAATAATAGTACTACATTCAGTAAACTGCATTATGTAAAAGATGCAGGTTTGGTTCGGTTTGTCACTCTACGATCATTTTTTGCACACTCTAGACTAATTAGACTGGGACCTACAATTTAACGTGGATTCCGAACCACTCACAAACATCCATGCCCGCCAAGATTCGAACATGAAGCCTGTGGTACGAAAGGCCACAGTCTAGCCAATTGGCCACCAAGCTGCAAAAGAAGCAGGAGACGCAATCTTGATTTAATTGTTCATCTGAGATGCAGTTGGTGACTACTTCTTTTTATAAGATGATAACGCTACAAAGCTCGGTGAGGAGACTTGCCCATGTGAGTCGGCCAGCACATCCTCTGGATTTAACACGATTGAGCATGTTCGAAAAGTCCTAGGGAGACGTATTGTTGACCTTTCAACCTTTCACAATCTTCATACTACCTTGACATAGTAATGGGCTTTGCTTTCAACTGAATTATTAAAAATCATTATTTTAGACATGAAATATCGCTGTTATGGCTGTATAGATATTAGAGCTAGCCGTATAGCTATCATAGCTAGTGATCCAATAACTATAATCTAATAGCTATTGATCCAATAGCTATAATCTAATAACTATTGATCCAATAGTTATAATCTAATTGCTATTGATCCAATAAATGATCAATGAAAGCACATACATATTTTTCCATTGTAGTAATTCCATTTTGTGTACTTTTAAAACAGAAAACAGTTCTGTTATTTTCGTTTGTGTTTAATTCGGTAAGGCCAGTTAGATTTCATTAAATCTTAATGAATAGAAGTATCGCAGTTACAACTTTGCAGATTTCTTTCTTTTTACATTTTGTAAACCAACTCAATCAACCCTCTTCCTCTTCAAGATGAAATATTGTGACGGATTTAATATGGAAGAAGAAAACTCCGATTCCGTTTCAATTAGTAGCTGTTGTTACTTAATTGTGAAATATCACCCAAAGCATCTCGAGATAATATTCCCAGAAAAATCATAGAAAAAAAAACGACTCAAGCACTGCCACACTTTCTTTTAGCAATGATCTAGTGTCCCCAGTTATGAGCCGAAATCATCTCGACATTTTATTTACGAGTCGTCCAATGACGTCGACAGCCGCGTAACGCTGTCAGAGAAGGCCTTGATGGTCAGCATGGCGAGGAACAAAAGCTTCCATAGTCATAAAGTATCCCGGCAGACATCAAGAAAGAAGACTCTCCCCTTTCATGATGACTCCCCTTTTCTGTGTGTTAGGCACTTAATCCAGAGATGTATTCCTTATCTACGACGACAATCTGAAAACCATCGCTTGCTCATCCCACCCCCCCTTTTCTCAGAGATTCCGAATTATGGCCCAGACGAAAGGCTTTTTCTTCTGAAGGAAGATCAGCACTTGACTCATTCGGATTTGCTGATCAAGTTGCGTCGTATTTCAAGAGTGACAGCTCATTCAGAGCTCTGGAAATTGCTTGTTTTGCTTCCAGTGATAACTCTTTTTTTTTTTTTCTGTATATCGTAGATTAAATGAGATGCACTAGTTATGCGTTGGTTATCATTACTTAGTGTAAAAGTTTCTTGATCCATTTGTTTCTTGTTCTTTTAAATATTTGTTTTCAGTGGATTATTGAATTTTATTTATTTATTATTAATTTTTTGTTGGAAATCAATGTTTCTCTTTTTCCACATGCGGCCTGATGGCCAATTGGCTAGCGCTCTGGCATTTGGTGTTTCAGGCTCGAATCCTGGCGATAGCATGGATGTTTGTGAGTGGTTTGGAATCCACTTTGAACTGTAGGTAACCGTTTGTTTAGCCCTTGTGTGCACAAAATGACTGTGAATAGAAACCAATCTCTTGTTGCGCTTACTTATGCCACGAATAGTCCCCTAAGAGGCTATCAAAGAAGGAGAATACCATCTGAAAGGAATTTTAAAGATAATATTTCTACATTTACATGTCGTATAAGATAAATCTCAGAAAATTACCACAAAGCTGTTTGAATATCACTGTGGCGCTTAATACACTTGCAACAATTGCCATTGAGTCTCGTTGCTTCTGAAAGCAGCAACTGCAATAGGCACTATTAGAAGACTCGTATCTGAGTCCTTATAGCACCGTAGCTGCTCATGTTGTCACTAGGACAATAGTTATAAAAAATAAAATTTACAACATGCAGTTAAAGTTAATTTTGATTACAGTATAAGCCTTTTCTGAAAACAATTCTTTTATTACTGTCCTGCACTAGATACCATTTAGAATTTTATATAAGTATTAGTTGATTAGTTGATACATTTAGACTGAAGAACTCAATATGAAACATTATAGATTTAAAAAAAAATTTTTTTTCATATGTAAACCACTTTCACTACTTAAATATAACATTTTATACACTGTTTAACAACAAGTGCAATTCGCTTTTAGTTCAAGTTAAAAAACTTTTTTCCTTCGTTTGTTTTTTATTTTACTTGAAAAAAATTTTACAACATATATGACAAAATGTTTTATTTAGTTTTTGTTTTTGTTTTTAGAACCCTTTTGTTTTAAATTCAAAACTTTAGAATTTTGTTGAAAATTTTTATGGGTTGTTTCATCTAATCTAATATCATTTTGAATACTATTCCAAGCGTCATAAATTTCTGAAATTTAAAGGTCTGACAAAAAATGAATAATTCAGTTAGCTTTTATGTTTTTAACTTCCAGACGTCTAAAGCATTGTTCTAAAACGGGTAAAAGTTAGTTATTGCCTTTATATTGTTATTGTATTACACTATTCTAATATGAAATAGTTAAGTAAATTCAACACAAACATGATTTTACTTTTTGTCGCCAAGATTTGTCTGTAAGCAAATTTTTTTAAATTTATACTTTGATTTTATTTCTTTAAAGTTATTGATGTATTCTGATTAAAATAAAAGACATTATATTAAAATATAAAGAATAAACAATTTACATATAGTATTTAGAAAGCAAATTTAATTCATTTTAATTAATTATTGTGAATAATAACTACTTTCGTTCAATTCAACCATTATTTGATTATTTGTTTCAGGAAATTGGCTAGATTAATTCAATAAACAACAACTGTTTTATAGTGTATAAAAGAGTAATAGAGCCATGATTACTTAAAAGTGTGATAATACCAATTTATTTCTAATACAAAATAGTAATAATTTCAAAAAAGAGTAATTAGCTAATTACAGTATTAATTACATTAATTAAAAGCAATTACACTATTTAGCGTATACGAACAGTTTTAGAACACCAAAGAGTAATCGCTATTAGGGACTTAGCTAACTAAATTTCAACGATAAGATCATTCGATGGACTTTTTACTGAAGATGGTTTATTTTGCAAGAGATTCTTTTTTTTTTTTTTTTTTTTTCTAACTGAAAGTCAAATTCTTTTAACAGGAGTTCTTTTTCTTTTCTCAGAAACATAATTGATTTTCTCAAACCATCACCCCACCCCCTTCTAAAAAATCCTTTAATTTAAAATTTTTCTAAATTTTTATTAAATAACAATTATTATTAAATTTTTAATAATTATTGCTATTATTTCTTCACTTATTTATTTATTTATTATTTTTTTAATAGGCAGGACATCAAGCTTCTGATTGGCTTCATGTTATTCGACTTATGATCTTAATATCTGGGGGAATACAGCTAAAAAAATGTTCGTATTGAATTACGGTAACAAAATTTCAATGACATCATTCGCAAAACTATGAAAAACGTACAATAAATAATAATAATAATATTAAGTATAGTTATGCTGTATGTTAATATGTATACCACTACTAATAATTTAATAATTGGAAGAACAAATTGACTTACAGATATATAGTATCCATCCTAGCATTGAAACGGAAGCTTTATTCTTGGCATTGTTTGCCTAATTTCGAATAAATACCTCAAAATTTTTGGAACCTGATATATTTTACCCCCTGATAAGTTAGCACCACTCACTAAATAAAATGAAGGAACCATTCATGAATCGAAAATCAATCAAGAATCAGAGAAAATAAGCCTTCTTTTTATATTCATTAGTTCATGGCTCAAATAGAATTCTTGTATGTGATCAAGATTTAAACACTATGCGCTAACTTGTTTCAGGGGTCATTTCTCTCAGATCCCCAATCCACTCAAGAAAAACTTCCTTTGAGTATAAAATATGAATTATCTAAAACAGGGGTGGCCAACCCAAATAATTCCCCATTTACAAAGTGGTCCCCAATCTCGCGGGCCACTTTGGAAATGTGTTATAACCCCCTCGGGCCGCATATAAAATTATATATCATCCCCCCAGAAAAAAAAATTAGGCCCACTATAGATATTTTTTTGAAGGGAAAAATTGAAACACAATGAATTATTATTTTTGTGTTTACTATTATTCTTGCATGCAAACATAGATAATATAAAAATAATGATACTAAATGCACATTGTAAAGAAATATACAACACTAAAAATGAAATATAAAAATATATAAATATGAACGAAATAAAAAAAAATGAAATCATTAAAAAATATATATTTTACGAGTGCGATATTTGTTTCTCCACTCTTTCACTTAGCTTTTGCAAATCGATCTCAATTTGGGTATTTGCTCATCGTAATGGGTGTTGCGTCTCCGTTATGTTTGAGCGTGTTTTGTGTTGGGTCAATTTCATTTTCGTGAGGGGGAGAAAAAAAATCCATGATTCGTAGATGTAAGTTGAACCAAAAGCTCTAACAACTTTTTTGTGCCAGATTTCTCAAATATGTAGGAATGGTTCCTGCCTCTGAGGTCTCTTAAAATGAAACATAGAACCTGTTATATTAGATGTTCCAAGATACGCGCATCATGAGTTTTTGTAGAATGTAATTATTCTGCGAACTCATAACTGTAAACATACATAAAACAGGCAATATCTGCCCTATATTCGTAAGAATATTATTTTTAAATTAAAATTAAATCTTTTCTCACAATTTCTACAGTTAATTATATGGATACACAAATAATATATATATTTAATACATTGGTTTCACTACTTTGGCCATTATAAAATAAACATATTTTGTAAAACTGTGTTAAATCTCATGGCTCGAAAACATATTCAAGGCGAGCCGCGAGTCAGGGGCGGGTTGGCCACCCCTGATCTAGAATAACCAAAATTTCGTTTCTTTTTCCTTTTCTTAAAGCATTGATTGAGAAATCAAACGTAGAATCTTTTTTTGTCTTCCATCTTCACCAACGACTTCCTTTCTTGTAGCACACGTGCGAATGCTTAAGCCTCGGCCGAGCGATGTAGCTGCGAATTCCTCTACCTCAGAGAAGAATGAAAAAAAGATGGAACCAGTAAATTTTTGCTTTGAATTATTAGCGACAGGTGCGTAGAGGAGTGAAACTTCCAATAATTCACGAGCCGGCGTAGGGCAGAAAAAAAATTATTGAGTAACCTTGCCATGTGGAAAAGTCATAATTCATTGAGCATTCATAAGTCTTTTCTTTCTTTCTTTTTATTTATTTGGCTGATTTATTCCTGACCCTTTTTTCTTTTTTTGGTATGAATCTTTTTTTTTTCATAAGATTTAATAAATTTTGTAAATTGTTTTATTTAGTTAGTAATACACCATTGTTGTTAGGTTTTGCGTTACATAAATAACAAATTTGAACCGAAAGAAAAAAAAAAAGATTTTTAACTATCAATAATTAATAAACTTTCCTTTTAAAATAATTAAAAAAATTAATTTTAGTGTCTGTTTCAGGGATAATGTACTTATTGGTATGTTTAACTAACTAACTAACTAACTCCCTGGCTCTATAATCCATGTTGGACCATGACCGTCTGTTCACTGACAGATTCCAAAACATAAGATATTTTCTTTGTAAGGGGTAGGGTTGTTAGCTCAACGCTCAACAGTCTACAAAAAAGACTTCGCTAAAAATTCTACACAGGATATTTTATAAAAGTACTGCATATTCTTCTTCTTCATGGGCGCAACAGCCTCATGGTGGTCAAGCCATCACCTATTGATAGATTTCGAGACAGGAGATAGTTTTCTTTTTACGGGTTAAGGTTGTAAGCCCTAAGCTTAACGCTTTGCAGTCATATCAGACAGGGATCTATGGTTTAAAGTGAATCCGAACCACTATAAGCATCCGTGGTACCAACGGGACTCAACCCAAAATCTGTGGCATGATAGACCAGAATGCTAGTCACTTGATCATCAGGCAGTTGTTCGTGCGTTTAGCTTTATAAAATTAAAAATTATTCTTAAAAATTGGTCGATTGAAAACTATATTAAAATCTCAAAAATGAAAACAAAAAGAAAACAATGTTGACTTCTGTTTCTAATAATAAAAATCGGCAACAATTTTAGTGCGCTCTTTAGTTAAACATATAAGCATTGCAAAAGTATGTGTCTTTTTTGCATCTAAATACATTAAACATAAATTACTTCATTTTCATACATAAAATTCAAATTCATTCATAAATAAACTTTGAATCCATAATAAGTAATAAACAAGTTTCATGAATAAGTAAATACTATAAAAGAAACAGGCTACGAAATCTGTTTTTCTGCATCTTTCTCCAAACTTCCTTCAAATAGCCTTAAGACTCATACAAAAAAATTAAATAAATTAATACATAAAATTTATATTTTCTTGATGACTTCATTTGCATTGATCATTTTTTCTTCTCCCAGAATTCTGAAAGCCACTCTATAAACCACGATAAATTAAATTCCAAATTAACTCCTTAATCCACTTGGAAAAAGATCTTTGGCCTTTATGTGGACCATTTCCAACATAAACCTGACGCCATTGGAATGTCTGATCCTTCCCTATAACCACTTAGAAAGGAAACATATCAAGAAAATTAAGCCATGCGGCAAAAAAACACAGAATTGAGTGCAACTCTGTTGGCATATAGATGTCCCATTACACCAAAAAATGTAACTCCGTGGCACTACAGTCCATGTTGGACAATGGCCGTCCATCTATTGGCAAATTCCGAAACAAGTTCAACGGTTCCTTTGTACTGGGTGGGTTGTTAGCTATGCTGACTTATGTTTCTAATAATAAAAATTGTCAGCAATTTTAGTGTGATCTTTAGTTAAAAAAGCCATCACTGAAAAAATATGAGCATCGTCCGCAGAAAAACTTAAATATATTAAACTTAAATTACTTCATTTTCATACATAAATTTCAAAATCATTCATATATAAACTTTCAATCTATAATAAAAGTAATAAACAAGTTTCATGAATAAATAACTACAATAAAAACACAGGTTACGAAATCTGTTTTTCTGCATCTTTTCCAGAACTTCCTTCAAATAGCCTTAAGACATTCATACAAAAAATAAAATTAATGAATACATAAAATTTATATTTTCTTGATGACTTCATTTGCTTTGATAATTTTTTTTTTCGCCCAGAATTCTGAAAGCCACCCTATAAACCACGATAAATTAAATTCCAAATTAATCCCTTAATCCACTTGGAAAAGATCTTTCGTCTTTATGTGGACCATTTCCGACGTGAACCTGACACCATCGGAATGCCTGATACTTGCCAAGAACCACTTAGGAACGAAACACATCAAGAAAATTAAGCCATGCGACAAAAAACACAGAATTGGGTGCATCTCTGGTTGGCATATAGATGTCCCATTACACCAAAAAATGTAACTCCGTGGCACTACAGTCCATGTTGGACAATGGCCGTCCGTCTATTGGCAAATTCCGAAACAAGTTCATGTTTCCTTTGTACTGGGTGGGTTGTTAGCTTTACACCAAACGCTCAACAATCATATTAGACCGGGATCTACGGCTTAAAGTGGATTCCGAACCATTACAAGCATCCATGGTACCGCTGGGATCCGAAACCTGTGGCACCGAGTGCCAGGGGGCTAGTCATTCAGCCATCAGGTCCCTATTCATACGTTTCGCTTTATAAAATTAAAAATTATTCTATAAAATTAATCTATTGAAGAACTACAGTAAAATCCCAAAAAATGAAAAACAAAAAGAAAACAATGTACATTTCTGTTTCTAATAAAAATTTTCATCAATTTTAGTGTGCTATTTAGTTAAACATGTGAGCACTGCAAAAATATGCGCATCCTCTGCAGAAAATCTAAATATATTAAACATAAATTACTTCATTTTCATACATAAAATTCAAATTCATACATAAATAAACTTTCAATCCATAATAAGTAATAAACAAGTTTCATGAATAAGTAACTACTATCAAAAAACAGATTACGAAATCTGTTTTTCTGCATCTTGGCTTGTTAAGCTTGAAGGAAGTTTCCTTCAAATAGCCTTAAGGCTCATGCAGAAAATAAATAAATAAATAAGTAAATAAAATTTATATTTTCTTGATGACTTCATTTGCATTGATCTTTTTTTTTTTTTTTCACCAAGAATTCTGAAAGAGACTCTATAAACCACGATAAATTAAATTCCAAATTAACTCCTTAATCCACTTCGAAAAAAGATCTTTGGCCTTTATGTGGACTATTTCAGAACGTGAACCTGACACCATCGGAATGCCTGATCCTCGCCAAGAACCACTTAGGAACGAAACACATCAAGAAAATTAAGCCATGCGGCAAAAAAACACAGAATTGGGTGCAGCTCTGGTTGGCATATAGATGTCCCATTACACCTACTGAAATATTGCGTTCCCAGGTAACAAGTCCATTTACACTGGGACAGACGGAGGGTAAAAAAAAAATAAATAATAATGATTAGAGAAAATGAAAAAGAGAAAGAATCGATAGGAGACAGGGGTGTGGACGATCGGGGGGTAGCAGGAATTGGATGCCCCATAAATAAGATCTCTCCAATCAAAGAGAAGGAAGTCTTGCTCTGCCGCGAAACGCCGAAGCGTTTAAAACTAATTGGTGTAAAGCTTAAAAGGTGATTTGCTTTGTGTTGATTGATTTAAGACTTCATTCTCCGCTACACAAAGGAACGGCGTCCTAAGACGTGTTGGAGAAAATAAATAAGAATGCTTCTTGATGGGGGTAGAGCTGCTGGCACTTTTGATCAACACATTCCTTTCAGTGGATTGGGGATTTGGAACGAACGACCCCTGAAGCGAGTTTGAGTGTAGGGTTTAAATCTTGAGAAGACAAGAATTCTATTTGGGTCATGAACTAATGAATATAAAAAGAGGGATTATTTTCTCTGATTCTTGATTGATTTTCTATTCATGAATGGTTCGTTCATTTTATTTAATGAGTAGTCTGGTGAATAATGTATCAGTTTCAAAAACTTTAAAGTATTTGATTCGAAGTGTTCATTGTTTCAAGATACTTGGTTCGAATATAGGCAAACAATGCAAAAAATAAAGCTTTCCGTTCTATGCCATAAAGGAATATGAATACTATTCTATGTCATATAAGGATGAATACTATTCTATGTCATATAAGGATGAATACTATTCTATGTCATATAAGGATGAATACTATTCTATGTCATATAAGGATGAATACTATTCTATGTCATATAAGGATGAATACTATATATCTGTAGGTCGATTTGTTCTTCCATTGGGCTGCTGACCCTTTAAATAATACCTTTAAGTATATTCGTTCCAAACTGCTGTGTCAGATTGCAAACTGCTGTAATTAGATTTATCTTCAACTATCTTCAACTTGAAATTTAGTTTTACCAAAGGTGGCTTGTGAGGCTGAATCTGCTATATCTCTGTTGTTATAGTGGCAAATGATTTAGGTAAAAGGATCGTGGCCAACTGGCTACCGCTCTGGCCTTTGGTATCACAAACTTCAGGTTCGAGTCCTGGCGAAGGCATGGATGTTTATTGGTGGTTCGGAATCCACTTTAAACTGTAGGTCCCGGTCTATTTCCCCATTGTGTGTACGAGAAACCAAACTAAAAAAACTAGGTAAAAGGGTTCGGCAATAAATAAGTCCGGCAATAATAATCTTTATATAGCAGTTTCCATAAATTAAATTTTTGTTGAAAGTTAAAAATAAACTAAATCATAAAAAATTGATGTATTAATTTTTTAGAATCATTATTTTTATAAAATAATTTATTTTCATGAAACATGCGTTATTGAGAATAATAATAATAATAATAATAAAATTATCCTTGTATTCTGAAATTGGAAAATGATTAAAATCTTTCAGGGCATTATTAATTCGAAATATTAAGTTCGAATCGAAATATTGTTCAGTATATGATATGTTATAACCATATGCTGAACAATATTCAGAAAGTTTAGATATCGGAAAATTATTTAATGCATCTAAGTAGGAATATTTTTTTTTGAAGTTATTCTTCCAACTATTAAATTTAATTGGAATTCAAACATTAGAGAAATAATCAAAGTATGACAAAGTATCTATTTTCAAAAATAAACTGTTCTCAGTTATTAAAACTCAAATATAAATATGTATTGCCTTAAAGAAATTTTTAATAGATATTATTAGAATCATCTCATTATTTTGTTTATTCTCCTAATTAAGTAATTGTTTTTAATCCATTTTTTTATTTTTATTCATTTATTTTCATCTTTATTAATTTTCCTGAAATTTTTAACTCACATTTTTATGCTTAAAAATTTGTGCAAATTTCATCAAAGAATTTAAAATTAATGTTAGCAAATGAAGCTGAAAATATTTAAAAATTTATATAAGTCCATTCATCAAAAAAATAAAACAAAATAAATAAATAAAAATAAAATAAAATACGCAATTCCACAAAATTATTATGAAATGGTCAATTTTATTACATTTACGTACTAACGTTAGATAATTAGATTTTTTAGAAACATTTGCATTTTTGGCACAAAAACTACTTTGATTGTATTTGTTTGTAACGTGTTTTATACTAAATAATAGAAATAATGAAATGTAAAATATTTAGAATAAATTATTTAATCTTTCTAGAATGATATAATATAAATAATATAATTTCAGTTATTATTATTATTTTACAATGGTGATGTTTTTTTATGAACCTTGCTTCATAAAACCAGTTTTATTACTCCACAAATAAATTAACTGCAGATTCAAAAAGCCCAAAACAGAATTACTGTGCATTTTTACAATATTCACTCAAACCATTTTTTTTTTTTCATTATTACTATTTAAAATAAATAATAGCTAAACACGTTAATATGCAATTATTTAAATTTTTTAATGAACAATTTCCGACAGTTGTATATCCGCTATTTTTCATTTTATCAGTAAAATTTTTATCGCCATATTTCTTATTTAAAAACTTAAATTACTATTCATTTTATTATATTTGAACTTTATTTTATTTCAGAAAGTGAAATGAAACTTTTCTTGGTGCAAATAAGATGAAATTGAGCAAAATCAAGTTTATTTTCAAGCATGTAGAAATGGAAATACAAAATTAGCTTCTCTTCTTTGAATACAGCGAAAGTCATCAATAAATGTAAATATTTTTTTATTTAAATATATAGAGCTCTTGGATCTAAGGCTTTCACAAGTATGTAGTTTATTGGAATTTAGATCAAAATTAAAAATATGTTTATGTATCTATACATATAATGCAAAAGTATTTTCGCATTTGTAATACTTATAATTTAAAAACTAAAGTAAAATATATATATATAAGATATATTTTTGTCATTTTATAATTTTCTCTAATGTACAACAAAAACTATATAAAAATTCCAATTCTTAAAAACTAAATAGAACTTAATTTTTTAATTAATACGAAGTCATTTTACGATATTATGATTGAATGACGTCATTACGTATTAAGCTTTGGATTACATCATAAGAATATAATTATTATTATATTTATTCGCTTCAAATGATAAGCTTATTATATGAACTTAAGACATATTTGAAATTTTTGTATTATATTTTGTATATATTTAACAGTGTTATTTTAGTATGATTTATTAACTTTTATAAAGCACCTTAAAATTCAGCATTCATATTAAGATAATATCTAACTAACTTCCTGGCACTACAGCTCATACATAGTCGCTGAAGCTATTGACAGATTTCGAGACAGGAGGAAGTTTATTTTTACAGGGTAGGGCTCTCGGCCCTACTTTCAACAGTCATATTAGATCAGGAGCTACGGTTTCACGTGAATTCCGAACCACTACAAGCATCCACCGGTACTCGAACCCGAAGTCTGTGACCCGAGCCTTCAAATCGATAGTCATTCGTCTATCAATCCTTAAGGTAACATTCACATAATATAAAATGTAATAATATAATATATCACTGTTACTCTTAATCAAAATTACGGTTACGGACACTATATTTGCAAATCATCATTTTTTGATCTTGCATTTTATATTTAACCGTATATATATATATAAAATATATATAATATATATATATATTCCAAAATCGAGTAAAGTTGAATGAAATTAATATATATAAAAAAGTATATAAATATATATCTTTTGTTATTGATATTAAAAAAATGTTAGATATTAAAATTTTGTAAAACTTAATATAAATATATAATAATAATAATAACATAACTTAATATAAACATAATATAAATCACTCTTACTGTTGATAAGTCACTGTTACTCTTAGTCATGATTACGGTTACGGATATTATATTTGTAGAGCATCATTTTTGCATTATTCATTTAATGCCTTATATATATATATATATATATATATATATATAAAATATATAAAACTTTTTTTAATGCTACTTTAATTATTTTTTTAATGTTATAACATTGAAAAAATACTAGATATTTACAATTTTTATAACTTAATTATGTACTTTATTAGTATTGTTGCTATAATTTTATTGGATAATATTTATAGTTTTATTCATATCACTAACAGGTGAATAAATTATTGAAAATCATGTTCTCTATGGCCTTCTAGTTATGCATCTCTATGACCTGAGATGTAAAATGCAGGAAGCGTAGACCCCAACTGGCTTTGCAACTGACAGTGAACACAGGTGTCATTTCTCATACGTCACCCTATGTAAATAACGTGCCTTCTAATTCTGTTCGAGAAATAAACAGACGTCGAACGCGGTATCTCACGAGAGGGGCCTCCCGCGGCGTGGAATATGAAGCGGCCCCAACTGACAGAAATACGAGGGGCCCCGGCCGGGAGCATCCAATTTACAGTGACATCTCCTCATTTGCTATGCACCGGTAACCATGGCAACGAGCCATCCCGGCTCAGCGGGTGCAAGCTCCGGATTCGTTAACAGTGTGACCCCGTTGCCTGCCCCCCCCTCACTCGGGTGACAACCCCTCGCTCTCCCCCCTCTTCTGGCTATTCTGCAGCTCTCATTACATCTGTTGTGGATGTGTAGGCCTTAAATCTTTCACCTGACTTTTTTTTTTTTTGTCTCCATCCCTGAGTAAAGAGTTTTGGCATTCGCATAGGAATAGTTTTGCAAATGATACAGTTCCTGCAAAATAATAGTTTTCTTAAACTGTTTTAATTATAACTGAATTTTAACTTATTTGTAATACTGATTCCAAAAATGAAATCTATCTTTTTCTATTACGTAGGGCAAAAAATAAATAAATAAACATTCAAAAATTAGAAAAATAACTTGGTTAATATTTTTTAACTGTATTGCACAGAACATCATAGTCAATAATATAATAGCCTGGATACAAGGTATTTTTTATTTCTACAATATTTATTGCCAAAAATCTGTTCAATTTTATGATTACTTTAAGCATAATAATAGCTAATAATACATTATGCACAACAATAGCTAATAATACAATAGCTAATAATACATTAAGTACAACAATAATTAAATAATACGTTAAAATAAGCAAATATATTTGGATCGATACATATGTGTGAGCAATCGACTTTATGTATAAATGCCACAAAAACTGATGAATAAAAACCCTTTGACTAATCATTTTAGAGCTTTGGTAATTAGAAAGATCAAGTTTAATATTAAAAGACTTAATAAGCTGATGCAAGCATCAATTTCTTTATTTGCTCTTCTTTATTAAATTTTCTTCTTTATTTTTTATTATATATAATTAAATAAAATATAAACATATCAAATAATTTCGTAAGGTTTGCGGCATGCAGCTTTTCTAAGCCTGTGCATCTCTGCCCTTTGAATAATTAGTCTTTTTATGCAATAGGTTCTTCTTAAGGTTTAGTTTGTCGCTCTACTGTCAATTTTTTTTGCACACTTTGGGCTAATTAGATCGGGGCCTACAGTTTAACATGGATTCCGGACCAGTAACAAACATCCATGCCACAGCCAGGATTCGAAACTGAAGTACCAAAGGCAAGAGCACCAGCTGATTAGTTATGAAATAGCGGTTCTGCTAAAGATTGTTTAATCTATTATTGTATTATTTTAAAAATATTTTAACACGTCTTTATTAATTTTTTAATACTTTAATACGTCTTCCATTTAAATTAGTATGGTCTTCTTTTATTTAAATCAGTGACGTCAGGGCACACTGGTGTGCCTTGAGATGTTCCACAGAAATATGTGTCCAGATATAAAAATAAACATAGTTACTCTCTTTCTTGTAAATTTTCGCGTTCAAAGACAGCTTTCATTATAAGAAAGAATACCTTCTTGAACCAGTATTATTTTCTAATGTAATTTGAGTGCATTATAAAAATGCTTTCAAATATTTGCTCAAACAATGAAGAAATCGCTTGGGCACACAAGGCTCATGTTTCTCATAAACACATGAATAAATAAACTTAGGGTGGTGTTCATTTTATTTTTTTATCGCATTACTTTTTTCAATAATATTTTACTTAACTAATATAACATATTTCTCAGAAATTTGTATGTAGTGAGCCTACAATTATTTGTAGGATTTTAAATGCTCCCCAAAAAGTTGGAGAACCACTGATTTAAATATTTATACATCTTCCTAAATAGATGCACAGATAGGGCGCTGAAAACTTGCTCCAACTTCGAGACATGGAACTCTTCCAGGACGAAATTCTTTGTGAGAAATAATCTGTATTCAATTCATATTGTTAGTCTTTCTTTTTTTTTTTTTTTTAAGTCATAATATGCAATATGAGAATTTCGAGAATTTTCTTACGTCTGCTGAATTTTGATTATTTGTAAAATATCACCGAATTTTGATTATTTCTAAAATACCATTGATATCAGTACATATATTAGTACATAGTTATTCTTGTGTTTATTTAATCTTGTCTAATATTCGACTTGGGGTGCGGTTCATTATATTTTTTTCTCTAATATTTGACTTAAGTATAAGAAATTTGCATGTAGGGCGCATGCAATCCTTTGTATATATCATTGATACAAATGTACATGTTTCTTCTTGTGTTTATTTATTCTTGTCTAATATTTGACTTGGGGTGCGGTTCATTATATTTTTTTCTCTAATATTTGACTTAAGTATAAGAAATTTGCATGTAGAGCGCATGCAATCCTTTGTATATATCATTGATACAAATGTACATGTTTCTTCTTGTGTTTATTTAATCTTGTCTAATATTCGACTTGGGGTGCGGTTCATTATATTTTTTCTCTAATATTTGACTTAAGTATAAGAAATTTGCATGTAGAGCGCATGCAATCCTTTGTATATATCATTGATACAAATGTACATGTTTCTTCTTGTGTTTATTTATTCTTGTCTAATATTTGACTTTGGATGCGGTTCCTTTAATTTTTTTCTCAACTTCTCTACTTAACTATTATTACTATTCTCAACCTAACTTTTTCGACTTAACATAGTTCTAAAAAATTTGCATATAGTGCGCCTACGATTATTTGCAGGATTTTAAATGCGCCCCGACTTCAAAAAGTTGAAGAACCACTGATTTAAATATTTATACATTTTCCTAAATAGATGCACAGATCCGGCGCTGAAAGCTTGCTTCTAACTTGGAGATATGAAATACTTCCAGGACGAAATCCTTTCTGGGAAGCAATCTTTATACATGGCAATATCGTTAGTCTTTCTTTTTTTTAAGTCATAATATACAATATGAGAATTTCGAGACTTTTCTTATGTGTTTTGCATTTTGATTATTTATAAAATATCATTGATATCAGTACATATAATAGTACATATTTATTCTTTGTTTATTTATTCTTGTCTTAATATTTGACTTGGGGTGCGGTTCATTTAATTTTTTTCTCTAATATTTGACAGAACTAACATAACATATTTGTAAGAAATTTACATGTAGTGCGCATACAATCATTTGTAAATATCATTGATTTTATTACATATTTATTTTTGTGTTTAATTATTCTTGTCTAATATTTGCTTTGGGGTGTGGTTCATTTTAATTTTTTTCTCATCTCCGCTACTTAACTATTATTACTATTCTCAACTTTTTCGACTTAACTATTATAACATATTCCTAAGAAATTTGTATGTAGTGCGCCTACAATCATTTGTAGGATTTTAAATGCGCCCCGACTTCGAAAAGTTGGAGAACCACTGATTTAAATATTTATACATCTTCCTAAATAGATGCACAGACCCGGCGCTGAAAGCTTGCGAGACATGGAAGAGTTCCAGGACGCAATCCTTTCTGGGAAGCAATTTCTGCGCTGCCGGTAGAGGTGGTTGGACGTTTCTAACCCCGGGGTAAGTGATTGATGCGTCCAATATCCAGGAGCCTCGCTCGTTCGTTTCAATTTGCGTCCTGTTTTGAGCCTCCCTGAAGAATCCGGCAATAACGCCCGGACAGTGATTTACACTCAGTCCTACGTCCCCTTAATCTGGGGACTCCTAAAACGTCGCTTTCCCTTACACGCGCAGAATTTCATCTTTAAGCCCAGAATTCGTGAACCATGTTTCCCGAGTTCCAGATCTCAGAGTTGAAAGTTTTCACTCATTAAGGTTGTCTTGGCTTAATGTTGAAGTATAGGCATTGGACTCGGAAACTTTAGCTTAGAGAAGTTTTTAGCGTTGTTGTAGCTTAGAGAAACAAACAATGAATTCTTTGTTGTGAGAAATAATCGTCATGCATGGAAATATTTCTGAAGTTTTTATTATTTTTTTATGTCTTAATATGCACTATGAAAATTTCGAGACTTTTTTTACGTATGCTAAATATTGATTATTTGTAAAATATCATTGGTTTTAGTAAATAAAACAGTATATATATTTTAAATTAAGTCGATATTTACTTTTCAATAATATATTGTTCATTGACAAGTACGTTGCGCATCTCAAACAAATTTATTTTATTTTGAAAAATTTTGTGTTGTTTTATAGATAGAAGAAAAAAAAAATTCAAAATACAGTACATAAAGAACACAACAACATAAACATAACGATAAATAAACAACAGTACATACATCGCAAATACAGTTGTTGAATTAATTAAATTTTGATTTTAATTATAAATATTCCCTTTTTCTTTATTTTCTTTTGTTAAATAGAAATATTTCTTTTTATCTGAGGCCCTTGTCTTTTATTTAAGAAACATATATAAACATTTTCTAGAAAACATCTAACAATTTTTTTTAAATTTTTCTTTTACTTTTTAAAAATGTATCGATTTAAAATGAATACAGCATATTCCAAATTTTCTTTAAAAGTAATTAAAATTAAATATAAAATATATACAAAATTTCATTTATCTAAAAAATTACTTTATCTTAATTATTTATTAATTAAGCGATATAGAAACAAATTTTTAGAAAAGTTCCAGGAATTTTCAATATTTTTCTTTTATTTTTAAAAATTTATTGATTTAAAATAAATACAGTATATTTCAAATTTATGTTCCTTAAAAATTATTAAAATTAAATAAAATTTTGTAGATATTTTATATTTATCTAAAAAGTTATTTTATTTGAGATAATTTTCTTTAAATTAAGCAATATACACACACAATTTTTCAGAAAACTTCCAACAATTTTTTTAATATTTCTTTCATTTTTTTAAAATCTATCAATTTAAAATGAAAACAGCATATTCTAAATAAATGTCCTTTAAAAATAATTGAAATTAAATATACAATTTCTACAGAATTTTATTTATCTAAAAAATTATTTTATCTCAGACACTTTTTTTAAATTAGGCAATATATACAAAAAATTTTTTAGAAAACTTCCGACAATTTTTAAAATTTTTTCTTACAATTTTTTAATGTATTAATATAAAAATGAATACAGCGTATTCCAAATATATGTTCTTCAAAAATAATTAAAATTAAATAGGAAATATCTACAAAATTTTAAAGTTGAAACGACAACAAAATATAAAAGGATTTATGCAATTTAAATCGAGTGTAATTTTACACTTTAAGCATATTACACTCATTTATGATAAATATACATGAATTGATCATATTTTTCTTCTTCTTTCTCCCCCTTCCCATTTTTTTCTCAGTACGAGCGGCCAAAATTTTTCAAAAATTTTAATATCATTTATTATGCACAAGTAACCCTTAAAAATCAATGGAAAAAATAAATCAATTATAAAAGTTAATTCACACACATATATATAACACCCACACACATATATATAATATAATATAAACCCTAAAATAAGAAACATAATGCACTTGACGAAAAATATTTCAACATTTGTTAATTATTTTCTTCGAATCGCAAGAATTTAATAAATATTATAAATATATATATATATTAATATTTTAACCATTAAAATTGGGCTTGTATACTTGAATACGTTACATAAGTAGTTTGTTTCAAAAAAAAATTTTTCAAGCAAATAAAATAATTAAAAAAAAATTTAGAAAATAGATCTTTTGCTTTTAAAAAAATTAATTTTAATAATGCTTAATAAATATAAGCATGTAAATATTTTCACATACTTCCATTTTTTACATTTAACAAAAAGTAATCAATAAGCTTTTTATATAGGGTAAGATCATAAATTGAGGCACAAAACAACTGTCATTCTGTCACAAAATAACTGTCATACCTAATACTATCGTTTCAGTATCAGGTATAGAAAAATTGGCCTATTCTAAGAAATAGCCCATTTTCCATTATTTTGTATCACTGCTTTTCTTACAAGTAGTAAAAATAGGACAAGTAATAAAAATACGAAAACCATTAAAATTTATTACAGCGAATGAATTTTTTAAACACATTTTCAATATGAAAAAATTATATAACATTAATACACAATAGTTATTTAATCTTTCAATCATTCACACTAAGCGATTTTATTTTAGAGTAAAATATTTCTGCAAAAAATTTGTAAACAGATTTCTTAATGTTTATTATTACAAATAATCATATAATTCGCATATTAACGCAAAACGAAAGAAAAATTGGGGGAAAAAAATATAAATCATAAACAAGTAAATAATCCAACCTACTACAGATAGCTGCACGTGCAATAACGATTAATTATTAAATAAATAAACAAAAAACATTATCTATAACAGATCATGAAATCTATTTAATGATTTATTATTTTTTGCAGGTTGACTAATAAATCCACTGGCATGGTCCAAAGTGCTGCTAATTACTCTTTGTCTGGGAGGATGTAATGAAGTGAAGTGAAACGGGAAGAGATTCTCAGGTGAGTCCGGTGCCGTTAATATTGTTTACGTTTAACGTCTCCTGACGTTTATGGGTCGTTTAAGCAAGAAACGCAATTCGCTTGCATTGCCCCGCGCAATTGTTTAGAAATGAAGCTGCCCGGCCACGGTGAAAGCTAAGAGGACATCGCAACGTTTGAAAAACGGCATGAAAATCAGAAACAACAATTAAACGTTGAATTTATCACTTATTGGTTTGATTACTGCTTTTAAAAAAAAATGTCTACAAAATAAATACCATGATCAATGAAATAAATGAAATAATATCCTCTCCACAATTTATAAAAAATTTTTTACAAGTTCATATATTTTTTTTAAAATTATTTTACTCAGAATAAATACGTATAGGTCAATGCTTAAACACTAGTTATTACTAAATTTAAAATAATATTCAATAAGAAAATTGATTCATTTAAAAGGAAATTGTCTAAAAATGATAAATAAACGCCGACTTAAAAAAAATATATTGTATTAAGTTTTTTACTCATAAAAAATCCAATAATAAAATTCTCGTTATTAAATTGTTTAAATTAATATACAGAAGAAAAAATCATTTATTAAAAAATTGCCTAAAAATAATAAATAAAAGCCGAATTTTCTTAACTCAAAAAATACACGTGTAATGTTAAAAATTCTAATAATTACTTTATTTAAAGTAATATTCAGAAAGAAAACTGGAATTGATTTTATTGTCTAATAATAGTAAATAAACGAGTTTTTAAAAAAATATTTACAAAATTTATTTACTGGTTTTTTTTTTTTTTTTTTTTTTTTTTTTTCCCTACTCCTAAAAAAAAATAGCGTTTGGATCGATGACAAAATTTAACTATTTTATTATTTCAAGAAATATGTATTAAGGAAATTCATGGTCATATACAAAAGCATTTTTTTTTCAACTAGCTCTACTGAGGAATTTTTTTGCGAACAATTAGTGTCCGATAGTGTATAAATACGTCTATTTAAATAAATATTGTTTAAGTTTAAATGAAAGTATTTAGAAATTAGCAGTTAAAAATGATTTGTCATTTAAATAAAAACTGCAAAACATTATGAATATTCAAAAATTTAAAGAATAAAGAAAAATAATTGAGGAAGTAAGGTGAAGTATTGAATAATACCTCTTTTTCCTTAATATATTTTTGAGTATGTGTGTTAAAAAGGAATATAGACATATGTTTAAATATTATAAAAAATTGAAGTGGCAAATTCTATGATAAATGTGATGATAAAAACTGTTTGATTTATTTATTTCTATAAGTAAATTTAATAAATATTGGTATATTCTTTCCTTATTAGAATATTCAAAATGCGTACAAGCAACTTCATTAACATACTTTGATTATATTTCGTGAAATTGACACAATAATATAAAAATTATAACCTTGATTTAATATATAAATAAAACCGTGATTTTAAACTGTTCAAAGAACATCGAAATAATTCCTTATCAACTAGTGAACTTATAAATTTATAAATAAATGATAAACCTAACTGACTTTATTTCAGAAATTTAGAAAAAAATTTAAAAACTCACGTCTAAATCACTTTTTGAATTTTTATTGCCGTTTATCTGATATTAAAAATTGAAGCATCAACATCTTCTTTTAACGTATTCTTCCCTTTAATAAAAAGACTTAATTCTCTTTTCATTGAAAAAAAAAAGGGGAAAATTAAGAATTCTAGCCATTTAAATCCCTGCGTTCTGACTCCCTGATGCATATTCATTAAGCTTTCCTCTAAGCAATCCCTTTTCGTTCTAAGTAATGAAACTCAGCAATTTGCTTTTTCCCTGTCCGCATTTACATTCATTATAAACACTACAACTTCTACTCTCTAGTCGTTTGTATTGATTCCCAGCGCCACTTTCTGAAAAATTTGTTTGCTGGTGTTTACTTTTGCGAACCCAACAACTTTGGAACAAAGTTTAATTTTCTAATGGATGCCGCTACCGCCATTGTAGAGAACAGTTCTTTTTCGAGATAATTAAATACAGAGTGGTATTGTTTGGTTCAAAGATTACCAAGTACTGCGTTTTTTTTTCTTTTTCTTGCTACTGCTTTTAGTTTTAGGGACGTGATATATTTCGGTGGTTAAATGTCTTTTAAAACAATGGCTCCTTTTCTGCGTTTATTGCAGTGTCTTTGTGAGAGGTTTTGTTCTTTTTCCCCAAAGCATTAAAGGTTGTATTGTTTGTTTTCCGTAAAAGTATGAAAATATCTCTAGGTTTGCTTTCTTCGTTATTTGCATAAAATTTCTGGAGTAAATTAAGAACACTGTGTGTGGAATTTATATTACAATGCACATGCCCCTAGAGAAAGATAAAATTTAAAGACTTTTCTTTTTTATTAAGGTTAAACAAGAAAAATTGTAATGAATAAAACAAAATTGAATTCTCTAATTAGATAGTATGGGGCCTGAGGCTGAGTTATTAGCTTCCTGACGCTGCAAAGGGGTTCGAAACCCGTCGGTCCATGGATGCTTGCAGTGGTTTGGAATCCACTTTAAACAGTACGTCCCAGTCTAATATGACTGCACTGCATTAGGCGTAGGGATAACAATCCTACCCCGTAAAAAGAAAATATCTCCTGTCTTGAAATCTACCAGTAGGCAAACGGCCTCGGCCCACCACGGAGCTGTTGCGCCAATGAAGAAGAATTGAATAGTATAAAAAAAATTTATTTTAGAAAGAATTACTATGGGATTTATTTCTTAAGTGAATTATTTTTTGTTTTATTTTCCTAATTTATCAATTTAATCTGCGTTTGAATAACAAATTCTGCAGTTAATATTTTGTATTGTACACTTGTTTATTTTGCTAATATTTTTATAAATTTTTTAAAAATATTTTGCCATAAATTTATGCAATTTTTTCCGATATGAAAATTATTATTATTATTATTATTTTGCATTATTTATTCACCTTTTCTTCTTTTTTTTTATCATTTCAAAATTATTCAACAGAATTCAATTTTTTTTTTTTATCATTTCAAAATTTTTTTATCATTCAAAAAATAAAAAATAAATATCATTAAAAATTAAAAAAAAAAATTCTAAATAAAAACCAATAAAGAATTTGGATTATTTAATTACAAGACAATATTATCATCAGAAATAATTATTACACAATAAATGTAAAAAAACATAAAAATTTTGCACAGTTAAGTTACTGATTTAAACTGCCTTTCCAAAAATTTTAATGGATAAATTTTTTTATTCATGATCTTAATTTGTCTTTTTTTATAGAATAATAAATCCTTGAAATTTCCCTTAATTTGTATGATGATTTAAATTCATTCAAATGCGCATATTTTATCGTGCTGATATATTATCTAGTTAAAAAAAAGGCTTTTACAATTGCACTTTCTGCTAAAGTAAATTCTAGATAATCATTTAAGTATTCAGAAGTAGTGTCACGTATATCATGCATTAACGAAATCATGCATTAAGTTTTGCGAAAGTATGAATATTCTAATGAAAGTTAAAAGAAAAATTTGTTAACAAAATCCTGTCAAATAAATTAGCCCTTAATTTTAAATAATTTTAAACGTTATTATTTTTTATTTAAAATTATTACATTGTTACAAATATTAATTAAAATAATGTTTTAATGACCGATTAAATTGGACAGTAATATCCAGATCCAAATTCTTTTAGAAATTTTTTTTTTTAAATTATTCGAAGAAAAATTAATTTCAAAATTGAGTTTTATATAAAAAACGCAAATAGAAATTAAAATCAGAAAAACAAAATGCAAGAACTTTAATTTAATTTTCTACTGCAAAGTTTAATTGTATCAACTTTTCTTAATATTACATAATATAAACAATTTTAATTTTAATTTTATTATTGAAAGAAAAAACCGTCTATAAATCATCGATTATTGAATACAATTATACTCCTTTCTATAATTTGATTAAGTTTACCTATATAGCTTTTTATTTATCTCAATAATCAACTAATATTAATCTGTAATATATTAACTAATATAAAGTGATAAATTAAATATTTCGACATTTAAAATTCGATGAGAAAGTTGCTTTATTTTAAAATTATATACAACCTTTTCAATAGTTATGCTTAAAAAATTCGGCCTAAAAAAATCAGCCTTTTAAAATTATTATTTAAAAAAAATTTAATTATTATTTTTATGCATTGAAAGTGATTTTCGTATTATTATTTATGCAGGATATTGTTAGAATAATCAATAATTATCGATTTCTTCCTTCCAAGAGTTATTTTTCGGAAACTGAAATATTTCGTTTTTTATATAGCTGTACAACTTTATGGTTGTTGTTATAACATCGGTGAATTTTATATTTTACTTATTTGTATCACAAACAATCCATCGATGGGCAATGAAGGAAAAACATTAATTCCTTGCAAAATTATTAATTGCTATTATCTCAAAATTGAGTATCATAAGGTCGGAAAACCAGGAAATTTTCACCAGGCATCTTGATTGTCAATAAATGCGACATGCATATGCGTTTTTTAGAATTTCTTCTCGTTTTTGAAAGCGAACACGAATACTGCCAACAGATTAGAGTCTGAGTCATCTTGCATTTTATTTGCGTATGTTATCACTGAAAAGCTGTATAAGTCGCTTTATTTTAAAGTAGCACAATATTAAATAAGTCGCACAATACTATTAAAGTAGCACAGTACTATATAAGTCGCGCGATACTATTAAAGTATTATATTGCTTTACTTTAATAATATTATTGTACTACTATTAAAGTAGCATAATACTATATAAGTCACACAATACTATTAAACCAGCACAATACTATATAAGTCGCATAATACTATTAAAGTAGCACAATACCATATAAGTCGAACAATATTATATAAGTCGAACAATACTATTAAAGTAACACAATACTATATAAGTCGAAAAATACTATTAAAGTAGCTATTAAGACTATATAAGTTCGTTTATTTTAAAGTTACTAATAATTTCAGTTAATTGCACAAATAAAAAAATTAGACTTTTATAAAATTTACTTCCAATAATATTTCACGATTTTTTTTTACATATATATAAAAAAAAGGTCTTATTATCAAATCAATATCAGGTGTAACAAGTCACGCAAAACTGATACGGTCGTAAAATTTTACGTTTAGTCTCCCACCCACGACTCTACCCACCCCACCTGCACTAAAAAATTACGGTAGGAAAAATAAATTCAGCATCACTTAGGAGTACAAAACTGTTGGGAAGCGATAATGTGTGCCAAAAAACGTGTCAACTTTGTTCCTGTTTTGCATATTTATAGCCCGCAAACGAGGGTTTAAAATTCGCATTCGCTAACTATCGTTTTCTAGGTTCTCGCCTGTAATAGCTGCAGGTCGGTGTCTGTTGACGTTTGGGTAATTTATGGTCTCATGTCCTCTCCACCGTTGGGGAAAAAAAATTGTTCTCGCACACACACATATACACAAGATGTGGTTGGAAAAAGTAATCTAATTTTTTCTGGTGTCCTTTGGTAAACAAAAGGAAATGAGATTTTACTCCGTTCTGTTTACTTTGTCATTCATAGAGCAGACAAAAAAAAATTATAACTGTTTTCAGGTAATAACCTCTTAAAATGCCATAAAAACTGTGACATCGATTTTTGCTGATAACTGATGGTTTTTTTGTAGTCTTACGTTGGACTTGTTTTTATAACATAGAAAGAATTGTCCATATTTATAATCTTTTTTTTATTAAATTTTTAATTATAAGAATTGTTTGTAAAGATCAATGCATTAATATTAGAATGAAGAAGTCAGTGTAAGAATAATGTTCTGATGCTTTAAAAAGATAAATTTTTATCAAAAATTTGAGATATTTTTAAAAATAGGGTGATAGAAAACTATTTACCTACATTAGTTTGAAAATGCTACAATTGTAAATATGTATTTTAGAATAAGAAATAATTTTTAATATTGATAATTAGTAATTGAAATAATTCTTTATTGAACTTAATATTGATAATTCTTAACAGAAATAATTCTTTACTGAACTTAATATTGATAATTCGTAATAGAAATAATTCTTTATTGAATTTAATATTGATAATTCGAAATAGAAACAATTCTTTATTGAACTTAATATTGATAATTCGTAATAGAAATAAGTCTTTATAGAACTTATTTATAAATTCTTTATTGAACTTAATATTGATAATTCGTAATAGAAATAAGTCTTTATAGAACTTATTTATAAATTCTTTATTGAACTTAATATTGATAATTCGTAATAGAAATAATTCTTTATTGAATTTAAAGTCAATTTAATGAAATTGATATTTATTTTATAAAAAATGAATGTTTAAAGTTTTAACAAATAATAATGCTATATAATTTTATTTGTTTGAATTCCTAGAGTTTTAAATGTTATTTGGACGTCCTTTTTTAATTGTTTATACGATGATAGTTAATCCTATATATTCCAATTTTTTTAATCAAAAATCTATTGTATTAACATTAGAATAAATAAAGTTTTAGTAATATGTTTTGAAAATAATTACATTATATAAAATATTGATGACTGAAATTTATCGATGATTTTATAATGAAAAATAAATAGCATAGAAAAGAAATTCTTGGTTTTTCTGTTTTAGTGCAGTTCAAGAAAAAGCGGCAAATTTAAAAAATATTTTTAGATTGACAAAACACTTTTAAAGGAAGATATTTGTTTCCTTAAAACATTTTAAAATACACTCAAAATATTTGTTGTCTATTAACTTTATTATTCTACTTCACACTAGTTATTTCCGAATATCATTTCAAGTGTCTAAAATAACCTTTCATAATTGTCTAACACTATATAACTTTACTTTCTTTTTTTTTTATTTTACCAATACATATGATGAGAGGTTCTGCAATAATTTAAATTCTTTCTTTCATTAAGTTAAGTACAGAACTTTTTCGTTTATTGTTGATTTGATATCATTATTTCATTATCTAAATTATCCTATTAAATACTGATAAATATTACTTAAATCACAATATCTATACCGATTTCAGCATAACCAATTTTCATAGACATTTGAAACTATTGAAAGTACATTATCATGCTAACTTCTTCTTTATACTGCAACAGTGCCATAGTGGGCCAAGGCCGTCTACCTACTGACAGATTTCAAGACAGGTCTGACTTGGTTTGGTTTGATGTGTCGCTCTACAGTCATTTTCTGCATACTTTAGGCTAATTAGAGTGGGACCTACCGTTTAACGTGTATTCCGAATAACTAAAAAATATTCATGCCACTGGCAGGATTCGAATCTGAAGCTTGTGGTGCTAAAGGCCAGAGCTCTAGCCAATTGGCCATCAGGCCACTTCCGAGGCAGGATATGTTTTTCTTTTAACTGGGCAGTGTTGTCATCCCTGCGCCCAAAGCTTTACAGTCATTAAAGACGTCGTTTCGTCATTTAAATATTAGACATGGACTTACGGCTTAAAGTGGATTTCGAACCACTACAAACATCCATGGCACCGCCAGAAGTCGAACCCGAAACCTGTGATACCGAGCGCTAGTCACTCAGCCATCAAGCCCATCATGCTAACTGCTGTAACTCAAATGGTACACATTGGTATCTGTGAAATAATTAGTTAATATCAGGACACGCCTATAAATGGAATTTTGAGTTACAAGAGTTAATTCGATGTATAATATGATGCATTCTGCTTAATCATTTCTTTTTTCTTATTGATTTTGTAATTTTTTTTCTCTAATTTTCTTCAAAAATATCTGCTCCCATCCGTGGGAAAAGAGGCCAGATAAAAGGCCTTTCAGAAAAGGAGTTGCTGACATCTGTCTTGCACTTGTTCGGGTTGATGATGTCTTTGTCAAACTTCTGCTTCGAGTCTTTCAACGTCACGCCGACCTTAAGGATCACATTCCCCATAAATTCTTCGACCATTTTTTTCCCTACCAGGTTTTCTGCTGTCGCAGCATTGTCATCACCAACCCGCCCTCCAGGGATATGGGGAGGAGGGGTTAATTCCGTCCTCTGCCAAAAGAGAAATGACGTGGGAAGGCAGAAGAAGAAGGGGGATTAGATGTCACTTTTTCATTCAGCTGCCCCGTTAATTCCCATCTCGGCATTGTAAAGGATGGATGTAGTTTCCCATTTGGGTGTTCTATTCCTGTTCCTCTCAGGATACGTCCTCTTGATTTAGTGAGGGATTCTTGAGGACATGAGAGACATCCTAGGGGGTGCATGAGTGGTGGGCTTTTCCAGGCGCCAGACCAATCTGTGAGAAAGACATCAAGACATCTTCCAAGCGTTATTTAACTTGGTATCTATATTCCTTCTTTGTAGTGATTCGATTGCACTCTAGATTTGGCATGCATTCTTTTGTTCAGAATTGACAACTGCATGCAATAGTTGTCACTGGTTGTGTAATAATTCAAGGTACTTTCGTGTACTATTAAGAGTGTATTTTTAAATAAGGCAAACATAGTATATTATGTAGAAGATACATTGAGATATATTGGGATTCAGTAGAGTAACTGAATCTCAATGTATCTGTGATTGATATTTTCGATATACTGCTGTTCGCTTAGATGAATTGCCATTATTTCAATCCATTAGCTATTCGTAAATTACTATGGATAGCTGACCAATCTATGAGAAAGACATCACCACTTTTCCCTCTTCCATTTTCCAAGTATTATTTAACTTGGTGTCTAAATTCCTTCTTTGTAGTGATTTGATTGCACTCTAGATCTGGCATGCAATCTTTTGTTCAGAATGGGCAACTGCATGCAATAGTTGTCACTGGTAATTGACTAGTAAGTCACTTGAGTGTAATAATTCAAGGACCTTTCGTGTGCTATTAAGACTGTATTTTTAACTAAGGCAAATGTGTATCGCGTAGAACATTAATTCTATTGAATATCAATGTATCTGTTATTAATATTTTCAATACATCGCTGCTCGCTTATATCAAGTGCTGTTATTTGAATTTGTCTACTTTAGATAAATTGCCATTATTTGAATCTGTCAGATTATCAGTATTGAGTACAGATTAATTAAGTTAACCTTGTGATCTTGCCAGCCTCCTCCCTTTACTATATTTAGACTCAGAATGTGAAGAAAAAATATTTTACGGATGAATTCTTTATAAACGTTTGTTTGAAACTTTGTAAAAGAGAAAAAACTGTAAGGACTTGGTATCTAAATTCCTTCTTTGTAGTAATCTGATTGCACTCTAGAACTGGCGTATATTCTTTTGTTCAGGATGGGCAACGTATTCCATAGTTGTCACTCACAGTGTAGTAATTCAAGGCACTTTCGTGCGCTATTAAGAGGCAAAAATTAAAAAAGGCAAAGATGTATTACATAGAACAGTTACTCTATTGAATCTCAATGTATCTGTGATTGATATTTTCAGTATATTGCCGTTCGCTTATATAAATTGTCATTATTTGAATCTGTCAGCTATTCACAAATTATCAGTATTGAGTACGGATTAATTAGGTTAACCTTGACATCTTGCCAACCTCCTCACTTTGCTATATTTGGACTCAGAATATGAAGACAAAATATTTTACGGATGATTTCTTTATAAACATTTGTTTGAAACTTTATAAAAGAGATAAAGATATATGGGAAGAAAATGTTAATCATGACCTTGCTCACTCCTATTCATTAAATTTCAAATTAACTGCGTGACTGGTAATAGTTTTTTTAAGGCCGAATAAAAACAGCGATTCTTTATGTAAAGTTAAATAAATAATTTTTAATAATTATTATTTTTCATTTATTCTAATTTTTTTTCGTAACCACCAAAAAAACTAAATATAAGATTGGTAAATAAATTTTTAATCAACAGTTGTTGGAATATTTATCATTAGTATTATACTATAATAACTTATATTAAGAGGAATATGCACACGAAATTATATGAAGTTTAATTAGAATGTTACATATATATTACATTATACAAAATTACATACATATAATGGCATAATTACGAAATATTAAGAATATATAATTACTTCGAAATTTAAAATGAAATTAATTAATTTGAAATAATAGTAAAAATATATATTTTCTATAAGCATATATAGTATTATTGCTAATACGAAGAGGAAACAGTATGCGATAATTTAAAAAAGTAAGTTGTATAAAACAAATCTATCGTATATGTATAAAACAAATATAGTATGCATATATGTATTTGTTATATGTATGTGCTCGTATATGTATATATGTCTTCGTTATATGTATACGTTCGTATATGCTTATTCGTATATGTAGGCATACGTATGTTCGTATATGCATATATATGTTTGTTCGTATATGCATATATATGTTTGTTCGTATATGTATAAAACTAAAGTAAAATTACGAATTTTCCGTAAAATTTTTGCTATACATACTATATTTATACTATATTTACATACATATATCATACTATTATACTATATTTACATACATATAACATACATACTATATGCTATATGCTAGTATGCTATACATACTATATTTATACTATATTTATATACATATATCATACTATTATACTATATTTACATACATATAACATACTATTATACTATATTTACATACATATATTTCAGCTTCATGTATTTATTTATAAAAATAACATATCTGTAGTTGCGCAAAATGAAGTATAAAAATTACTAATTCATTTAATGTTACCTATCGGTGGACAGAAAACTAATTGAATTTGTATTAAAAAGATTAATTTAATTGTGTTTCCAAATTTGCATATTTTTAGATTTTTTTATGCAAACATTAGCGTTAATTTGACAGCGTTAAAAACGTTAATTGGCATCGTTAATTTTGAGCTGTGATATTTATTGCCAGAAAGTCACCATAAACAAAGTGATATAAGTCATGAATTTTATTTTCTATGTCAGCAAAAATGGCAAATATTTGAATCTCAATCATGTTCTATTAATAAAATAATAATAATAAAACAGAGAACAAACTCAAAATAGAAAATGAGATAACGATAAACGTACAAATTATCTTGTGAATTTTAAATATTTTCAACATTTCTCTATTTTATGGACAGAATTCTTTTATTATAAGCCTTTTTTTTCACTTACTGTCATCCCAAAACGGATTTTATGCTTATCTTTTGAGACAGTTAGAAACTTTTTCACTTTTATAAACCTCATTATAAATTTAGAATTTAATTTAACAGTCGCAGAATAAGACGATGATTTTTTTTAATGCAACTAATATTTTTTCTAAATTTGAACAGTGTATTCAAAATTAACCAAAAACAAAACCTGAATAGATATCAGACAGAATATTCATTTACTAGATGGTATATATTAAGGATTCATTTACAAAAAATACCGCAACTTCATACATTTCAACTGACAGAAATCACTTAATTTGTATTAAGTGCAGGACACTAACGGTGATGGAAACTTATCATCAACTTGAGATAAATTGATAAGTATTCAAAATTAATCAAAAACAAAACCTGAATAGATATAAGACAAAATATTCATTTAGTAGAGGGTATAAATTAAGAACAAATTGCAAAAAATACAGCAATTTCAAATATTTCAACGGACAGAAATCACTTAATTTGTATTAAATGCAGGAACACTAACGACGATGCAAACTTATCATAAATCTGAGATAAGTAGATGATGATTTTAAATTTATTCTCTTCGTATATTTTGCATTCTTTAAAGAATCTCCATTTTTTGTATTATTTTGAAAGATAATATTTTTATCTCTTAGAATTCCATTCTGAGAAAGAAGATGGTTCAATTTTTGCACCACAAATGATACTTTTTAAATTCAGACCACGCTGTCTAAATTAATTGGAAACAAAATTTGGATAAGAATGGAATAATAATTAGTGTATAATCAGTCTTACGAAATTTAGAAATTGCATATATTTGCAATTCATATGAATAAAATGTATCAAAGATATATAGTTGGATATAGAAACTGTATTTTTATACTGTCTGTAGAAACATGAAAGAAATGTATATTTATCATATCCACTTAACTTTTTGTGATACATTTAAATTAAATGTATCCTTTCATAGAAATAACTAAAATTAAAAATGTTATGAAATGCTTTATCAAGCATTTATTTCAAAGCCCTCCGCTTAGAACTAGATGCAGCAGTTTTGCTGAAAATGACTTTTGGATTTTGGTCACGAAAGCAAAAATTAATACGATTAAATAAAACACGAAAAATAAATAAAAAGTTGAAAATCAACGTACAATTACTCATATGAATTATAGATGGCATATATTTGTAATTCATACTAATATTATGTATCAAAGTAGCTACTATTTTTTTTTTTTGGAGAGAATTGTATACTGAATTGTACTGAATACAGAAATCCTAATAGTGAAGATATATCCCACTTATCGTAGATTTATTGCAAAATTTATTGCATGTGTGATCCTCATACAGATTACAAACACTAAAAGACTTTATCATTTGGGAATCCGAACTGTCTGTTTTCAACGTGAGATAAAGTGATTCTGGTAATGAATCACTTTTTGTTCCAGACAAAAATGGCATGATTTCGAAATCGGGCCACATAACCAAAATAACTAGAAATTAAATTAAATTAATAATTAAATAGTAATTAATATTTTACACATGGGAATTACAGATAGCATATATTTATAATTCGCACGAATAAATATCAAAGACAACTTTATATTTGTCCAGACTTGATTTAATTTAAACTGAATACAAAATCACTAATAAAGATCATATCATGTGCTTTTCTTAGATTTATTATAAATTTTATTCAATAGTGTATCATTTCCTAAAGATTAAAAGTCATTAAAAGTATTGCGAGCTACTTTATTTTTTTGAAATTTGAAACATTCATTTCAAAGCATTCCATTCAGAAAAAAAAAAAAAAAATTGACAAAGCCAGCGAATAAGTTTTTGTGTGCCATAAGCAAATGGCATGCTTTCGGACTCGAGACATGCATTTGGTATACATTATATCATTTCTTTGGCATATATTATATCCCCAAATTATATCATTTTATTAAGATAAAAAAAACATTAAATGTATTTCGAGCTTAATTATTTTTAAACTTGAAACATTCATTTCAAAATGTTTCATCCAGAAATAAGAGGGACAAAAGTTTTTGCCAGTGAAACAGTTTTTCTGTGCCAGGCGCAAACGGCATGCTGTTGAACTCGGGCCACGTATTTGATATATATTTTCATTCCTTTGGTATGCATATTATATCCACATATATCATTTCACGAAGATAAAATATTTAAAAGATTTTTGAGCTTCTTTATTATTTTGAAACCTGAAATATTCATTTCAAAGCATTCCATCCAAAAAAAAGTGCGAAAAATGATTCTGCCAGCAAATTAGTTTTTCTGTATCAGACACAAACGGCATGTTTTTGGACTCGGGCCGCACATTTGGTATATATTATATCCACTTATTATATCATATTAAAAATAAAAGCATTAAAAATATTTTGAGCTTTTTTTTGTTATTTTGAAACGTGAAGCATTCATTTTAAAACATTTCATCCAGAAAAACAGCGACAGAATGGTTCTGTCAGCGAATCGGTTTTTCTGTCCCAAAAGCAAACGCATGCTTTTGAACTCGAGCCATGCATTTGGTATACATTATATCATTCCTTGGGGATATACTATTATATCATTCCTTTGGTATATATGTATATTATATAAACATATTATATCATTACATAAATATTAAAAACCAATAATAGTATTGCGAGCTTCTTTATTATTTTGAAATCCGAAACATTCATTTTAAAGAATTCCATCCAGAAAAAAGAGCGACAAAATGGTTCTGCCAGCGAATCGGTTTTTCTGGTGCCAGGCGTAAAATGCAATGTTTTTGGACTCGGGCCACGTATTTGGTATAAATCAACAGCAGCAAAATGCTATCACCTTGTCCTATTCCCTGCCGAAAGATTCCTCCCAATTCGTGTATCTGCCGAGCATCTTGTTATCAAAGATTTATTCATATTGTCACATAAAACGTCAGAGAATGGTTCGCACTTTCTCGTCATGGTTTATTGGAGCCGTCGTGCATTTTCTTCTCTTCTCCGCCAGATAGTGACGGTGGAAAAGTAGGAACAGCTAAACAAACAGCTGCAGCTGAGATTTTTCCGGAATCTTACTGTTCAGCTGCTGGAGAAAACAACAGTTCGTTCGCCTGGAAAAATATTCTGGTGGTCTGTGGAGAGAGTCTTGTGTGTTTTTCTTTCATTAGACAGAAATGCAGGTTTTCTGTGAATTCGCAATCTTTGAGTGAGATCAGTTGCACTTTATGCAGAATATCTGGGCTAAAAATAGATTTTGTTAGTTTGACATCAAGGTAAACGAATAAAAACGCACTATTAATTTCCACCAGAATAGTATTCTGCCTTAAAAAATATTTTTCGCTAGAATTGATCATTCAAATATTTCTACAATAAATTAGGTATCAGATATTTTCGGAAAGTTACATATAAAATTCTACAGCAAGCTTTCCATATTTGTTCTGTTGAGGATATTTTTTAGTACAACACTTTAATTATCATATAAATATTTTTTTGGTCAATATATAAGTTTAAGCAATGTTTTTGCTGTATTAAAAGCATTCAATATGCATAATATTTGGGGAAGTCGAATGTAGTTTTCAAGGAATTTGTATCTGACTTAATAGAATATGTTTATTAAAACGCATTAGTTGGCAGGTAATCAAAATATGGATATTCAGAATTTTTTTTTTTAAATCTACAATGATTTCGAGATAATTGTACCATATTTATAATTCATTGATTAATATAAAGGAATAAAATGGACTGAATTAATTTTTTTTATCATGAATTGTTTTTCGTCAGATAGAAATTTTTTTTATTTCATTAGGAGTTAAACATTCAAATATTTTTTTTCCTAGTAAAAGTATTAGATAGTTACAGATTATTTTTTCTAAAAATAGCCATGAATTTTCAAAATTTGGCAGGATGATAGTTAACAGGTAATAGCGTTATTGATAAAGTATTCTAATCGTTAAAAAAAGCATCGTTAAAATTTTATTAAACAGAAATGTTTTCTCTGATGTTTCTGTAAAAATAAAGGAATCCAATAAGATTCTGTATACTAACATTTAAGGGGTCGATTTTCATTTGGCAGGTTAAAAATTGAGTATAAAAACATATATAATCGTTAGAAAAAAATGCATAAATATAAATTATTTTAAAAATATTGTTTCACGTATTCTAACAGATTGCATCAGTATTAAAAAAATAATCTTCTTTTGATAAATTATTTTAATAAATGTTTTAATGAGTTTTATAGAATTAAATCGATTAAAATGTTGGCTAATTTATCGAAATAATCGGTAAATTGAAAACTGAAAATCCCATATTTTTGTGTTATCGATTTCTTTTGTGTTATCGAAATCTTAAATCAGAAAAAAATATTTTAATATTTTTTAATAATTTAGTAATAAAGAAATAATTAAAATTCAGGAACAATAATCGATAAGTTAATTATATATATAATGTCTATACTCTCATAACTATAACAATAAATGTGTGCATTGGATTTAAAATAATGTGATTTCAATTAAATTTCAGTGAAATTTAGTGCCACGGAATTGCAATGGTAAAATATATAATACTAAAAAGGTGCAAAAAATAATAAACGTTTTTATCTGAATTTAATGAACTACTTTATTTAATGATTATTTATAAATATTTTTTTAGTTCTTATAAATTGCTTTATTGCACTTCAATATTAAATAGCGAAGAATTTAGAATTTTTATGATTTTTATTTTATTTTATTTTATTTTTTGTATTATAATAATTACAAAAGTTACCTTAATAAAATGCAAATGAGATAATAAAATAGCGTGATAAAAATATTTAATTAATTATAATGATTGTTTTTGGATGAATAAATATTTTTCTCAATTATAAAATAAAATAATATATCGATAAAGAATTAAAATGCTATTGAGAATCATTTTCTTCATATATAAAATACATGCATTGTGAAGCAATAAAAATGTCAATATATTTTTATTCTGTTGTTAAATTATGTGTTTATTCATAAAGCAAACATTGTCAAATAAAAGACAAGATTTTATTTTGTTTATACAATGCAGATAATCGTGAATAAGGACTTTTTAGAATTTATAAAAGAAACGTCATAAAATATTCCATTTGATTTGTTAGATTTCCGTTATGCAGTGTTTTAAAATATCTGATATTTTTCTGTCATGAATTGTAAAATTTTGTAAGTACGTTTACTTAGTAAATTAAATATAAATTTAAAATCAGATAAATAAGCTTAAGTTTAAATTTATTTAGAATTGTAACGATTTTCTATTTATTTTAAGGATTCAAGAATTTGTAAATCTTTTGCTTATTTAAATTTTTTTTTATTGATAACATAATTGCAATGATAGCTTTTTAAATTAATTTATGATGAAATAAAATATGAAATAAGTATTAATAAAAATCTTTAATACGCAATTTTGAATTATAAAAATATAATAAATATAATTTTTTTAAATATTTTTTTGTCTATTTAACCTATATTCTAAGATTATGAGAAATGCCTTAGATAGAAATATGAGTAATTATATTTGTTCAATAGTTCTACGTTACTGTTACCAGTTAATTACAAGTTAATCCACTAAAAACCAAATATTGACTGTTTTTACCAATCTAAAATCAGAATATTACCCTATATGTGTGAGATAATTTAATTCATCAATTCGTTTTCTTTTTTTCTTCTTTTTATTGTAAAGAATTTCAATTAAAAAAAAAATTCCTGAAATTGAACATCCTCTTTCGGTTATATAAATTAATCTGTCATTTCTTATTATCGTCGACTGATAAAAAAAGATTTATTGGTAGCATACTATAAGTTTTCAATAATAATAATAATAATAATATTTATATATTTTGATTAATTTATTTAATTACATTGCTTTTTTTTCTCTGATAATATTTACAATCAAGGCAAAACGATTCCGTTTTTATAACTGTTTTTCTCTGAAGAGAATTCTTTTTCATTCAATTCCTTCTATTAGCTCCCACTCTCCCAAAATATATCTTGTTCAAATTTTCAATCGTTCATAAAACACTTTTTATTCAGCCACTCAAGTTCAAATACATTTTTTTTAACTTCTAGGGGAAGACACTTGATGTTGATACAGTTTTTTCAAATATTAATTCAGTAATTAAATGTAATTAATTAATTTTAGTTTTTGTTTAGATTTAAGTTGCATATATCTACCAATAGATGGCGCCAGATAAATTTTATAAAAATGAATGAAAATTATTTATAAAGGACTTTCTGCAATATAGTGAGAAAAAAGTAGGAGTTGACTTAAAAAAATTTTTTTTTATATTACTTGTTTTCATTTTAAATAGTACATATCATTTTTTTGTACATTTTTTAATTAAAATATCTTTAAATATGAAAGTTATTAATATGAAAGAGAAGAGAGAGACTATTCTTTTATATCAAATTATAACAATTTTAAAGCATGACACCATTAAAAACAATGTCCTAAACATAAAAAAACAAAAAAAAATTAAAAAAAAATTCAATTATTGTTAGAAAAAAATTAAAAGTATTTAGATTACTTTAAATTATTGTGTTTCTATTTTTAAAAATGATTGAGCTCAGCTTCAGCGCAGTATAAGCATATGAACTCATCACCCTTTTTTAATTATAAAAAAAAAATTTTTTACTAAATACCCAAATAGTCTATTTTTTTCTAAAAAGATTTTTTTTTTCTTTTTCAGAGATTTTTAGTTGAAAACCTAAAAAGATATTTTTTCAAAAAAAGTTTAAAATATTATATTTCTTTTCCTTGAAACCTAAAAAGCAATTTTTGCTAAAATCCTAAAAAGAGATTTTTTTATTAAAAAGCAGATTTTTTTTTTATTAACACCTGAAAAAAGAATGTTAAAATATTTTGCACTAGCAAGACATATGTTGGTACACAATATTATCAATCTATTATTATTTGATTAAAAAAACAATAGGTAACTGCTTTATTCGATAACTCAGACAAGATTTCTGAAAATGAAACACTACAACTTATATAATTTATTATAAATCCCCACTTCCCAATTGAAAGAAAAGTTAACGTGTACAATTTAAAAACTGAGACTATTACAAGCTAGAATCATTCATGGTTAAATGAAACATTATTTGAAGCTTCAAATTGCTAAAAATTCAACTTATTTTATACAATTATGCATTGTTACAAGGTTCTTATTTGAATTTCAGAATCAATTTTTTAAAAATAATTACGATATTATTTTTATATTTAAACTTCAAATAACGTGTTCATTTATTTAACTTCATTTAACTCTACGAAATGAAGTTAAATGAGCACGTTATTTGAAGTTTCAAATTGCTAAAAATTCAACCTTTTTTATACAACTATGCATTGTTACATGGTGCTTATTTGAATTTCAGAATGAATTTTTTAAAAAAAATAATACCATAGAGTTAAATGAAGTTAAATTGAACACGTTATTTGATTGCTAAAAATTCAACTTATTTTATACAATTATGCATTGGTACAAGGTGCTTATTTGAATTTCAGAATCAATTTTTTAAAAATGATATCGTAGAGTTAAATGAACACCTTATTCGATTGCTAAAAATTCAACTTATTTTATACAATTATGCATTGGTTCAAGATGCTTATTTGAATTTTAGAAGGATTTTTTTAAAAATAATATCGCAGAGTTAAATGAACACCACGTTATTTGAAGTTTCAAATTGCTGAAAATTCAACTTGTTTTATGCAATCACACTTTGTTACAAGGTGCTTATTTGAATTTCAGAATCAATTTTTAAAAAAATAATATCGTAGAGTTAAATGAACACGTTATTAGATTGTTAAGAATTCAATTTATTTTTATACAATTATGCATTGGTTACAAGGTGCTTATTTTAATTTCAGAATCATTTTTTAAAAAATAATTACGATATTATTTTTATATTTAAACTTTAAATAACGTGTTCATTTAACTCTACGAAATGAAGTTAAATGAACACGTTATTTGAAGTTACAAATTGCTAAAAATTCAACTTATTATTTTATACAATAAGCAACTATATTAATAATTCAGCTAATAATATTAATAATTCAACTAATAATATTAATAATTCAACTGTATTAATAATGCAACTGTATCAAACTTATATTAATAATTAAATTTATTTTATTACAATTTATAAAGGGCTTATTTGAATTTCAGAATGAATATTCTTAAAAATATTATAGTAGAATCGTCTAGTGACTGTTCCCATCTGCTCCAGTTTCCAAAGCACACAGGATCTCATTCCCTGCAGCGGTCCAATCTCCCTTTTCACCCTATCTTTCCCGAATGCAGCTATCGATTCCCCCGGATTTTATCCAGTTTATGAATACCGATCCCCGGTGGGTCGATAGGGGTGTTTTATTGGAGCCGGGCGTCCGAGTTATAATCCAGTAAAGTCTGATGAGGAGCAGCCAGGCGTGGGCGTAGGGGGGGCGTAATGCATTTTCTGCATCGATTACTCGATCGGGATAATAAGAAAACTTTTTCCCGGAGACGTGTTTCGAATGGGGGTTGGCGCGTGAAATGTTCTCGCCTCTGCCGGAATGCGTTCTCTTGGAACGTGAGGGGAGTGCCAAAAAATTAAAACGTCCGGACGGTAACTAAGGGGAATTCTTTCTCGCCCCCATTAGGTGGGGCTGTTAAGCAGGGAAGGGTTATCCGGGAGAGAGGGACGAGTCGTAATTCGGGAGCCGGATTTAATTGAAAGGAATGTAGATGGCGGAATTATACTATAGATCGGGATGAGAAATCCTGCCAGGGATGATTCAGGGATTCCATAGGAAAATTTTTCGTGAAAATACTGAGTGAATACCTGATTCACCTCGCTGTTCATCATTATCTGTAGGATCTTCACCATGTACTTAGGATTATATTTCTTTCTAAGGCATTTGAAAATGTCATGAAATGAAGAATAGTGTATACTCTCAATCAGCAATTCTGATCAGATTTGCTTACTTCTTTTCTTCTTTTTTAAATTTAAATAAAATACTGTTTTAACTTTAAGTTAAAGATATTAATAGATTGAAAATTATATATGCTAATATACATTTGGTTGCACTGAAGCAGTTTTCTTTTTTAGAAATTTTTTATTTTTTATAATTGTAATAAGCATAGTTTGTTTACATGTTTATACAACTTATAAACCAGTAAGACATATTGGGATCAAGATAGATGTTCGATTGAACATGTTTTTGAAAATTGTATGGTAATAGTTGGGATGTTCATAAATAGATGTTAATGAATAAATATTCATAAATGGATATTCAAGAAAATATGTTTTTGAAAATTGGATGACAATAGTTAGAATGTTCATTAACAAATGTTAATAAATAAATATTCCTAAATGGATGTTTGGTGAAACATGTATTTGAAAATTGGATGAAAATAGTTGGGATGTTCATAAATAGATGTTAATGAATAAATGTTCATAAATGGATATTCAAGGGAATATGTTTTTGAAAGTTGGATGAAAATAGTTAGGATGTTCATTAACAAATGTTCATAAATAAATATTCATAAGTGGATGTTCAATGAAACATGTTTTTGAAAATAGTTAGGATGCTCATAAATAAATGTTAATAAATAAATATTCGTAAATGGATGTTTGGTGAAACACGTTTTTGTATCTTAAAAATTACCTTTTTGGGTTTTTTGAAATTTTTTTTATTATTATTATTATTTTATAATACGCTCGGTGTGTATCTACGTTTATACTGCTTATCAATCGGTAAATCATGTTGGGGTCAAAATGAATGTTCTATGAAACGTGTTTTTGAAAGTTTTTTGAAAATAATTGGGATGTTCATAAAAAAATATTCATAAATGGACGTTAGGTGAAACTCATTTTTTAAAATTGGATGGCAATGGTTGGGATGTTAATAAATAAATATTAATAAATAAATGTTCCTAAATAAATGTTTGATGAAATTTATTTTTGAAAATTGTATGAAAATAGTTAGGATGCTCATATATAAATGTTAATAAATAAATATTCATAAATGGATGTTTGATGAAACACGTTTTTGAAAATTCGATGAAAATAGTTGGTATTTCATAAATAAATGTTTGTTTTATCTATATTATGTATTCCATGATTATCTCAAGTTAACAATTCTATAAACAAATATTCTTTAAAGATTAAATATGAAATTTTAAATACAAATTTTTATATGTATATTTATTACAAATATAATGACATTTACTAAATATTTAAAATAAAGAACATAATGTACGATTTCTTCTATGTATAATATGTATCATAAATATATACACTTAAAAATTTTTAATACATTAAAATTCAAATTAAATTTCGTTAAATCAAATTTACATTTGCATATGTGGCACTGTTAAATCGATTAATTATTGTTAATTGATTGTCAATATCTTGCGTATTTTTTCGATAATGTTTTTCTCAACTTTTGTTGAGGAATATTAATTTTATCATAATGTGATTTTAAATCCTTAAGAACAAATTCCTATTTTTTTAGGAAAAATTTTTAAATGTGTTTTGCCCAAAATATTAAAAATATCCTGAATGTTTCAAAATAAAAGAAATTAGTAGCTTACCACATTTTAAGATTATCGAAAAATTTTAACCAAATGAAAGGATAAAATTTAAATTTTTCAATTTTTTATCATTATTAGTGAGTATATATTAAATGCATCATTTATTACTGCTTTAGAGAGAAATATAATTTGAAATTTTTTTTTATTGAGCTGTAATTCTATTGCAGCAATTTTTTTTGTACCACTCATAAGGAAACTTAAAATTTTAGTTAGGCGATTACTTTATTTATACTTGAAATTTTGATTATTTGTTTACTTTTAAGAATGAAAAATTCTGTAATAGTATATTTTATGTCAACAATATTTTTTGTACTCACGTTTTCATTTACATTAATGAATTAGAATAATAAATGAAGACAAAAATGCAATTATTGAAAAAACATTTTTTTTTTTTTTTTTTCGTATTTTTTACTGAAAAAATAAATAATTGAATAAATAAATGATAAACAATAAATAATAAATTTAATAAATTTTACTTTCCTGGATCAAAATTGAAATTAGAATTTAAACTATTTTGAAAGAATAGCGTATCAAAAAAATTGAAAATTTGATAATATTGCGTTTGAAAAATAATTTCTAAAATTTAGTTATTTTTCTTAATTAAAAAAGGTTTTTTATAATCTATGTTTTTGTCTCATTAAAATCATACATTTTTTAGAATATCATCATCCATATGCTTGCATCACTCATTATAAAATCGTTTCCTAGTTATATGACCTAAAATTTTTTATTTCAAATTGCAATATATAACTTCCGGAGCCTGATGGCCGAGTGACAAGCGTTTTGGCTCTCGGTGCCACGGGTTTCGGGTTCGAGTACCGGTGGTGCCGTGGATGTTTATAGTGGTTCGGAATCCGCTTTAAACCGTAGGTTCTGGTCTAATATGGCTGTAGAGAGTTGGGCGTAGTGCTGAAAACCTTACTCCGTAAAAAGTTATATATCTATCAGATAATTAAATATATAACTATCTGTTATATATATCTGTTATAGGCCATCTGTCTGCTGGCAGACAGACGGCCTTGGCCCACCATGATGCTGTTGCGCCACTGATTATGATGATGATGATGAATATGCAACTTCCAAAATTGAATAAAAACTCTTCTTAAATTACCAATTTTGAAATAAATTTAGATCATTATAATTAAGTCATCATTAATTTTCATTTTCATATAAGGAGTATCAAATTCATCAAATTCATCAATTATTGCATCGATTCAAATTATTTATTGCAACGATTCAAATTATTTATCTATGTTATTTTACAAAGTAATTTTCCATGAATGAATACATCTATTAATTTTTCCAACATAATTGACAACAAAAAATTCCTCCAGACGCTTCCGAAATTAGACCACTCTCCATAAATCCATCATCATCACATTGACTCATGACACTGTTGCCGATTTCGGAATATACATCATTAAACGCACTCTCAATTGCTTTGTTTTCTTGGCACTTCCAACCAATGATTGGGGCAGGCACGTGGATGACGTCATCCTATTTAAATTCCTATTAAGGCTTAACGAGTGCACCAAACAAAGCAAGGCCAACCGTCGGTGCACTAATTGAAAGGGAGGCCCACGTCGGGAGTCGTCATTAATAAAATTTAAGGAAATTTACGCTCCGTTTTCTTCGACACAGGGCGCCATGTCGTGGCCCTTAAGGAGCTCTTCTGGTGAGGCATTTGCGTAGGTTTCCGATGTATTTGTAGAAACAACGGAAAACAATGCAAGGACGGAGAATTCAATTACACAAGTAAAAGATTGATACTTATTAACTGCGTTAGGAGGCTAATCGACATTTATTCGGATCGGATGAACAGGAAGATATACGGCTGCAAGTATGCCAGATCGCAGACTGGATTTGTTTTCATTGTTTTTCATGATTCATTTGAAGTAACCAGAAATCTTTTTTTTTTTTCTTTTTTATAGTTTTGTAAATGTTTGTGATATCTTTTCGATTCAATGTTTCGATATCAAATAAACAGGATATTTAGTGAATTTTTTTGATTTTGGGGGGTATATATAATCCTACAAATAATTGTAGGCGCGCTATATGCAAATTTCTGAGAAATATGTTATAATAATTAAATCAAATATTACAGAAAAAAACAAAACAGTACACACATAAAATTTTTTCATTCTTGTGTTATGAGAAATATGAACCTGATGTTTCCTAACAATCTCTTAAATGTTTTGGAGCTATATTTGATAAGTAATAAGAAAGTTTAGTTGTTTGTAATGAAAGTGAACGGGAAAACTGACGAAAAACACAGTACAAAACTTGAATGGGAAAACTGACAAGAAATAAAATAACTTTTTTAGTCTTATATCTGGACACATATTTCTTTAAAATACTAGGCGTATCCGGAAATCTTCAAGGCCCACCAGTGGGCCTTTGAAAACCACTGGTATAAAAAGTAGCAAAATGTTATTTTAGTAATATTGTATAACTGAAAAAGTGAAGTGTTTGAAAAAGTTATAACTTATTATAACTTCTGTTGGTTATAGAGCATCTTTTGGAAATTAAAATGGCCACGTATGATGTTTAGCAACTATGAAAAATAAGGAAATTTAAGCCCTGTTTTCTTCGACATAGGAGCATGTTAAGGATCTTAAAAGGCTGTTCTGATGAGACATTTGCGTATGTTTCCCATGCATTTGTAGAAACAGCGGAAAACAATGCAAAGATGGAGAATTTAATTACAAAAGTAAAGATTGATATTTATTAACAGCATTAGAGAGTTAATCGACATTTATTTCGATCGGATGAACAGGAAGATAAACAACTGCAAGTATGCCTGACTAGATTTATTTTCTGATTCATTGTAAATAATTGTAAATACAACATATAAAAATTTCTGAAAAATATTTTATAATAATTAAATAAAATACTACAGAAAAACATTATGATAAAAAACATGACACAGGAAGTTTATTCATTCTTGCGTTTAAGAGAAATATTAACCTGATGTCTCCTAAAGATTTCTCCCTCGATCTAAGAAAGGTTAGTTGTTTGTATTGAAAGTGAATTGGAAAACTGAGAAGATCTTCTGAGAAGGCATTTGCGTAGGTTTCCAATGTATTTGTTGAAACAATGAAAAACAATGCAAGAACGGAGAATTCAATTACACAAGTAAATATTGACACTTATTAACTGCGTTAGGTGGTTAATCGACGTTTATTTCGATCTGATCAACAGCAGCTACAGGCATACCAGACTACATTTTTCCCATTGTTTATTTGAAAAATCTAGATTTTTTTTTTTAACTTTGTAAATATTTGTGATATTGTTTTGATTCTATGTTTCAGATCTTAAATAAACAAGATATTTAATACATAAACTGTACTAATAAAAACTGCATAATACCTGAAAATGTGAAGAGTTTGAAAAGTTCAAAATTTGTTCATTTTTCTTTCCTTTTTTTATAGGTTTTATAGCATCTTTTGAAAATTGAAAATGACTACCTATAATGTTTACCAACTAGTAAATGAATTTTTCTATTCTTATTAAAGATCAAGTAATCAAACTCAGAAAAAGTAATAAGAACAATTTAACGTCAGGGTATCTTTAAGCGATAACATGATTAGAAACCTAATGGTCAGGTCTGAAACAACTGAATTAGTTGAGATCGTCAAGGAAGTGGTCAATTTCCTAAAGTTATTTATTTTTATATAGTTTTTATTTCATATTTAACTATTAATTTTCGCTTTCCTTCATTGTAAGATTGACTATTTTTTTCTATGTATAACGGACATGATTTGTTATTTATTTCTTAAAACAATTTTTTTTACGTTGGAAACATTTGAATTAGTTTTAAGCAGCATAAGAATTTTGCAAAAATAAATAAGGAAAGAAACAAAGAAAGAGTTAATGCTAGATTTAATAAAACATTTTTTCCTTGCATGCTTTTAATAAAACAGGGAACAATATATAAATTATGTAATTTATATGATAAAAATTATTCTACATTTTAATTGAATTCCATTTTAATATTTTGAAGTTTTAATATATTTTAATATATTTAATTGCCCTTCAGTCTCCGTCTTTTATTATCCAGTTACTTGTGAATATTTATATATATTTTTATTTTAGTAATATTAATGAAAAATATTCTGTTATTTTAATTACAATGAAATTTTTTTCTGTTAAAATTTTTTTATTTGCTAAATTTTCATATTTTTCAGACTCTTCTAAAAAAATGCAAACTTAAAAAGCAAGAACATTTTCCAATTCTAGTTCATTCAAATTGTTGTTCTTTACAGTAAATGTGATTAAGGACATATGAGGATTATTCATCGAATGACATTTTCTATGGTAAGTTTTCTTTATTGTAAAAATATAAATTTAATTATAAAATTATATAACCAGAATATACAAATTAGGTAATTTGTATGATGAAAATTATAATTTTATTTGAATTCCCTTTTAATATTCCGAAGTTTTAACATATTTCACTATATTTAGTTGGCCTTCAGTCGCCGTCTTTTATTATTCAGTTACTTGTGAGTATTTATTCTCAAAGTATTCACATATGTATGATTGAATTCTATGATAGACAACGAAGTTGATTTTGATAAATGTTTATGTCATTTTCCTTTGATGGATTTTTATTTCCCCCTTCCTCTTATTTAAATTTAATTTCTCTTAATGAATAAAAATGGTCTAAAATTCTTGTAAAAAAAACCCTGAATTTAATATATTTAAAGCATAACCGACATACTATAGAATCCCTTTTAATGTTTTAAATGATGGAGTTTCAATTGATAAAGATGCAATGATTATAATGAATTACAACTATATAATTAACTCCCTGTCACTACAGTCCATGTTGGACCATGGCTGTCTGTGTACTGGTAGATTCCGAAACGGGAGATGCTTTCTTTTTACGTGGTAGGGTTGCCAGCTCTACATAAGCGAATCCTGAACCACTAAAACATGGCACTGCGGGGTCTCGAAACCTGTGGCACAGAGCGCTAGAATAACGAATTACAATTAAAATTAAATCCAAAATTCGGAAAACATGAATTAAATAATAAAAAAAAAAGACATTAGATAAAAAAAATACATTAATTAACCACAAATATAAAAGAAGTTAAAGGAGTAAAAATAAGACAGCAAATAAAGAAAATTATGAACTACGAAAGCGAATAAGAACAAATTACTATAATGTCAATTTAATTCATTTTGTCCCTACTTAATGATAAAAATTAGAGTTTTATTTAATAAAATATGAATTAATTATAAATCAATATTTTTTCATTACGTACAACATAAAAATATAATAAATTCAGAGATAAGAAACTGGCATTCTCATTATTGTAGATGTATTTTAGCTTACGAGGTACTTGGTTTGTTAAACATTTCTTGAGTGTAATTGTTAGTGGAAACATAATTCTTGAACTAATAATTTATACTATACAATTTATCGTACAGAAATGTTAGTTTATATTTAATTAAATAGTTTCTATTGGAAATTTGTCAATTCGGAATTCTATTCAAAATTTATCCAATTTGAAAATGTTATAGTTATGTTATATTATCCAATTTCTTAATGTTATAGATGTATAATGTTTATATAAAATGTTCTTATATAATGTTTTTATGATTTACTTTATTTACATATTTCTTCTTTATCCCCCAATGTGTTACTGTGGTTATAAGATAATTGATATTTTGTACTGCTTTTTTAACGAATTGACGCGACTATTTAATATATTCTGCATTAAAATAGAAACTTCAAGAGCCTGAGTAGGATGGAAAAAAATTTATTTTGAGTGCACTGCTCCTACAACTACTTTATGCAGACTTGCAATTGCTATTCAGTTGCTACCTCATCTTTATGCATTCCTTTTCCTCCACTCCCTATCAGTTGCAGGGGACTGAGGCAAGTAACTCTAGGGCAAAAAAAGAAGGAAAAAAATAAATAAACTGTGCATCTTCCCCTACTGCCTATCAGTTGGTGCAGAAGTTCGTTCTCTTGCAGCACCACTTTGGAAGAAGCACGAATTCTTTCCCAACAGCTTTTATCTGCGTAGCGGACCAAATTCTTTTTTCGTGTCTTTGAGCTTATCTGGAGACGGAGGCACAAAAGAGTGGGTTTTTTTTTCACTCTCAGTGACATACATAAGATGTGGGGGTGCCACTCTTTGCTGGAGGGGGATTGGGGTGTTGTTCTCCTACTAGAATCCATTTGGGGTTGGGATGTTGTCCTATTTGATCAGTTAGAGGTGGAGGGGAGAGAGTACTCAACCATATTGCAGTTGATACTGGAATAGGATGAGAACTTATTCGCTTTAGTACTTTGTAATAAAAGAACAGAGGTTAAAATTTTACTTCCTTATGAAATTATGATTTTAATTTATTATTTACAAGTCTATTTGGTACTGTTACATGTTATTATTTGGCAAAAAGTTTTAATATCACTGATCTAGCGAGGTTTTCCTATTTTTTCTCACATATTACGCAGTCAGTGCTTTTACAAAGACCTGTAGATTTCTAGTAAGTCAAAGGATAGTATTCTTTCCATTGGAGACGTAGTATTTTTTTACGGAAGTTGTCGATATATTAGTGAATTTCATGAGCCAATTTATCGATTGCCCAACTGGTGTCAAGTGTAACGTGTGCAGAAAGCGTGTAGAGGTCTTAGTTTCGAATCCGCTAATGGTGTTCGTTGCAGTCACTGATTTCATGTTGATTGTAGGTGTTGTATGTTGAGATGAGAACTAGAATGAGAGAAACTCCAGTGAGAGAACATAGCCTTCACGTGCTATACGATCATACGCTGGCAAGTGATTCTAAGCCTATGTCTCTATCGCACTCCAAAATATCACTTTGAGTACCTCACTTTGAAGACCAATACACTAAATATCAATTGCAATTAAAAAAAATTTTTCATTGACATTTAATATGAGCAATGTGATTGCATTTGTTTACTGATATCAGAAAACTCTGGTTTGATGTTGTCTGTTCAGATGAAAGTGAGAATGAGAGAACATCGCACTCTCGTGGTATACGATCATACGTTGGCAAGTGACCCTGAGCCTCTGTCTCTATTGCACCCCGAAATATCATTTTTCGTACCACACATTGGAGATCACAGCATTAAATATCAAGCGCAATTTTTTTTAAAATTTGCATTTAATGTGAGCAATGGGATTGCATTTGTTTAGTAACTTTAGAAAATTTTGGTTTGATGCCGTCTGTTGAGATATGAGTGAGAATGAGAAAACCTCCAGTTAGCAAACACTCCAGCACTCTCACGTGTTGTATGGTCATATATGACTAAGTGTTCGTGAGCCTACGTTTCTGGTTTACCCCTAATACCACTTTGTGTACTCCACTTTGATTTAGTTTGGTTTGTCGCTCTACTGTCATCTTGTACTCATGAGGGCTAAACAGACAGTTTAATGTGTTTACAAACCTACAGTTTAATGTGGATTACAAACCACTAACAAACATCCATTGCTCCGCATGAATTCGAACCTGAAGCCTGTGGTACTAAGGCCAGAGCGCTAGTCCATTGTCCATCACGCCGCTGCCCCACTTTGAAGACCACTATACTAGATATCAATTACAGTTTTTATCTCATTACTTCACGGAATTTTTATTTTGCATGGACTCTCGCATACTTAATTCATTCATTCTGGTAGAATTCCATGTATGATTTATAATTAAATATGGACTTAATATAACAGAACATATATATTAACATATATATTATAATATAACAGAATTTTCTACAATTGTTCTATTCGAAAATTCTTACCCCGGCCCATTTTGCGAACAGCTTCGCCTATTTTTCCTCCGCCGAAATAACCTTCGAGATAAAACTGAAAGTTCGTTTAGCGGAATGGCAGTAAAACCTTCCCAACTTCCCTTCGATTTCGATTAGACAATGAGAGAGAGAGAGAGAGGATTGTTTTTCCGGTCACGTTTCCCGGGGATGCACCGCCAGTCAAACGGCACCGACACCGAAAAAGGCTCTGACAGCACGGCTACTCGTTATTTAGTGAGATTAAATGGAGGGACGTGTATGTCAGATTCGATTAAAGATAAAATGCATTTCAGATTATGATAAAAGCAACAGATAAACAGTTCTCAGATGTGCTTCCCTTGATAGGTGTCCTTTAGCGAGCTCCGAACGTTGTCTGGAATTATTCCTTTGTGTTCTCCATTTATTGAATATGTAAATTGGCTATTTATGCCGTCGTATCTCTGTTGTTTTTTTATCTAATCGGTTTTTCTTTGCTTTTGATGCATTGTTGATTGAAATCTTTTAGATTTTTGGTTGTGTTCGTAGATAATCGGATATTTCAGCAATTGAGAATCAATTCTGATTACGTGTGATATATCTGCAAAGTAATATCATTTTTCAAAGCGATATTATTTTGTATGCATAGCCTATAATCACATTTACTCGGTCTATGACACATTTATTCAGTCTAATATACGATTATTAGATTATAATCACGTTTTTTCAGTCTCTTCCTATCATTAAGAATTCACTTTCAAATACATTTAATAATGCTTTTATTACAAACATACTTTGATAGGATATTTACTGGGCAGTGTATGTCGGGAGACGGAGAAAAAAACGCTTTATAACCAATGTATTTTTACGACTTAATGATTGAGTGACCCTTTCTTCTTCTTCAAAAAAAAAAAAAAATCTTTATCGATGTTATGGGAATTAAAAAAACCTCAGTACTACTGATGATTTTATATAGGTTGTGTGATATATATTTTTTCTAAATAAATAAATACATTTTTAAAAAGCGTTTGAAATATAGTTTTCATAACATCTGCTATATTTATGTTGGATAGTATTAAATTATGCTCGGTATTCAAAAAAGGGGCCTGATGGAGGAATGATTAGTGCTCAGTACCATTCGAATCCCGGTGGATCATGGATATTTGTAGTGGTTAGGAATCCACTGTAAATCGTAGGTCCCGGTCTTATACGACTGCAGAACGCTGAGTCTGACAGCCTTATCCTGTAAAAAGAAACATCTCCTGTCTCCAAATCTGCCAGTAGACAAAACGGCTTTGGACCACCAATGAAGAAAAAGAATAATAATAATAATAATAAAAAAAAAAATAAAAAATAAAAATAAAGCTCTAAGATAGGAGTTGAAATAACAAGATACTCATACTAGCATTTTTTATTTTTTATTTTAATAATTTTGGGTTTTTTTTAATATTTTTTTTTTATATTTGTTAGGAAGTTCTTAAAATCAATTACGACATTGAGGAAAGTAAAAAATTCTTATAAAATTAAAATATTGATCAATTAATTCTGCGTACAATTTTGAAACTAACAACTGTTATATCATAAAACGAATATTTATATTTCTCAATTCGGCTGAAACAAAAGAAGTTTTAAAACTTTTTCGTATCATAAATATTGTTACTTTTTTCTAAACAAATAAATTAAAAATTTTTTAAAAAAAAAGCGTTTGAGAAGTAGTTTTCATAATACCTGCTATATTTGTATTGGATAGCATTAAATTATACTCGGCATTAACAAAAAAGCAACTAAAACTCTAAGATAGGAGCTGAAATGGAAAGATACACACACTAGCATTTTTTATTTTTTATTTTGATTATTTTGGTATCTCGATTTATGATTGTAGATATATTTAAGATTTGCAGTTAAAATGAACAAGAATCAAAATACAAAAGCCATTCCCCATGTTGTATATATCTTGAGGCAAACCAAATGCGTTATATCGCCGACTGCTTTATCTAGGTTGAGTGATTTTTTTTTCTAAAAAAATCGTGATAAAACCGATTATTTTATCTAAGTTGTGTGACTTTCTTTAAAATAAATATCGCGATAAAGCTGATGACTTTTTTCTTAAACTGTGATTAAAAAAAAAAAAAAAAAAAAAATAGTACGATGTAGCTGACGACTTTACCTAGGCTGTGTGACATTTTCGTTCCTAAAAAATGTGCTATGTAATTCACGACTTTATCTAGGTTGCGTGATTTTTTTAATTCGAGTCATAATTTTATAAATAAATACTGTATAATCGATAAATTTATATGGTTTGCGTGACATTTTTTCTTTCTAAATATATAGCCATGAAATTAAAGTTGTGTGATTTTCTTTAAAATAAATATCGCGATGAAGCTGATGACTTTTTTCGTAACTGGGATTTAAAAAAAAAGTGCGATGTAACCGACGACTTTACCTAGGCTATGTGACTTTTCCTTTTCTAAAAAAATGCGATGTAATTGACACTTTATCTAAGTTGTGCGATTTTTTTTATAATCAAATACTGTATAATAGATAAATTTGTATGTTTTGCGTGACTTTTTTTCTTTCTAAACATATCGCCGTAAAATTAAAGTTGTGTGAATTTCTTTGAAATAAATATCACGATGATTTTTTTCCTAAACTGTAATTAAAAAAAAGTGCAATATAACTGACGACTTCACCTACCTGTATGACTTTTTCTTTTATAAAAAAAGTGCGACTTAATTGACGATTTTATCTATGTGCGATTTTTTTTTTCTAAACAAATACTGTATAATCGATAAATTTATATGGTTTGCGTGACTTTTTTTCTAAATATATCGCCATGAAATTAAAGTTGTGTGATGTAGCCGATGACTTAACCTAGGCTGTGTGACTTTTCATTCCTAAAAGAGTGCGATATAATTGAGGATTTTATCTAGATTGTGCCAATTTTTTTATAAATACGGTATAATCGGTAAATATATATGGTTTGGGTGAATTTTTTCTAAACATATCGCCATGAAATTATGAAATTTCAATTTTTTAAAATGTAAAAAAAAAAAAAAAAAAATTTAACCGTGAATTTATTTTTGTTTAAAAAAAAAAATGGGATATAACAAAGGATTTATCTCAATTTTTTTTTCTCCTTGAAAAAATTTATTATAACTTACGACTTTATCGCGCGAACTTGCTGAGTTTGAAATTTTATCTTTTCCATTTTCACCCGTCTCTTGTAAACAAACAGTACGCTTAAATTCACGCAGAATAAGAACATATGCCAAAACAAAATTCCAAGATTCAAGAATTCAAGAAACCGGCTAGCATGGTTGGTCAAGCACACACAAGTAAAAGCTAAATCATTCAAGCATGCCTAAGACCAACATCCTTTGCATGTGCTAAGCCGAGAAAAATATGCGAATTTCGGCGTTAAACTCTTTAACTACTCACTTTTCTTGAAGTACATCTGGATTGATGCTAGTAAAAGGCGCAAAGGAGAAACGTAAATATGGGAATTTTGAACATTTGTATTCAAAATGTATTTTAAAAAGTATAAACAGGTTTTAAACCCTAGTCGCTCTTTTTTCCCGACTAAAGGAATATGACGAACAATTTCTTAACCTGACTTTAACTAGTAAATACGAAGCATTTGGCTTAAAATGTTGATGACTTATTTTTGAGTAATGGCTTATTTAGTCATTACTAATGATTTAGCTTGAAATTTCTGATGACTTATTTTTGAGTAATGATTTATTTAGTTCATTACTCAAATTTTTATAATGTTCAGTAATTAATTACTGAAATCAATATATTGAGTGTTAATAATTGAAATCATTATAATAATAAGTTATTATAATGATTTCAATTGTTATGATGATATTATGATTGTTATTATGACTTTTGATGATATTGTCATTATTATTTGACGATGTAAATCTAGGTACGATATTTAATAAAAATAAGCAATTAATATGTTTTTTAATTATTACATATTTTACAAATAATAAATAGATTGTTAAGCTTCTTGAATGATTGATAAAAATAGGGCATATATGTATATTTGAAAATATATATATTAGCTATATTAATTCTTACATTGAATTGGGAAATAAATTTTAATTAAAAATAGCTTAAACTTGAACTAATGTATTGATGATTTAAATTATTCTGATTATATTATCAATATTATGTGACGAAGTAAATCTAGGTATGATATTTAATAAAAATAAACAATTATCATTTTTTAAATTATTGGATATTTGATAATAAATAAATATGGACTTACTAATAAATAATAATAGATAGTTAAACGAATAATAAATAGATTTTTTAAACCACTTGAATGTTTGATAAAAATATGGCAAATATGTCTATTTGAAAATACACATTTTAATTATATTAATTCGTACGTTGAGTTGGGAAATAAATTTTTATTAAAAATAGTTTAAATTTGAATTAATGTATTGAATGTATGAATTATATTGAAATTAATTAATGCATTGAATGAATTAATGAATTGATGTATTAAATAAATTATTTAATGTATTGAATGAATGAATTAATGTATTGAATGAATTAATGAATTAATATATTGATCATTTAAATTATTCTGATGATATTATCAGTAATTAATAACTGAAATCAATATATTCAATGTTAATAATTGAAATCATTATAATAATAAGTTATAATGATTTCAATTGTAATGATGATATTATGATTATTATTATAACTTCTGATGATATTATCATTATTATTTGACGATGTAAATTTAGGTACTATATTTAATAAAAATAATCAATTAATAGTTTTTTAAATTATTACATATTTTACAAATAATAAATAGATTGTTAAGCTTCTTGAATAATTGATAAAAATATGGCATATATATTTAAAAAAATATATTTTAGCTATTTTAATTCGCTCGTTTTGCTGTGTAATATTTTTAAAAAAAAATATTGTTTTTATTAAAAAATATTATTTAAAATTTGTCCTCTAATAATTAATTTAATTCAGATTGTGCCAACAAGTTTTTTGAAAATTGTGCGCCAGTATCGGTAAAACTATAGCTGGTTTATATTGTTCTACATTTTATTTCACCTTCAATATTATAATTTTTATCTATAATACTTAATAACATTTTAATTGCGCTATAATATTAATTTTATGTTCGAAATAACGCTTATAACAGTTGTGCCCACTTATAGAGAGTCGTATTTTCTTTACAATTATTGTATCCTTTTCTTCTTTTAGATTATGCCAACAAATTTTCAGAAAATTGTGCACCAATGTCGGTAAAACTACAGTTGGTTTATATTTTTCTACATTTTATTTCTCCTTTTGATATTAACATTTTTATTTGTAATATTTAATAACTTTTTATTTTTGTTACAATATTAATTCTTTATCTTAATATTAATCTCTGTTCTTCAAAATAATGCGTATAACTGTTGTTCCCACTTATAGCTGATCGTGCTGTATTTACAATTATTGCACAGCAGCAACTATTTTCTTTAAACAATGTATTTTCAGATTGTGCCAACGAGTTCTCTGAAAATTGTACGACAATATCGATAAAATTACAATTGGTTTTTATATTTTATATAGTATACTTCACTCTTTATTAACATTTTTATTTGTAATATTTAATAACTTTTTATTTTTGTTACAATATTAATTCTTTATCTTAATATTAATCTCTGTTCTTCAAAATAATGCGTATAACTGTTGTTCCCACTTATAGCTGATCGTGCTGTATTTACAATTATTGCACAGCAGCAACAATTTTCTTTAAACAATGTATTTTCAGATTGTGCCAACGAGTTCTCTGAAAATTGTACGACAATATCGATAAAATTACAATTGGTTTTTATATTTTATATAGTATATTTCACTCTTTATTAACATTTTTATTTGTAATATTAAATAAATTTTTAATTGTGTTACAATATTAATTCTTTTAATTAAACTTTCGAAATAACGTGTATAACGATTATGCCCTCTTATAGCGAGTCGTACTGTATTTACAATTACTGTAACAATATCAACAATGTTCTTTAATCAATGCATTTTCAGATGTTGCCAACAATCTCTCTGAAAATTGTATGTCAATATGGGCAAAATTTTTACAACTGGTATGAATTTTCTACATTTTGTTTTACCCTTTAATATTATCATTTTATCTGGAATATTTAGTAACTTTTTAACTGTGTTAATATTGTAACACAGTTCGAAATAACGTGTATAACGGTTGTGCCCACTTATAGAGAGTCGTACTGTATTTACAATTATTGCACAGCAGCAACAATTTTCTTTCAAGAACGTTAGTTTCTGCCAACAAGTTCTCTGAAAATTGGGCACAAATATCGGTAAAATTACAATACGTTTATATATTTCTACACTTTATTTCACTCTTTAAAATTACCATTTTTATCTGTAATATTTAAGAACTTTTTAATTTTGTTACAATATTAATTTAGTAGGGATTCTTTTTTCTTTTGTAACTATCTTCAAAATATAGCACCTTTCTATGAATGAACATTCCATTTATTTTATTGCATTTTATTGACTAACAATTCAGATGATTAATCATAAATTATGCTTAATCATCTAGAGAATAGCGTATAGAATCATCTAGAGAATAGCATATCCGAATGCCCACCTTATAGCGAGATCGTACGGTATTTCAATTACCGCACTGCAATAAGGTAGGCATCCTTTAATTAATGGAATTTCCATATGTTGCCAACAAACTCTCCGAAATGTGTGCAGCGCAATTGGTGGTCTGGTCCCTAACTTTGTTTTCTACATAACGACCAGGAAACACCACACGATAATGAATTTGCTGCATCGATTCGCTCTCCCCCCACCCCTCCTACCCCCTCACCTTCACATATATCTATAGAGATAATTTGTTTTTTCTTTCTTTTCTGTTTTTCCCCCTGTTCCTTTTCCATTTTAGTTTTTCGCCCGGTGGAGAATTTCAAGAAGGCCGGGTCTCCCCTTATTGATTTAGTGGACGGCCGCTCTAAAAGCTCAACTCCGATAAAAGTCCGACCAATGAAAGCCTCCCGTAAAATAACTAAAGAAATATCTGGCCGACTTGGGGAAAATGCATAACGGAGAAAGAGGGGGTAGCGAGCGAAATCACTGCTTCAACACAAAAGGTTTAGTTTGTCCTTTTTTTTTCAGTTTTTTTTACTTTTTTGTATTTATTTTCCCTCTCTCTTTCCTTTTCCTTTTTTTTTTTTTTTTTTTTTTTTTTTTTCCTTCCTTTTCCAGAAGGGAAAAAATCTGCGACGCAAGTAAAATCGAATAAAAATATCTTCACTCTTAAAGAAGGATAAAAACAAGAAATGCTAAAGGAAGGAAGGGAAGGAGAGGGGAAAAAAAAAACTCACTGAAGGGTAAAATCAAACTCGTATAAATTTCTGCTGAAACTTATTTTTTCTTTTTCTTTTGCCTCTTTCTTTTAAAGCTTTAAACTTCTAAACTTTACTCTTGTAGAGAAAAAGAGTTTTTTTTTTTTTTTTTCCTTTTGAAAAGAAGCAAGGGATGGAACAATTTTTCTGCAGCAATGCAGACCAAAAGCTGCTGGTCTGTCTAAAAGGATATTGGTACGGAATTTGAAATTTTCCAGACTGCAGGATTTTTCCTGCTCTTGGAAGATCTGCATCGAGTCTTCTTATAAAATGGAAAGAAAGGCTGGAATGTAATTTTATTTAATGAAAGGCGATTCCCCGGAAACGCATAAAACGGTGAACACGAAAATCTTCTTTTGAATGTCACGGATTTTGCAGTCCAAAGTTTGGAGTGGAATTCAAAAATACTTTGTGCACTTCTTTCTAAAACTTATATTGAAAACTTTTTCTTCTTTTTTCGTCTCAGTGATTTGAGGTGAATCTTAAATTTAAAAAAAAAAAAATGCTTCACAGTTTAGACGATAGTGTAAAGTTTTGGCAAATGCAATGAAAAATTAAATAATACTAAAAGAAAATTTATAAACAAATATTTTACTTTTGGAAATATGCATTTCTTTATACTGCACTTTAAAATATGAAATCACAACAACAGCCACTTACAGATATGCAATACGACCTCGTTATAATGCATATTCTAGGTTTTCACTATAATGCAAGGACAAAAAGGATTTATCATCAGATATATTAAAATTTATACATTTTAACCGGTACATAAAAAAGAATTTAAACAACATACATGTAATTACTAATAAATGGTAACAGAATAAATAATCAATGATGATTACAAATTTTGGAACCTCACAGACTACTAAATTAACAGCCCGTCAAAGTTTGGAGTGGAATTCAAAAATACTTTGTGCATTTCTTCAAAAACTTATATTGAAAACTTTTTCTTTTTTTTCGTCTCAGTGATTTGAAGGGAATCTTAAATTAAAAAAAAAAAAAAAAAATATTTCGCAGTTTAGACGTCAATGTAAGATTTTGCAAAATTAAATGAAAAATTAAATAATACTAAACGAAAATGTATAAGCAAATACCTTGATTTGGGGCATATGCCTTTTTTTACCTTCAAATCACAACAACATGTACTTACAGAAATGCAATACGTGCACACTATAATGCATGTAGAAGGATGTTGCTCCAAAAAGGAATTGTCGTCAGATATATTAAAATTTATACATTTTAGCCGGTATATAAAAATTCACTTTAACAACATACATGTAATTACTTATAAATGGTAACAGAATAAATAATCAATGATGATTGCAAACTTTTGAATCTCACAGACTACTAAATTAATAGACCGTCAAAGTGTGGAGTGGAATTCAAAAATAATTTGTACATTTCTTCAAAAATTATATTGAAAACTTTTTTTTTTTTTTTTTTGTCACAGTGATTTGAAGTGAATCTTAAATTTTTTGGGGAAAAAAATGCTTTTGCAGTTTATACGACAACTAAAAGAAACACTAAAAAAAATTTATAAACAAATATTTTGCTTTTGGGGATATGCATTTCTTTACCCTGTGCTTTAAAATATGAAATCGCAACAACACGCATTTACAGAAATGCAATTTGACCTCGCTATATTGCATATTCTAGGTATTCTAGGTTTTCACTATAATGCAAGGATCTTTCTACAATAAGGATTTGTCATCAGATATATTACAATTTATATATTTTAGCTGGTATATAAAAATGTATTTTAACAACATATATTTGCATTAGTAACATTATTAGTAATGTTATTATTAACATTATTAGTAACAATATTATTAACATTATTAGTAACGTTATTATTAACATTATTAGTAACAATGTTATTAACATTATTAGTAACGTTATTAGTAACATTATTAGTAACATTATTATTATTTAACTCGTATTTAGTAATACATGTAAATCGAATAAATAATCAATGGTAATTGCAAACTTTCGAGCTTCACAGACTACTAAATCCCACGGATCACTATGAATGCAATGCTACCTCTCTATAATGCATATAAAAGATGTCTGTCCAAAAAGGAATTATCATCAGATATATTAAAATTTATACATTTTAATCGATATATATATAAAGACATTTTAACAACATATATGTATTTATACATATTGCAACATATGTATTTAACAACATATATGTGTGTATGTATGAACTAAATTAACAATTTTAAGTCCGTCTACCAGAATGTAATTGTAAAATAATGATCATAATAATTAACTAGTATTATAATACTATTAGTTATTATAACTAAACTATAGTTATAATAGTTATTATAACTAAACTCTAGATGCTTATTTAATCATGACAAAATTAAATAATTTTTTCTAACATTGTAATTTTCAAATGAAAATATAGAAAATCGTCCAAAAATTTCACAGGAAACAGTCCCCCTGAAATCTTATTCACGTAACTGCTTAGAGTAACAAAACTATAAATGCTTGTTTAATCATAACAAAATCTTTAAAAGTTTAATTATAACAAAAGTACTAAAGGTAGTTTAATTATTGGGCTTTGGGCTTTGGGCTAACAACCCTACCCTTAAAAAAAAAAAAAACTGTAACGTAATTTGACAGTAGGCAGAAGGTAAGTCCACCATAATTGCTGTTGCACCAATGAAGAAGAAGCTTACTTATTACACAATAATTGAAGCTTATTTAAGAATTATATTAATATGATATTTATTCTTTTTTGTTTGAAAGAAGTATATGGGTTTTTGTCTCCCATGTGTCACATGAATAACTTAGTAATATTCACATGAAAAAGCATTAAAAACGTCAAAATCATTCTTATGTTTACTTACCATTTGATAAAAAAAATTCAGTTAGAAAATAGCATTTGCAAATATGGTTATGCTACTTGCATTCTAATGCTATTTGGATTAGCAATGCAAATAACATTTGATAAAAAATGCAAATGTTGTCCAATTTTCTCGCGGACTGCTGGTTAGTGACCGCTGCACTTCTACGTTTACTTCTGGGAAATTACACGTTGCTGTACTGTATAAACAGGAACATGTGTTTTAGAAACGCATGGTGGAGGAAATTGAGAGAAATGAAGGTCACTCGGACTGAATTTTAACAGTCATGCAGTATTAGTGCAATAGTGCATGACTGTTAGCACAATAGCACCAATAGTGCATTATTGCACTATTGGTGCGAAAATTGACTTTAGTATTATAAGAATTTCCCAGAATATTACGTCTTATATTATTAACAAAACATAAATGTAAATGATATCCATATTTTGCCTGTCTATCGCCAAAATTTTCTCCCGGATTACTGGTTGGTGACCATTGGGCTAATGCGTTAATTTTTGGAATTTACCAGTTGCTGTACTGTATAATCAAGAAGATCTAAACGCACACATACACAAACTGTATCAAATTATTTTTCTTTTACTCATCTGCTCTTCTTTTTTAAATTATGTTGTTGATTTGTTTTTCCCTTACCTTCGTTAAAAAATTGCTAGCTAATAATGTGGATGCAAACTCTGTATAGCTGCGATATAATTTAATGGTATTGTAATCGTGTTTTTCGTCGGAAATATTAAAATTTAAAAGAATAAGTGAGCTTTACCTGGTAAAAAAATTTTAAAATTCTATAAATTAAATATGAGAATGAATTATTCATTATTTATTTATTTAAAAAACGTGCATTTCGATATCAAATTGCAAACGTGCATTTGGAATATTCAACATGTATTCAAGAACTTTGAATACTTGAAAAAATATTATATAAAAAAAAAGCACTGCAAAAAGAAAATTTTTAATACTTAATTTTTTTATGTAATAGTTTCATGTCGATATGGCATTTACTAATAAATTCATACTACAGATAGGTCTCTAAATATAACAGTTAATTAGATTTTAAGTTAACTTTTCTGTATGATATATTTTCTGTAAAGCATATGAAAATATTCCATAAATAAAGAGTTTCCATAAAATGAAGTTTTATCAATTCATTTAAACTACCTTTAATTACATAACATTTTGAAAAAATTTGTAACTGAAATTATCAAAATATATTTGATTATAAATGTACCACTTTATTTTTATATCGTTTACCTATTTTTTAGCAAGAAGTGGAGAATTGAAAGCATCCCAAAAGAACTGTAGTATCTGCAAAGAAATGATGAAGCAACAAGAGAGGAAATTGAGTCTTATATTCTATTCAGAAAACTGTTACAGGAAGTTCATTTATTATATTCTATTCATTATTTCAATTGTTATGTTATTTATTACTTTGTTTTTTTCATGACAATGAAATATACTTTTGTTATTAAAACATTGAAAAATAATAATTTTTTTTTTTTTTTTTTTTTTGTAAAAAAATTAGCTAAACTAATTATGTTTAATAGAATAACTCATAGTCGCTCTCAAAATAGTGTGTACTTGTTATTTTTTGTATAAATAGACACAATCTTTTATTCTTAACAAACATTAGTTATTAACATAATGACTTGTCATGAAATAATTGAAAAATTGTTAATTAAATAAAAAAATTACATAGGTTGCTCACACTCTGAATTTCAAGTGAAATCTATATATATATATATAATTATTTTGGAAAAATTACTCCGTGAACAATGTATTTTGAATTATAAAATTAGCTTAGGGACTTATACTTTAATGTTAGAATTTTTAAATTTATTTTCTTCAAAAGAGATTGAACACTTTTCTTGAACAACAATTAAAAAAAAAAAAAAAGAAATATAAAAAATTATTGCTTATTTGCTTTTAATTTTAAACATTTTAAAACATTTAATATGCTTATTTCCATTTTGATCATGGAAATGAAAAAGACTTTTTAAAAAATGATATTCTGTAAAAAAGTGTATAAGACTTCATACGAATACATTAAGTATCCAATCGGCAATTTTTAAAGAATGTATAATTTATTTCCTCATTCATTTATTTATTTTTATTTCAATACGAGTAATTCATTTAATAAAGCCTTATTACTATTCTCCTAATATACAGTATCTTAGTTAATTAGATCCTCAAAGTGTAATTTTTAATGTTATAAAAGTGTTTATTAAAGGTATTTAACATAATTTAAAAATAATCATTTTATAACTACTTACACATCCGTTTTATTGTTTTCAAAACTATTTATTTCACTGATATCTTCACTATTTTCCTTCACATAAAACAATTCTTTAACAGCAACTGTAAAAGCGCAATTTAAAAATAGTTAACAAGAGACAAACAATAAAACCACAAGTGAAAGAAAAAAAAAAAACACTGAAGAACAGACGTCTGCTTCTTCATTAGAAAATGTGTCCCTGGATTCCAACAGGTAAAACCATCCAAGTTGTTTGCGAACGGCAGCGTTTCTCATATTTTAATATATAGTAAAACTTTTATTGACAAGATAAATCGTTTAAGTAGCGCTTAAAAGGGCCATAACACAGGAATTACTGCTCCTGAGAAATAGGTTTGAAACATAGTGTCGGACCCAAAAGAGAGATGAAGATATTGCCCAGATACAACTATTACCGTATTCACACGTTTTTGACAACATGTGCAAAAAAAGAAAAAAAAAATGGCATTTTTTTCCAGCAATTAAAAAAAAAAATTGTCCGTGTATTGTGGGGGTGTAAGTTTTCTTACAAATCGGGAAGTACTCCTCCCGTAGTAGTGGTGTGGTTGAAGCCAGGATATTTTAGAGCCACTCTCAACCTGTAATAAAATTTTTATCACGGTAATAAATCCTAAAAGTGCAATGAAACCAACAGCATTCTTTACGGAAACAAATTATTGTTGTCTATGAACTGAAACGTTAAAATGTTTATGTTTAGAAGACATTGTTAACTAAAACTTTTTTTTTTTTTTTTAAATATATTTTTTTTATCGTAGTTGCATCTCGATGTGTTGGTCAAGATGGTGTCTGGATTGGACATCTTGTCATCCCCCCCACCCCCTCCTACGCGTGCATGATTGGTGGACGGCTTGACTTTGACGAAAGATTTTAGTATCAAAGCTTTTTCATCCCATGAAGTGGTAATTATTCCTGAATGGACGTTTATGGCCCATTACCCGTAAGGGGTCTTGTCTACCTCTGGCTCCGAGACCTTTGGAGGCAGCGGGCATATCGAGTTTTTCCTATTTGGATACTGGTTTTTACTTCTGTATTCTCATATATTTTTTGGATTTTAGTGATTTAAATACTGAATTATTTTTTATAATGTGTATATTTTTTGGACCAGAGGAATATGAATTGTTTAGTGGTATGTATTGTAATTAATTATATTTTTATTTTAATTTTCAGTTTCATTTTTTATACCTTGCGTTCAATTGACATGCTTTTAAAATGTGTTGTGAATTATTTACTTGTTACATAATATAAAAATAGTATGATTGATTTATCTGTACTTAAAGTAAAATCTAGGTACAGATGCATTTTTTTTTTTTTTAATTCTGTGTTTGTTGTTGTGATAGTAAGAAATATTTATTTAATAATTATCAAATATTAAATTATAAAAGCAATTATTATTATTATATTTATCGAATTTGGACAAGATATTATTACAATACGATCATGAAACCTAGTTATGTTTTTGAATTTTTTTTAATTCTTCATCAATATCAACGAACGATATGTATAATTTTATTTTAATGGTCAAACATTTTTAAAGACATTTAGTAAAAATAAAATAAATTTTTATATGTATGGTAAAGCAATAATTATATAAAATAATAATTGACATAATTATTTATATTGGAATCAACTAAATGATAGATAATTATTATAACTTCTAATATAGTCATATGCATGAAAAAATTGTAACAAATAAATAAAATAATTAATTAATTAAAAATTAAATTAATAATTGAATTAAATGATATGAAGTTATCAACGATAATTTATTTTCTCTCTCTAGAATAAAAGTATTATGGTAAAATTACTCCGAAATATCGATAAATCCTTAACCCTTATTCAATGATTTTTTATTCAATCTCCGAACAATTACTTGGAAATATAGCTAATTTTTTAAAGATATGCAAATTACCGGATGACGTTTTTAACTTTATAATAACGGACATTGTAATAATAAATAAATAATAGACATTGTAATAATAATAACTTCATAATAAGTAGTAATTAAATATTGCCTTATTAATTATCTTAGTTATTTCAGATTTCTTATTAACTTGAATTTATATACGTCATGTTTTCATATACACATATATAGAAAAGCTTTTGTTTGTATTCATGTACACTGTTTATATATGAAAACTAATAGTCTGTGGGTGTGTATATAATGCCTAAAATTTAAAAACATTTAGAACTTTTTATATTTCTTTTTTCTGTTATGTGTTATTTTTTTTATTTGAATCGTGAATATTTTATAATGAGTTCTATAATTCAAAATAAATGCAAAAATTAAACAAACTACAAAAAAAAAGTAAAAAAATAAAAGCAAACTGTAATTGTAACGTATTACAGCACGGCATTATATAATTTTTATATTGACATTTAAAAAGTTAATAAAAATATCAGCAAGTTAACAATATGGGGCTTTAACTTTAATAACTTTGTAAGTTATATAACAATAACTTATTTTGTAACAATGTAAATTTGTTATTATGGTAAAAATTGTTATTGTAATTCAGCTATTGTGCTTAACTCCGTACTCTAATATTCATGCGGTTTTAAATTATAATTGTATAACAAGCATAGTCTTATTTTGCAGTCTATTCCAAAAAGTTTCATAATTGAAACGAGCATAAATGTAGTTATCTGAATGTTTAAACAATGTTTAATTTTATTCTGTCCTAGTTTTGTTTTGTAAATCATTATTTTATTTTTTACATCACTTCTTTGATAAATTATTGTGTACAAATGCCTTGTTATAAAAAATAAAAACGTGTGGTTTTTTTTTTTTTTTGTAAATAACTCAACTATCAAAACAAAAGCAATTGATTTTCCGTTATTTCCGAAAATTTAACTATATCAGTTCCGAAAATTTCATATTATCCATTTTCAAAAGTATTTTCGAAAAAGGATTTTTATTGTATTCTATTGTTTGATTTCGATTCTATTTGAACTACACAAGTTTAAAAATATTTATTAAGATGGAATAAATATATATATTATGAAATATTATTTAAATATACATATATATGTAAGCGTTTTTATGTTAAATGTAAAATAGGTATTCTCGACAAATTTTTTGTTGCAGATTTTATGGCAACTCGGTAGGGTCTAGTTCTATTTCATATTTAGTTTCTGAAAATCTGGCATCATCCGCAATCGACCTTCCACATTCACCGTTATTATTTGTAAACTTTAGAAAATTCTAAAGAAACGTAAAAATATTAGAGTACATATTGTTTCTTAAATGTTATGCATATGACGATGATTAAACTAGCAGTATTGTTCGGTATACAAAGTCCAAAATTCAATATTTTATTTCTTTTTATAAGTAATAATAATTTACTGATATATTTATTTCAATTATCCTTTTAAAGTAGATTGCATAGATGCTTCATATTATTAGGAATTAAGACAGTCATTTCTTTATGAATCTCGCTCATTTTCTTCAAAAATCTTTTCGACGATTATTTTTATCTTTGTAAATTTTGCAATGTTTTTCTTCGTATTTCATTATCATTCTTAAATCAGATTAAAATAATACGTTAGGAATTTTAATTTACCAATGTTACAACAATTTGTTTCTTATTTTCCTACGTAAATTTAAAATATATATATATATAAATACATAACAATGATATTTATCGTACCCCTATACGTACGATTATAAAACGAAACATAATTGAATGCTTACAAGTTTTGCAACACTTACGTGTTTATATCATACTTTCTTCCGTCATTTCTTTCAGCTACTCAAATTTCAAAATAGTAAGATGTCATAAGTGATTAAAACAGTATAACTCTAAAATTGCATAGCAAAAAATTTATTAACATATTTTTTGACATGCTTATAAAAATTATTAACCCATCACGTTCACTTCTTAATTTATAAGATGGTGACGATATTGTAAAAGAATGCAAAATGATGTATTTTTTTCACAATTGCGTTATTTATTTATTTATTTATTTTTGCGATTTTTTTATGGCAAAACGATTTGAGTTATGTCTTACACTGTAATATAATAAAAAGTGATAAATTGCTCGTGTAAAAAATATTTAGCACATTAATTAATTAAATTTTAAAAATCGTCAAATATTTTCTTCCAGTTGATAAATAATACATAGGTATATTGAAAATAGCGCATGGATTTCAAATGAAATTCTGCAAAACAATTGACCACCAATGTATATGTAATGCACGAATAAAAAATTTCCTTAATTATTCTTAGCTTCAAAATTTGTTAGTGCATAAAGGTTAAAAACATTTATTTATCCGCTTATAATTCAGGGCAATCATTAATAGGTAATTAATTTCTAATACTTAATGCACTTATAATTTTCTTTAATTTTAATTCACGTCATTCCAAAACAACGATAATATATTATTGTAAATAAAAAAAAATATATTGAATATAAAAATTGCCTATATTGTAATATATCAGCCATTGATAATATTGTTTTTTATATTATGTAATGTCAGATTAATATTAATCACTATATTATCACTATCTCAAAGATTCTTGTAAAATACTGCAACTCAAATTGTATAGGATGAATTCATTCCAATATGGCCTGAAAATATGATATATTTTCATTCGTGTTTTACCAATAATTCTCAAATATTTAACCGTAGAGCTGATAAATATTTAAACTTTTTCTACATTTATTGTTTTCAAAATTTTGTTCTATATTCTATTTTTTTTCAATATTCTAATTTTTTTTCTATATTTTTTTCTATTTTCAATATAGAAACAATTTTTTTAGTATATTGAATTTTTTTAACAGTTAGTCATTTAAAATGTTTTATTCCTTATGCAAGTTAATTGATAATTAAAATTAAAAAATAATAAACATTAAATAAATAGGATTTAAGAAATTTAAAATAAAAAAAATATGTTATTAAATATTTAATAAATAATATTATTATTATAAATATGTTGATTTTGTTTCTAACGAACGCGATTCAATTTTATCATGTATTTAGACAATGAAAAAAAAAAAAGTTTAATGGAAATACCCATTTTATTTGCAAATTATTTAGCCTATTTATTACTCTATTAGATAAACAAAATTAAACGAAAATTTTATTTTCGAAGTCTTTTTTTTTTAACTCTCCGATACTTATACCTATTGGAATTTGTCCTAACTTATAAATTTAAAGAAAAACAATCATTGTACCGGTTTAAAAAAATTTTTCCCTATTATTTTTCATAATTTTCCTTTTTATTTTTTTCTTCATAAATTCAATATTTGTTGTTCTCTTATTTTTAACCTTGCTATATATCTAATGTTTCTAATATTTTATATACATAAAATGGTTTAATCTTAATGCAATAGCTGAAAAAGCTATATTCTAATTAATGCAAACTTTTCATTATCACTTTTGAAATTTTCATTTAATCCTAATTTTTTTCATCTTTTTCACAAATAAAATTACTTTTTTTTTATTAAAATTGCTTTAAAAATGTTACGTTTAATTTTTTTTGAATAAAAAAAAAAAAATCTGATTTTTTTATCACACTGTCTAAATAAATAGTGTCTAGATAGATTTTGAAAACCGAACTGGGTTAAAATTCACCATAAAAATATAAAATTTGTTATGAATAATTCAATTAATTATGAATGAATTATAGACAAATTTAAGACGCTTAATTTCTACCAATGATGTGGGAAAATTATTATTTGATTATTTGAAAAATAAATCGTAAAGCATCCAGTGAACTATAAAAAAACCCGAATAATTGTTCTCTTTCAAATTGTCAAACTTTTTTCTCTGCTTTGCTTATAACTGCTTTCCACCATGTATTATCGTCTTCTTTTAACTTACTAAAAACATCTATTTCTACTCCAAACACACTGCTTTACTATAAAAAAATTTTTTTCATCTAAAAATACCCAGCTGCTCATTTCAGAAAAGGAAAGAATCAGCTAATAAATATTAACTGGAAAATGCCTTTGTTTTTAAATTGTTTCCTCATTCAACTAACCCTTCACTTTCAGTTTTAGTAGCAACAAATAAAGAATCTCATCTCATTTTTCCTTCAAAACTTATGTGATCTAATTTGCTTAATTACAAAAATTATTTTAGAGAAATATATATATATCTCTATATATACGTAAATGCTACAATACTATAATATATATATATATATATATATATACTATATTTATAAATACTACATTTTAAAGTCCTTTTTGGATTTTACTTTTACGTGATACAATTATTTGTTGATTTCGTGTAATTTTTTTTGTCCTTTCACACATACACATACACACTCACACACACACACATACACACTCACACACACACATACACATACACATACACACACACACACACACACACACACACATATATATATATATATATATATATATATATATATAAAGTAGTAACAAATAAAGAATCTCACTTTTCCTTCAAGGTATATGTGATCTGATTTGCTTAATTATAAATATTATGTTAGAGAAATATCTATCTCTCTTTATATATGTATATTGGGGAGCTCATAATATGCTCTCAATACATTTTTAAAACTATATCTTCTATAATTCCAATGTAATTTTTTTTTCTATTTTAGACTGAAAAACAATTTCTTCCATTCCAATAGTTTTGTATTTTTGAATACTTTTTCTATATTTACGGCTGGAACCGCCTTCTACCGCTCCTACATTGTATGGAATTATGAATTATATTTTTGAATTCAAATCTCCAATCATCTTCTCTCACTCTAATATTTTCGCATTTGCATGCAAGTCCAGATTTACAACATGAATCATCTCATACCAATCCAAAGACTGTCTCGTTTTTCACAATCTTCTTTCGGTTTAAAACGTGAACCATCTTCCTACCATTCCAATCTTCAATTCCTAAGATTCGAAACCAAAAAAGAAAAATCGAACGGTGGACTTTTTTCGAGAAAACGAGTTATTCCTACGCCCTCTGCGGGAAGTCTTCTGTACAGGTTGGAAGATGAGCAAAGAAGAAGAAGAAGAAGAAAAAAAAAGTGGGCTTTGCCCCGCATTTCCCTGGAGTCCCCCCGGGTCGTTATTTATGCATTCGGTCCTGTCGTTCCCACCCCGCGTCGCTTATGAATTATGGAAAGCGATAGACTCCTCTAAGCTCCAAGGGAGAGACAGCCTTCTTTTTTCCTGCTTTTTCCCGGAGAAGAGGCCTCCTTTATTGCATCGAACTCGAATCGAATGAGTCGATCGCTTGCAGGAAAAGCTGCTTGCCTCTGCGCATGTCCAGCTGCAGTCGAACCTTACCAAAAGACGTTTTTTTTGGAGCATTCTTTATTTCAATTAAATTACATCTACATTATTAGGGTATGTATGTAGTTTTCAATTTACAACAGTCTCATCTTATGATAGTCAACAAATTAAATAAATACTTATATATATATATATATCTTTGATTTAATTTTATAGTCTGCATCTTCATGGCATTGCATTCAACATGAAGTGTGCCATTCATACTTGCAACATTCATACAGGCAACATGCAGCGTTCATACATTCCTCATGCCATTCATACATGCAACATTTAATATGCCATTCATGCCTTCCACAAATATACATTCATTTAAAATGTCAAATCGCAGCATTGTCATTGATTAAGTTTTACAACATTAAGAAATTGTTGCTGATGTTGTAGAAATTGTTACTATATTCTAAGTTAATACAGTTTTTCACATATTATTTAATTTTCTGATAAAAAAATTTTTTTTATGATTTTCTTATTGCATCCAATAAATATTCTTTCTCGACATTTACACTTTGATAAAATTTATTTCTATGTTTCATGTTGATATTTTCTATGCTTTTCTTTAAATCTTTAAAGAAGGCAGTAGTCCTTTTCTTTTTCAGAAGTCTTATTTTGTATTTAAAATAACCAAAAATTTTCAGCAATGTATCAAAATGATACCTTTTCGGAATTAATTTATGAAATTTGTGAATCATAAAAAATATTTGTTTCATGTGTTTTCAAGATTATTCTTAATAACAAAAGGAAAAAAAGTTTCGCTTCTCTGATTTTAATAATAAATTTTAAAATGTATGTTTTTTATTTGTTATAATTTTCTGATACCAGGAATGGCGTTTGACTCATTAGCTTACACACAAACTACAATTCTAATGAATTATTATCTTTATATTAATTTAATTGATTATTATTGCAAAGGTAAAATAAGTAAATGATTTACTGCAACATATTATATTTTAATTATATGCATTATTGTTATTCTTTTCTGATAGGCGATATGAGTTATAGAAATTTATTTCGGGAAAAAAATCCAAAATTTATTCTATTATAATTAAATGATTTTAAATAATTACAGCAAAACAACATTTTTTATTAACTTATAAATCTTAATAATAAATTAAATAATAAATGTATTGATGGAATTAATACAGTTTGTTATTAAAAATAATTGATGCATTTATTTAAATTTAATATATTACTTTTAATGTAATAAAAAGGATTACTGTATAATCTTCTATATCAGAAATCAAGGAGACTGATGTATACAATTCAACTAATAAAGCAATTGCAAATAAAATTCTAGTTTATGATATATATACCATAGTATATAAAATTATATAATTCTTCTATAAATGTCATTTTTTTTTTTTATAATTTTCATTATAATTTCAATTATTTGTAAATTTTATTAGATAATACAGATATATAAAATTTTATTAGATTCTAACAATTTCGGATTGTAAAATTAAACTTGTAGCATTTGTTTTATATCGAGATTAATATATGTATGAATGTATAAAACATAATAGATTTAATAGATTAAAAGATTTAAAGAATAAATAGATTTATTTAATTAATATATTTATTTAATTAATAGATTTAAAGATTAAATAAATTTATTTAATATTTTACATCAAGACTTAATTCAAATATGGCTTTAAATGATATTCTGTCTCAAAGGTGCGCTTGCGCAGCTTTTACTTCACCTACGGATTCCCGGAATCGATGCAAGGAATCCAAAGTCGTTGCCAAAAAGAGAGAGAGAGGAAAAGAAATGGGAAAAATACGAAACGGGAGTGAGTGCGTGGGCGAAAGAGGAGAGTGGTTCCATGGTCAGCAAATCCGTCGGAAGATTCCGTCGTAAACACGAGAAGGTATTTACCAAGTATGAGTCGTGAAATTCCCAACTTTGTTCCCTGTCCCGGCCATAAATTAAACTGGGTGTCATCGGCGCATAAACCCGTTTGTGTTGGAGGAATGAGATCCCTTCTTCTTTTTTCCATCCCGAATATTTTCCTCATCATATTTTCCCTCATCCCGAAAATATTTTAGCTCTCCCTCCCAAATATGAGAGATATTTGTTTCGCATCTCTGGGATGCTTGGGAAATGAGATGAGGGGGTCTGAGAGGTTAGAAGATCTTTGTTTTCGCCAAAAGAATTTGCTGAAGGGGATGGAAGTTTAAATTGAACAAGACAATAAAGTTTTGACCTCGTATATACTTACTGGAATCATTAACGGGCTTTATTTTAAGTTTGAATAAAGGAATTATTACGTAACTTTTAATCCCGTATGTTATGAAGCATTTTACAATTGATTATGACAACAGTTTAAGTGAATTCCTACGTTTGAAATAACCTCACATGCAAAAGCTTCGTTCTTGCATAAAAATTATATATGACCTACAATATATATTTTGCTTTTAATGGTATAATTTGAAAAAATATCTGCTTTTCATTTTTGTTATGTATGAGATTAAATTAATATTACATACATGGCAATTCTGGCAAGTTGAGAGGTTAGAAGATCTTTGTTTTCGCTAAAGAATTTGCTAAAAAGATGGAAGTTTAAATTGAAAAAGCGATTGAAGTTTCGACCTCGTATACTTACTGGAATCATTAAAGAGCTTTATTTTAAGTTTAAATAAAGGAATTATTACATAACTTATAATAGGTACTATATATTATGAAGCATTTTATAATTAATGACTATAGTTTAAGCGAATTGATGCATTAGAAATAACCTCACATGCAAAAGCTTCGTTCTTGTATAAAAATTATATAAGTCTATATGAGCTATAATATCATTCTTGTTATACATTTTGCCTTTTATGTTGTAATTTAATAAGAGATTTGCTTTTCATTTTTGTTATGTATGAGATAGAATTTTTAATTACATTCATGGCAATTATAGCATACGTTATATTCATTTTAAAAAGTCAAATCTCAACTATGTTTAATTCGATTGTAGTTATAATTTGGTTGTGCATTATTCATAGTGATATAAACAAAAGTTCATATAGCACAAACAGAATGGTACAGACCGATTGGTTCGGTTTGTCGCTGTATTCGGTTTGTCGCTGTATTTTGTGCACATTTTAGGCTCCACGTTTTAGGCATCATTAAAAAGCTCCAAACTAGCAAACGTTGTAAATACAATTTTTACATTACCTTATATAATCCAGAGGATGTCTTAAGCAGGTTAACTGGTATAATTTATTTTTATTCCTTGATTATAAATGAAGCACATTAAATGTCCTGTAACAAATCTAGATTTATTAAATTTAAATAGATCTAGGGGCGCCTGATGGCCGCGTGACTAGCGTTCTGGTGCCTTGTTCTATAATCTTGATTGCATTGATGTTTGCATTGATTCGAAATCCACCTTAAACCGTAGATCCCGGTCTAATATGGCTGTTAGGCGTAGGACTGACAATCCTACCACGTAAAAAGAAAACTTCTCCTGTCTCGAAATTTGTCGGTAGACAGACGGCCTTGGCTCACCATGGGGCCATTGAGCTAATGAAGAAGAAGAATTAGATCTAGATACATCCAGGTCTTTCTTGACTTCCACTCAGAGTCCCTCTGATATACTGTATAGTGTAAGAAATTTTCTAACTGCAAAGAATGTTTTCTTAAGATCTTCAAATGTATAGGATACTATATACAATGATCAAAGATTTCTAATATGAAAAAACAAAAAAACTCTTTTTTTACAGTGCATTTAGTATCACTGTCTTCAAAATAATCTCTATGGTATCATTCAAGTTTAAAACAAATTGGTGCAGAGCTATTTGAAGATTCTGTAACAAAAGATGTACTCTTTACTATCTAAACCATATCATTCATAATTATCTAAAACTAACTCCCTGCACTATATTCCATGGTCGGCCAAGGCCATCCGCCGACTGGCAGATTTCGAAACGGGAGATGTTTTCTTTTTACAGGGTAGGGCTGTTAGCCAGTCATATAAGACCAGAACCTACGGTTTAAAGGGGAACCATTACAAACATCCATAGCACCGTCAAGACTCGAACTTTATTGCACCAAGCTCCAGAGCTCGTCGGCCATCAGGCCTTATTCATAGTTATCACCTGCATAAAAATGAATGTATAACAAATGTACATCAGGATGCGAAGATATTAGTTTCAATTGAGACAGAATGTTAAATCTCAAACCTTCTTTCAATACTGTAGTATTTCTGGATAGGATCCAAAAGGATGGGAAAAAATTTCCAAAAGTTGCTAGGAATCAAATTAAAAAAAAAAAAAAAAATGATTTACGTTGAACTTTGGTAAATTTACTTTGCAATCCTTTAATGGATGTTAAATAGCAGGGATTTTAAAATCAGGAAAACTTTTCTGCCCTTTTTATCTTGTCAGTATTTTATGATGTACTTTCCTACAACACTTAAGATAAGGACGAGAAATGAACTGACACTCGCCTGGATTAATTGCGCCGTAAATCTTCGTACGGCTTGGGACAGGGATCAGATATAAAATTTTGAAGGATGGTCCATCAGAGGGGTTAATCCTTAAAAATTTCGCAAAAAGAAAAAATAAATATTTTATCTACCATATTATGTATTTAAGAAGGTAGCGAAAGTAATATTTCATTTACTTAGAAAAATTTCTCTTTTTACTGAAATTTATTTATAATTTTTTTCATTGAAATTAAATAACGTTTATCTTAATTGTTACGTTACTCGTTATTTAATTTCATTACTCATTTTTATTGAAGTTAAATAAATATGGTAGAATAAAAATGTGTAATTAATTTTCTGCAATATATAAATAATTTTTGAATATTTTTATATACATTTTTAAGTGTTGTAAAGATTGAAGCATTTTTCTCGCTCTATAAATTTATATTTTACTTGAATTTAACAACGCATTGCATTATTAAAAACGTTTTTGGCAAGAATTTTGAAGCATTATTTTTCAAACTTTATATCATAATACAAGCAAAATAGTTTTAAATTATTATAAGTACTGGTAGAGCCTGGTGGACGATTAACTAGCCCTCGGTGCCACAGGGTTCGAGTCCCGGCAGTACTATAGTAGATATTTATAAGGGTTTGGAATTCATTTTAAGCTGTAGGTCCTGGTGTGATATGACTGTTGGACGTAGGTCTGACAATACTATCCCTTAAAAAGTCATCGTCCTGGAGCCAAGTCAGACTTCTACCTACGGGAGTTCCATCACAACAGAAGCTGTCCCTCCCCCTTTCTCTCCTTCCATGAGACCTCATGGATTCTTGGACTTGGTCTAGGTGTTGCTGTCAACCAAGTGGGATGAGAAACAACATAATTACTAGCAATAAACTATCTAATAGTCAAAAATTTATAAGCTTTCTATATTGAAAAAAAAATTCACGATTAAATTGTACTCCGTAAAAGTGATATTATTGTGTAAAAATTGTTTTATCGAACTGTAGATTTAACCAGAAAAATGCTACTTTAAATTTTTCAAGTTAATAAAATCGTAAAATTTATAATTATATATATATATATATATATATATTATAGATCACTATTCAAATTTTTAGTATACGCAAGTTTAGAAAACAGAAGATAAAACAAAATCATTTAAGTGAATTTAGATTTGTTTATTTTGACTGGCATTCTAATTGGCATTAACGTGAAGAATATTTTGATTTGTAGCTTGGCAAAAACATAGTTTGCTCATTAGACTGTGGTTGATATTTGGCATGCTGTAACGTACTATTAATATTTGCAATTTCTGCTTTAACATGGAATTCCTTCTCTCTAAATATCCTACTGCATGAAGCTGTAATTGCTAAAAATGCCTGATGTTTATCTGAGAAGTGACTCACTCACCTATATTTGTCTTAAATATACTTATTTTAAAATTTACGTGCTTTGCACTTTACTTTTTAACAAGAAGGACGAGAGTTACGTCCTTGTGCTTTCATCTCCTTACTAAATTCATGGGGGGAGTGGGAGTTTTCTGAAAATAAATATTGAATATGACAATGTGTTTCAATATCATGTTATGAGTGATTTCGATGAAACGATGTAAAATTGAACGTAATTTTAACAAATTTTATTATAAGAACATTAGACTTTCGATATTATTAAAAACACTTAAAACCATAGTAAATGAGATATAAGTTATTTTAAATAAATGAATTGTTTCTTTAATATGGATTTATTTAATTCTTCAATATTCTAAACAGTAGTTGCTATTTCGTTGCATCAATTTGTATTTTAAATTACTTAAATTTATTTTTTTCAATTTCATTTTTTTTTTAAAAATTACGCTCTCAATTCTAATTATAAATTTGCTTATTTATTCATAATGTCTTTAAAAATATTTGCATTTAACAAATTTAGAAAAATGGATAGAATTTAAGTATTGTATACTTATGTTTGACATCTATTTTATAACAAAGTTGCTTTAATAGAACTTGATCTTGAAAAGTTGCATGTTATAAATTAAATGTTAATAATTGTTATAATTATATTTGCGTTAATTTAACACATTTAAAAAAAAAAAAATTTATTGAATTTAAGTGTTATTTACTTATTTTTGGCATCTACTTCATACGCATCATATATATGCTTTCATATGGTATCTATTTCTATTTTATCCATTTTTGTTTTAATAGATCTGGATCTTGAAAAGTTAAATTTTATAAATTAAATGTTAATAATTGTTATAATTATATTGGCTTTAATTTAACACATTTTTAAAAAAAATGGATTGAATTTAAAATATTTATTAAGTATTATATTGTTATTATATATAGATATATATATTTATTTTTGGTATCTACTTCATAACAAAATTGTTTTCACAAAACTGAATCTCAAAAAGTTGCATTTTATCAATTAAAATTTAATAATTGTTATAATTATATTTGCGTTAATTTAACACATTTAAAAAAAAAATACATAGAATTTGTTATTTATTTATTTTTGGCATCTATTTCATATGTATCATACACTGAAGTGACAAAAGTCATGGGATACCTCTTAATATCGTGTCGGCCCTCCTTTCGCCCGGCGAATTGCAGCAACTCGACGTGGCATGGACTCAACAAGTCGTTGGAAGTCTTCTGCAGGAATATTGAGCCATGCTGTCTCGATAGACGTCCATAATTGTGAAAGCGTTGATGGTGCAGGATTTTGGGCACGAACAGACCTCTCGATGATGTCCCATAAATGCTCGATGGGATTCATGTCGGGCGATCTAGGTGGCCAGATCATTCGTTGGAATTGTCCAGAATGTTCTTCAAACCAATCGCGAACAGTTGTGGCCCGGTGACATGGCGCATTGTCATCCATAAAAATCCCATCGTTGTTTCTGTACATGAAGTCCATGAATGGCTGCAAGTGATCTCCAAGTAGCTGAACATAAGCATTTCCAGTCAATGTTCGGTCCAGTCGCACCAGAGGACCAAGTCCATGCCATGAAAAAATAGCCCACACCATTACGGAGCCACCACCAGCTTGAACAGTGCCTTGCTGACAGTTTGGGTCCATGGCTTCGTGGGGTCTGCGCCACACTCGAACCCTACCATCAGCTCTTACCAACTGAAATCGTGACTCATCGGACCAGGCCACGGTTTTCCATTCATCTAGGGACCAACCGATATGCTCACGTGCCCACGAGAGTCGCTGCAAGCGATGTCGTTCTGTCAGTAAAGGCACTCGAGTCGTCGGTCTTCTGCTGGAATAGCCCAAGAAAGCCAAATTTCTCCGCACAGTTCTAACAGACAAGTCCCTTGTACGTCCCACATTGATGTCTGCTGTTATTTGACGCAGTGTTGCTCGTCTGTTAGAATTTACGACTCTTTGCAGACGTTGCCGGTCTCGGTCGTTAAGTGCAGGCGGTCGACCACTGCGCTGTCCATGGTGGGATGTTATGCCTGAAATTTCATACTCTCGGCACACTCTTGACACAGTGGATCTGGGAATGTTGAATTCCCTAACGATTTCCGAAATGGCATGACCCACGCGTCTAGCTCCAACTAACATTCCGCGTTCAAAGTCTGTTAATTCCCGTCGTGCGGTCATCATCACGTCAAAACCTCTTCACATGAATAACTTGAACAGAAATGAAAGCTCTGAGAAAGCACTGCGCATTTATACCTGTTCTACGCGATGCTACTGCCATCTGAAAATTTGCATATTGCTATTCCTTGACTTTTGTCACTTCAGTGTATATTTGCTTTCATATGGCATCTATTTCTATTTTTCTATCTATTTTTGTTTTATTAAATCTGGATCTTGAAAAGTTGATTTTATCAATGTTATAATAATAATAATAATAATAATTATACAGTGCTATTAATTTAAGTCTTATTCATTTATTTTTGGCATCTATTTCGTATGCATTATATATATATTATTTCATATGGCATCTATTTTTATTTTTCTATCTATTTTGTTTTAATAAATCTGGATCTTCGAAAGTTGCATTTTATCAATGTTATAATAATAATAATTATACAGCGCTATTATTTACTTTCATTACAAGAACCATCTACTATTGAATGTAGAACATAATTAAGAATCTGGTTTTTTTTAAACAATGTTTTAATAGCCTGTAATAATAAATCATTCGTATTCAAAATAGGTTGAAGTCTTAATGCTTTGAACAGTTTAAGATCGTGTCTACAGAATCACATTCTTGCCAGAATCTCTCACGAATTTTAATTAAGGATGGCCATTCTTTGAATTTCGCACGCATGCTTTTTGTGCCTTTGAGCAACGTAGAAACAATTGCTATGAAGAAAAAAAATTAATAATTTGAAAAGTAAAAGAAAAAAAAATGCAACAAAGTTAATAACGAATAGTAAAACTTTATGCCGAAACCCATTTAAAAACGTTTATTGGAACGAGGCCTAACGAATGTTTGCAATTTGAACAGGGGCAAAAAGCGATGGCCCAGAGGAGACAAAGAAACAAACGGAAGAATTGTTCGCAGGGAACAAGTAATTAGTTTTGCGTCCGATCGAAATAAAACGAAATCTAAAACAAAAAGGGAACTTTGTTTTATTCCACTTTTATCTGGTCGTGCTTTACCGCCTAGAAAATGAAGACGATAGATAAGGCTCCGGTTTTACGATCGCATTATTATATCGAGCGGTTATTATGATTAGGCAGATCCAGAAGTCCCTTTGGACGGATCCGATAACAAGTTTCCCCAACAATGACAATACAATTAGCCGTCGAAGCTTAGAGCGAGCTCCAAGATTTTCTTCATTACCAGCTGCCGTGTGGGGGCTGTATCCTTTCTGAAATCGCGCTAGACATAGGTTCAGAATCATTCAAATTAAAATAATGCTTATGAAGCATGACATAGTTGTAGCGTCGTTTTTACTGTTTTGAAATTTAGCCCTTCAAATGAGGGCTACTTAAACTAGGAGAGGAGAACCCACTTAAAATTAATTTTTTTTTTAAACTCATTTTTCATTAATGATAACATTTTTTCATGTTTTATTTAGATTCTTTCAAATTCACGTTTGCATTTGAATCAAAAAGATATATATTTCTTCCATTACATATATATATATATATAATTTAATTTGCAAACATAAAGTTTCCTTCGTAACGAGAAATAGAAATTCTTAGGACGAAATAGAAACGAATCTATGAATAAAAAAAATCTCTTGTAAAATCATAAAAAATACTAGTAATAATAAAAAAAATAAAAATTTTTTTTTTTTTTTTTTGAAAAATTTGAAAACATTCTATGATTTAAAAATGCAAGAAAGAGAATTTAATTAACATTCACATATTAAATTATAGGGTCGAAATTACAATAATGCTTTATTTACTTTATTTATTATTATATTTTGATATTTCTTAATTCAAAATTGTCATTGATTCCCTAAATACATATACAAACTCTGGCAAAATAATTTTCTGAACTTATTTCTAATCATTTTCGAAAAAAATCATTAAAATTAGACTTACTACAGAAACGTTTACTGGATTTTTTAATAAAATAAATTTAAATTATTATTATGGGAATAAATATTTTAAATGGTTCGCATAATTTTCTTAATGTTCATTGACTAGAAATTTTTTACTTAAAAATTTTTTTATGTCTACAATGTAATTTTAATTAGTTGATAATAGTCAAAATTTACTATAGTACTTATTTTAATGCTAATATTTTTAGAAAAAAGAAAAATAAATATTTTTTATAAATAATTCATGTAATATAATTCTGATTACGAAGCAGCTTTAATATCTTGTGAAAGTTTTAACTTTGTAGTACCATATTAGCCGTGGAATTATGGGTATTGTTTTTAAATAATTTTTTTGGGGTTAAATTTTGGATCTTTTAATTTGTAATTTTTAAAAAAATTTCTTTCATGAAAACTTTTTTTTACATAATATTTAATAATTTCTTTCACGAATTAATAATTATATAATTAAATAATGTACAATTATTCTAAAGGATCGTCTGGTGAAAAATTTTTCAAGAAAAGAAAGTCTTTCTGTAGTTTTTATTCTATAGTATTCTGAAATTCTGTAGCTTTTTTATTTCTAAGATTGTTTTATTATTAATATTTATTTTGTTTATTTCATTAAATGTTAAATTTTATGAGTAACCTGTATATCGGCTCAGCAGATTATGATTTCTTTAAAAAAATTTCTGCTTTAATTTTTGGCTTATATTAATTTTTTTTAAATTCCTTATTGTTTTATTTAAAAAAGAAATATTTCGTCTCTACAAGAAAACTTCCAAAGAAGTCCAGTTTCTCTTTTTTTATCGTTTTTATCTTTTTTTATGTAATTTTTTTGTAATCTTAAGGGGTTTTGTGTATGTGAGCTATTTTGATGGGGTTTTTTTCCCCCACATTTTTTGCCTGTCATTATCAAAAACTTTTAACATAAAAAAAAGAATATAAAAATAAATTTAATGTTCGTGATATATTCAAAAGGCCTTGAGCTACTTTTTTGACTTGTTTTTGCAATTTATGAAAGAATTTCAGAAAAATTTATTAGTTTATAAGTTTAATTATTTAAGCGAATGAACAAATTCGTCTTTGAACTGCTTTTATTATATAAATTATCTATATTGAAATTTCCATGCGAAAGAAACGAATATTATTTAAATATTATTTTAAAGTTTATAAAAATTAAAAAATTATTTTATATTTTACACATTCATTTATAAAAAAAAAAAAAATTTTCTTTACTTTTTAAATATAATATAAATAAATATATTTTTTATTTCATCTTAATCTGAGCGTTGTTTTGTGAAGTTATTTTGGATATTTTGAACCAGCTAATGATTTTTTTACAAACAAACTTTGGAAAATATATGAGATATTTTATTTATATATATATTTTAGAACTATAATTTGAAGAAATTGAATTCCGAAATGGATTGATAATCAAAAATAATATTTTCAAATTGAGTTTTTTGCACCCAATTAACTTCAAAAATGATCTTGTTTTTTATATTATTAATTAATTAAAACTGTAATTAAATTAATTTTATTTTTGAAACAAACTTTTATTTCCTAGAGACAAAACGATTGATTCTAATTATTTATTTCTCGTCATATATTTTTAAGCGAAAGCGTATTAAATAGCAAATTTTGAAACAAATTTCGAATATATTATAATATGGATGTTCCTCAATAACTTAGTTTTATTGTTGACTTTCTATCATAATATTATTTGATGTTATTATATTTATTATTTGATGTTATCTTTCTTGATTGTTACACTTGTTTCTAATAGACAGCATATTTCTGACAAACAGCATTGAGATAACTACTGAAACGTTTTCTCATCAACCATTTCTTGAGATTTTTTGTAAATAAGAAATTAATTTTGGTTAATGCATTATTTAATTATTAATCCTTATTTTTAAAGTAATAATTTGAAAAAGAATTTTATCGATTTAGGTATAAATGTATTATATTAAAAAAAGTTTTTAAAAAATGATTCAAAATAAGTTTTATTATAAATCTTAAAATTATTTGTCAATTGAATTTATTTAAAAAAAATTAAGTTTATCAAAAAGAGTTTTATTTAAAAATTTTTATTTAAAAAAAAAAAAAAAAAATTTGTCGATATTTATTTTTTTGCATTTAAGTAAAATTTAAAAAAACAATTTGGAAAATTTTTATTATTTTAAAGAAAATAAATTTATTTTTAATTTGTATCAACTTAAGTATAGTGTGTAACTTAAGCATAGTGAGTGTTATATTTTTAAATAATATATGAACAATTTATTTGTTGTAGGTTTTTTTTTTTTTTTTTTTTTTGTAATAATTTAAGAACTTGTTTGAAATCATTATATTTATTAATTTGCATCAACTTAAGTATAGTGTGTAATTTAAGCATAGTGTGTAACTTAAGCATAGTGAGTGTTAAGTTTTTAAATTTTTTTTTTTTTTTGTTGTAGGTTTTTTTTTTTTTTTTTTTTTTTTTTTTTTGTAATAGTTTTGTTATTTTGCAATATTAACTTAATTAATTTAGCTTGTTTGAAATCATTATATTTATTACTAATCAGTTTTAATATTTGGTTTTAAGAAATTGATTACTTAAGAACACAACTTAATAATATTTTTTTATACAAAGGTTGTACATAGTTTTGCTTCTTTAGTATCTGAGTTTTTAATATTTTCATAACAAATAGTTTTATTCAAGGCAATTAATTAAAAAAATTATGCAATTTATAAAAACTAAATTGTTTCTGAATTTAGATGGTTTTCTTTGAAAAATGTCAAAAAGCCATCATTTTCAGCATGGAACATTGCTGCTGCAAATAATCTTGTGTCTTTATAGGATTGATGATTATCAAGAGGTGATCTCAATAATTAAACTGATCTCTATTTTTCACTCTAATTTGCGAAACACTATTTGACTGACGTCTTTGTCAAATTTCATTGAATTCTTATTGAAAGAAATTCCATAATTACAATTTTTTTTATTTTTTTTTTTTTAACTTTTTGAAAAATGTCAAACAAAATGTCAAGCTTTTCAAAAATTACTCTTTATTTGCTATGATGCTCTATAATATTTAATCTACTTAACAAACGTCTATTTTATTTTTCTTAAAAAGAATATTTTAACAAGCAATTAACAATCAATTATTTATTTTGAGATAATTAGAAATCTTAATAAATTTTCAATGAGTTACGAAACATGAAGTAAAAATTTTTGTATTTTAAATTTAGGTTATTATTATTATTATTATTCATTATTTACTACAACTATCATTATTCTTACAAATAAAAGTAACTTTTTCAGTGTAAAAAAAATACAGATTGCAAAAACTACCCATTTATAATTTCATGTCAGTCATAAGTAGATAATATATTTAAATAATTTATCGAGAAAAGTGTATTTAGTAAATAAAGAATTTTAGTTGATTAAGAAAAAAGCGGGATTATACTTTCATAATTTAAAGCATTTTTTGTTTGTTCTGAAAATATTCCCCTGCTATTAAATTTAATTTTTTTTAAATCAAATTCAAAATAATTATTTTGAATAATAAAAATTTAAATGAATTTAAAATTTGTCAAACCATTATTTTTTTCTAGTAGTTTTCCTGAATAAATGATGCAATTAAGTTGATATATTTTTATATGATATATTTGATATAAAAATTGATATAGTTGTTATATTTGATAGTTTTAAATAGTAGATATATTTGATAGTTTCTTATGGTTTTCAATTATAAGAATCATTATTTATGTATGTTGATTCTTGTGTTAGGTTATAAAGGTTTTAGTTAAGTTATAAAGTTTTTCTTTGTTATTTTCTTATATAACAAACTCAAAACAATAAAAATTAGGGTATAACATTATTTCGAAATTGTGATAATCGTCGATGCATTAGAGGAGTAGCCTTTATTTTTATATTTTTCAAAAATAATAATTATTATTTATGTGTATCTATTCTAGTATTCAAATATAAATACTTTCTTTTTATTTTTTTAAAAGGAAAAATACAAAATAATTTTGGAATACCAAATAACGTTATCGGTTAGAAATTGTCAACGGCCGAGAGGATAGTGTTTCTTCAATGTGGAGACGACCCCTCGGGCTTCCGTGAACCGTCAGTGATTGGTTCGCAGCGCCAACGCCTCGAGTCAGATCCCCAAATTTGCTTCCTAATTTATGTCTACGGCAAAATTACGTTTTGAAATTATAGCGGAGGAAGAATTTCTCATAACTGTCAGAAGGCGGTGGTTGTTTATTTGGCGCTGTTTCACCCGATCGGAGCCCCCTCTAAATATTTAATTTCAAAGAGGAATAAATCAGGCCGAGCCAGAATTAAGTCGCCAAAGCCGCGCAGCCGAAGCAATTAGGGAAAGTTTTCGCCCCGCCATGATTTACTCGTCTTACTGGCCGAGTCAAAACAGTACTGTGTCGAGATAAGCTGACGCGTGTTTTACATCGTGCCTTATTAAAGTGAGAGATTTATCCACGCTCGCTGCCTCAGATAAGCCTGCGTCGTCTCACGTTCTGAGATTCCTATTATGATGATTGTGCTACGAATTCCTTTAACCTCTCAATTTTATGTTTTTATTTTTTTTTATTTTATAATATATATTTGCATTGTATGTATTGATAGTAAAACAAGGAATTATATATGCAAAATTATGGGCAATGTTTAGACGAAAAATTTAATAGAGATTTGAAATTTTTCAAGCCACAAATCCTTTCACCATTCAAATCTTGATACAATTGTTTAAGACTGTAACGAATGCGCATCAAATTTTTCGTACTTTTTAAAATTAAATTAAATTTTTATTCAGTTTAGAAATCATAATCATTATTCAAGAAATATTAATAATAATAGTATCAAAATAATGACTATCGTTTTCGAAAACAGAGTTTTTAATGTCCTTGACTACTTTCAGTCAATTTTGGACATTACCACTGGTTTACCATTTGGATATTCAAATGTATAATTTTTTTTTAAATTTCTTTTTTTTTTTTTTTAGCTTTGAGCTTTTTTATACATAATATATATATATATAATTTTTTTAATTTTTTTTTACGAATTTGTTTTGAAAATGTAATGTGCTAATGATAATAATAATAATAATGATATAATGAGTTAATCTTTTATGAGCTAATAATTATGCAATTAAACAATGTAAAAGATGTAATTTCATAGAAAATAGATAATACAATGTAATTTCATAGTGAATATAAGATTTTTCAAGAAAAGAAAATTGTTTGGAATTCTGTAGTTTTTAATTTTTAAAATTACTATTATATGTTTTGTGCTTATATTAAATTCTTAATTTTATGGGTAACTATATATCGGCTCATCCGCTTATTACATATTTTATATTTTATTTATTTCAAATATTATGACTTAAAATTTCATTTTAAATTCAAATTTTTAATATTTTTCATTGTAATATACATTGAAACGAGTGATAAATGAATTTTATTGTAGTTTAAATCTGATACAAATTCATCCAATCACACTCTAATATATGAATAACAGAACAACATAATATAATATAACAATACTAAAACAACTTAAATCCATATGAAATTTAATTGTTATATATTTATTATACATATATAATAAGTTTTGCAAATTGTTAAAATAAAATTCATTCCAGATGATTAATATGAAGTATTTTGAGAATTTTCTTTACAAAATGAATATATTAAATAATATAATCATTATATAGCATTGAGTCACAAAAACAATACTATAATTAAAAATAGAAACGATGTATTTTTAATAACATAAATATTTTCTTAGATATTTTCTTCCAAGAATACTAACCTTATTTATTATGTTGCTCAATAAAATGAGTTAAATAATGTTTTTCTCCAAGAAATTATTCTCATTTAAATCATTGTGTAAATTTAAAAAATGATTTAGGACATAATACTGAAATTCATTAGGATTTTTACTCAATAACTGTAAAATACCTACACAGAACTGGGTTTGTTTAGTCATTGGACATAAGTAGCTCTGCCTATAGTAAATTCTATGTGTATAAAAAATTTTATTTTCATTTTTATTTTTTCTCTATGAAGTGAATTAAAACTGAAAAGTGTCTCATATATTAGATAACATTTGGATAACATGGATATGGATTTGGATAACAAGATCATAAGTAGATGCCATGTAATGATAACATGATAATCACATGGTATCTATCCGTCCATGTCTATGGACTTTATATAGCATTACTTAGCTCTATATAAAGTCCACAGACAATACTAAAATTAAAAAAATGAAACTATGTATTTTCAGTCGTACAAATATTTTCTTTGCTATTTTATTCCAAGAATACTAACCTTATTTATTATGATGCTCATTAAGTATATTATACTGAAATTCACTAGGATAACATAGTAAATTCTATGTTTAAAAAAAAATTAAAAATTAAATTTTTTTTATGTTTGAGGTGATTTAAAATTGAAAAGTGTCTCATATATTGGAAGATATGTGGATAACATGGATATGGATTTAGATATTGAATAACATGATCCAATAAGATTTATAATACAGTCAGTGTAAATAAATGCAGTATTTTTTTTATTAATAATGATAAATAATTTATTACATTTTTAATAATAATAATAATTTATTAATGAAAAATAATTAATATTAATTACAAATTTATTTGTATTACAATTTTTACTCAATAACTGTAAAGTACCTACGCTGAACTGGGTATGTTTAGTCATTGGTCACAAGTAGCTCCGCCTATTATTTGTGTTATTTATTTATTTAAAAAAAAAAATATTTTTATACTTCATAACCAGATTATTAATTGCTACTGAGAATTTTTTAATTGTTCAGAGACATAGCTACAATATATTAAGTTTTTAACTATTTTGTAGAACAACAGAATAGAATTATAGTGTTAAATTATTGGTTTCATATTTTAAAGTTAAAATATGATTTGTTGAATATTCAATATCAGTTAGATGTATTAATATTGAACTATGAATTGTGTTTTATTTAAAAATGAAATAAGAGTGTTTTTTAATTGTCTATTATTGTTTGGTACAATGCTTTATGTTTGGTATTCATCCAATAAGCGAAATCGTACAGCTAACATTTTGCTCGGACTGTGATTGGCTAGTTTAAATCCAATTCCGTGTTTCAGCCAATGGTCGGTCCAGAATGCAAAACGCAAATGAAAAGCAATATCTTTGCTGTAATGATTTCAATATGAATTTTTTTATAAGGTTAAAAGGTAAAAAATATTTAAAAATGAATTCCTACATTTTGAAATAATCATTGCTTTAGCACATTTTATTGTAAATTCATTTTTTGGGTATGTATCATTCTAGACCTAAATAATTCTATTAACTAATTCAGTTTTAGAATTAAAAATTCGTGTTTTCTTAACTCTTCGATTTGTTAAAATATTATAAAAAAATCTCACTTGTATCTTTTGTTAAAATCTTAAAATTTCATTTAACAATAAAATGGAAACAATGCATTTTTAAATATTTACCATGTAATATTCAAGAATGATGCGTTAGAAAAAATAGTAGATCAGACAGGGCAAAAATATTTGAAATATATAAGAAAAACAATATTTACTTTTAAATAATAATCTAAAATTAATCTTTTGAAAATATAACCTTAAAATAATCTAAAAATTGTAGTAATTCCTTCGAAAAAAAAAATGAATGTTTTAAAAAATTTTCATCATATTAATTATGGTACTAAAAATATTTGTTAATAGAAATAATTTCATTAATTTATTTTCTCAATATTGATTTAATTAAGTCCTCCTTAATTTATTGTCAAAAAATAAACTGCATTTAGATTTGTCTCTCAAAACAATGAGTTCAACTCTCAACCAATCAGAAAATTTTGCTATTTAAAGCTCTCTTCCTATTGGTCTAAATATGTGAGCCTCATTTTTCTAAGCAAGATTATGCTTTTTAATCTTGTTAGCAATAAAATAATTGCATTGAATGAATTTATCATTATCTAATGCATCATATTCGATATTAACAAATATTGACTTGACGTTAAATACTTTATTTAATATTAAATAAATAAACTGTACATTTTAAAAACTTGCTGTTGATGTTCTGTTTATGGAATTGATGCATCGAATTGATAAATGTAACCATGAACGCTATATTAAAAAAGAATGATTTTTTTTTTGACATAAGTATTCTAACACATAAATGAAGAATAAAATTAGCATCGTAAATAAATTAAAAAGTATATTATTAATTTTAGTTTATTCTTATTTTCCTGCTTTAAATATATTTGTAAAATACTTTTAAGATCCATCAAAGGACTAATTTGGCTTAAAAATTAGTTTTTATGATTTTATTATTGCTTTTATTTGATCTTTTTAGAATTGTTAAAAAAAAAAAAAAAAAAAAAAGTAAGGAAACTTTATTGAAAAGCATATTATAAGGAAAGCATCCACAGCATTGGAAATTTCAAATATATCATTGTTTAATAGATTTATCGGTACTTACGTATTAACGGTACCTTGGCGACAGTTGCGCAATAAAGAGCACACGCGCCAACCGCAGCTACAGATTTGGTGGTTTTTAAGTGGCACCAATCTATTCTATTGGTTTAGTAACCTTAGTAGCTGTTAGATTGGCGACACTTAAAAACCGCCAAGTCTGTCGCCAAGGTACCGTTAATACGTAAGTACCGATTTATCTTACATCAGTATATTTATAAAGATAAGAATAATTCTTAGAATTTAAGTATCAAATTTATTAATGCCTTTAAAAAGGAAAAAAAGTCACACTATTTTTGTCATTTTGAAATAAAAGAAGACAGATATCATTTAAATTCATGTTATGTTTTCACAATGCAGCTACCTTTACAATGTCAATTTCATTTACAAAACGCTTTGGATTTTTAATATGTAATAAAACTAAAAAATAAAATATCGAATTACTCTACTTTAGTAAACCACAGATACTTTACATGATATAAATAAGCTAAAAGAACTTAATTAATTATCTAAATCAATATGATTATTATTTATTAATTTCCAGACAGAATAAAACAGAATAAAATTTTCAACAGAATAAAATTTTGAATTTAGAAATTTTGCCACAATCTTTTGAATGCATGTGCATTACAAAAATTGGAATTCTATTTTTTCACATGACAAAAATTACATTATTTTTGTCATTTTGAAACAGAAGACATATGATGTCTTTTAAATTCATGTTCTCACAATGTCAACCTTTACAACGTCAATTTTATTTACAACATACTTTGTATTTTAACATGAAATAAAATTTAAAAAAAAATATCGAATTACTCTACTTCAGTAAACCACATATAATTTAGATAATGATCTAAATAAGTTGAAATAACACAATAATAATTATCAACATTGAAATCAATATGATTATTATTTTTTAGTAAACAGGATAACATTTTGAGTTTAGAGATTTTGCCACGATCTTTTGAATGCATACTCATTACTAAAAGTTAGTAAAAATTGACAAATTAAAGCGAAAAACTCTTAACTTTAAGTAATTAATAACATACATTTTCAGTATCAAACTACGAATCTTTATAGATGACATCTAAATTAAAGTGAAAAACTCTTAGTTTTTAAATAATTAACGACATACATTTTCAATATCAAACCACGGATTACAGATGACATCTAAATTAAAATGAAAAACTCTTAGTTTTTAAATAATTAATAGCATACACTTTCAGTATCAAACCACGGATCTTTACAGATGACATCTAAATCAAAGTGAAAAATTCTTAGTTTTTAAGTAATTAATGACGCACATTTTCAGTATTCAGTATCAAACCAATGGATCTTTACAGATGACATCTAAATCAAAGTGAAAAATTCTTAGTTTTTAAGTAATTAATGACATGCATTTTCAGACATTTAGTATCAAACCGCAGATCTTTACAGATGAGATCTTCTTGATTATACCTTGGTTCTCTTCTCGAAATTTTCTTTTCAATTTATCCGTGCTTTAAGACGACGTTAATTTCCCTTTATATCTTCAACGATCCAGTCTATGGTCGAGCAAGGTGGCGATAGTGGGTCAGTTTCCACCAATGAAGAGTTCGCTGTCTTGCGAATGGTTTGTCCTCAATCCTATTGCTCAGAAAGTGGCCCAAGGGAACCGGACAGAGGGCCCTTTGTATTTGGCGGAAAGAAAGAAGTAATTGTACAACTTCCGCACTTCTGGTTTCTATTTCGATAAGTGTCTCTACTCATCTACCTTATTATTTTTAGAGGTTCTATTCAAGAAACCACTTCGTGACTTTTTCATTTTCGTGTCCATGTCTTATGAAGATTCTTCTTTGTGACTTGAAATAAGTTTCACACAAGGATGATAGTGATTCTAAGTTTCCGCAAATGTTTAGTTCTCCGTCTCTGACATAAATATATGTTGATGTAATTTGAGCCTTTTAATTAAATGTAAGATGGGAATGTACTATAAGTTTTAATTTGGAAGGAAGTGGAGTGCCGTCTGTTTCAGGAAGAGTTATAAAAAAATGAGGCATGCTTTTCAGAAAAATATTACATGTAATTAATTCATGAAATTTTGTCATGTAATTCAGAAAAATCCCACTTGTTTCAGCGGTGATTGCAATCACTACTGGTTTTATCCATCTTAAGTTTAACGTTAAAAAAAAAAAAAAAAAAAAAAAAGAAGAACAATTACAAACTAAGTTGAAAGGTCAGATCTAGTTAGAGAAATAAATATAGAATATTTCTCTAACTAAGTCTGATCTTCTGCATTATTAAGAATTTATAAATTTTCAATAGAAGAATGGTAAAATTCATTGGAATCTTGTTATATTTTGCATCTAATTTTTGAAAATTTAATTAAATAAATAAATTTAGCTAAGCTTCATAAATAATAGTTTAAAATTATTTTAATGTAATTTTGTTTCCACTACATTACCTTTACAATAAATCAAGTGAGCTAATGAAAAAAAAAAAAAAAACTAAATTTTGAATTGCGCTAATTTTTAAAATCTTTCTTGGCTCTTTCAAAATATAACACACAAGGATTCTGATAGTAAACATTACAAGACAATTTCGAATCAATATAAGTAATGCTTTTCTGATATTACTTGATGTATAATACATTAAATAAAATAAATAAAAAAAATAAATATATAGTATTTACACATGATCACCTGTCATAACACAGACATTGATTTATAATAAAATTTTTTAAAAATGAAGTTAATAATTAGCATTCTGTAGGATGAAAAAACACTATTTATACAAACCTCACTTAAAGTTTATTATATAGTTTACTGGGTTTCTAATAATAAGTAAATAATCAGCCTACAATACACATTCATAAACGAGTATTTTATTTCAAGAAAACATAAAAGACACATAATACACATCAAGAAAACATACTTTATTTTATGTTTAATAAATTTATTTTTTATTAAAATTGCTATTCTTATTATTCTGTGTTTATGAGTTATACATGTTTTTGTTATTTTTAAACATATATTTTTTGTATTACGAGAGAATATTAAAAAAGTTTACTTTTTTAAAAGATGTTTACTTTTTTGTGTTAAAAGGATGATTTCAAATTTGCTACTAATTGATGACGAAAATATGAGCTATGCCTTAAGAAAATATAGTTTAGCTGCTAAATAAAAAAAAATTAATTTACAAAAAAATATTTGCTCAATATATTTATATTTGATACCACCCTAAAAGGGAAACATTTTAAGGACTAGAGTTAGTTACCAAAGAATTATACGCCTCTCCACCGTTTAGACTGACATTACCATAAATCTCTGCAATTGTCTCTGTTATTATTTTTTTTTTTCGTCTCCACGGATCGTCATAAATGATATGTTGTGATTAAGTTAAGCGGGGAACTGGTAAGAAAAGGTGTTCGGCCTCGCTTAACAGCGCACTAAAAACATGATCACCAATCCAAACCTCTTAAAAACCCAATAAATGTGTCGCATACCATTCAAAGATATCAATCGTTTACGACCATTATAAAATTTATTTGTGCCATTTATTTACCATACGATGGGGAAATTTTATCTGCACTTGACCATCATTACAAGCATCCTCTAGTAAACCCCTCAACCCGCAGAATGGGTAATGGCGGAGGCAGAGGGAAGTCTTCCCGCTTTATTTCAGATAACTGTCTGAAGACCGCCATTTCATAGCCGCATAAAACAAACAACTTCCGTATACGCAGAGATTTCCACTTTCGATTACATAAAACACAACCACGGACAGCAAATCATTCTTCTTACTGCAACTGATGGTGGTTTCGGACTCGGCAACTCTCAGTGCTGCTGCTGTTCTTGCAGATGGTTTGTCTTCTTCTTCAGATGGTGCCTTGGCAATCGGGGGAGGGGTGCCAATGATTGATTCTGGTGCAATGCTGCCCAACTTTTGCCAAGGGGCCTTAAATATTTTATGGTTTCGCATAAAACTTGGGCCTCCTTATTTAAAACCTTGATGGCCTCCTCCTATTTAAAAGGAAAAGATCACGGTGAATAATTTATTTATTCTCTAAGAGGTAAATTTATTTCGGGGAAGAAGTCAGGTTTTTGAATTTGCCTCCCTCCCTCTATCACCCCTCAGGTTACCTTTCTGGAGTAATTTGCTTCTTGACGCGTGAGGGCGCATCGAACTGGAAGTACTTGGGAGTTGATGCAAATAAAATTCATTCGTTCATTACCTTGCGGGCTTTGGAGAAGTTGGAAAGGCGGGAATTTATTCCCCCTTTTTACGGTAGTAAAAACTTGGGGGTAACTTAACTTTTGCCGTTGACTCTTTTCATTTTCAGTAGTATTTCCTTTAAAGTACACATCGGAAAAATTTTTACGAATTCTTTTAACTTTTATTTAGCATTCAAATTGCCCAAAAAGAGAAAAACGGAAGATGAGTTAATTTCATTTTTTTTTTTTTTCTAATTTTATTCAGAAAGTTTCGAAGTATTTTCGGAGAAAAGGTAATATTTGTTCTGGCGAGGGAAGCTGGAGTTCTTTAATAAAAGATCGTTTTAATGTATTCAAGGCTTGCACTTTCGTCTCAATTCATATAACCTTGGGATAAAATTACAAGTTGCCTTAATATATTATATTCCATCTCATAAAAATTAAATGAAATACCTATATATATTTATATATATATATTGATTTGGATCATAGAATTTTTATTAAATTCACAACCAACAGTTTTGTTTCAGTAAGGCTATGAATTCTCTTAATAATAGCAGAAACTCGAATCTGTTTAGAAAATAAATACTACTGTACCTGTATAAATAGAAAGTTTTCATTTTTGTGTTATAAGTATTATAAGTAAAAAGTGACATATTCTTTTAAAGACTCAGTTCAATTCTTCATTCTTTATTACAATAACAATGATTCCCTTTTCATTATATTTATATTTTCTTCAAATATCATTTGTACATGAATAATTTTTTTTTATTATCACATGTAAACATGAAGCTATCTTAATATGATTGACTTTGCCAAAATATAAAGCTAATAAGGAAAAATGAGATTTATGAAACGAGTGCAAAGAGCTGTGTTTCAGAACTTAAAATAATGGGAAAAAGGCCAGAATCTTTACATAAGTGCTGAACAATTCATGGTTTTATACATTTTTATGAAATGCGTGCAAGTAACTGAAAGTAATGTAATAACAGATGTATTAAATCAAAAACACATGAGAACAAAACAGGATTTGCAGCTGAACCCAAATAGGTAATACTTAAATAAATTAGAATACTGTAATTGAGAACTTATTAGGATTAATGTTGTAGATGACAATTATTAAAGTGAATGTTGTAGATCAGAGATTATTAGAGTGAATGTTGTAGATGAGAGATTATTGCAATGAATGTTGTAGATAATAGTTTATTAAAACCTACTGCAAAACGCCTTTTATTTCTAAATAACCATAATCAAGAGTGTTGAATACAGACTCACTACTTATTTTTCAATAGCATTCATGGACGTGTTCATATTATTTTATACTTTGATAAATGACATATATTATTCTACAACCAAGAAAACGGTCAGTTTATACAGTCAGTTCGCATGAGATGGGCACAACTATTGCCGAAACACTTTTTATTTCTAAATTATCTTAATGAAGAGAATAGAATACAGGCCACTACTTATATTTCAGTAGCATTCATGGACATTTTCATATTATTTTATACTTTAAGAAATGCTATGCTCTACATCAAAGAAAGCATTTATACAATCAGCTTGCATGGATGGACATATCTATTGCCGAAATGTCTTTTATTTCTCAGTGGCCTCAATCAAGAGAATCGAATACAGGCTAACTTATTTTTAGTAGCATTTATAGGCGTGTTCATAATATTTTATATTTTAATAAACGCCGTATATATTACTCTTTAACAAGAAAACCTTTATACAGTCAGTTCGCAAGGGGTGGACACAACTATTGCCGAAACGTAGTTTATTTATTTCTAAATAAAACTAATCGAGACAATAGAATACAGGCTAACTACTTATTTTTCAGTACCAATCATGGGCGTGTTCATATTATTTTATATTATATACATACTTATATATATCATATTATAAATGCCATATGTAGTATCTAGAACCAGGAAAACATTTAAACAGCCAGTTCGCATGGATTACATATAACTATCGCCGAAACGTTTTTTATTTTTAAAATTATCTTAATCAAGAGTGTAGAATACAGGCTCACTACTTATTTTACAGTAGCATTCATTAGTGTCTTCATATTATTTTATATTTATAATATTCTACAACCAAAAAAAAAAAGCATTTATACAGTCAGTTTGCATGAGGTGGACATAACTATTGCCGAAAAGTCTTTTATTCATTTCTAATTGATTTTATTCAAGAGATTAGAAAATACAGGTTAACTACTTATTTTTCTGTAACATTCATGGGCCTGTTCATATTATTTTACACTTTAATAAATGTCATATATATTACTCTACAACGAAGAAAACATTTATGCAACCGTTTGCGTGGTATGGGCATAACTATTGCCGAAACGTTATTTATTTCTAAATGACCTTAATCAAGAGAGTAGAATACAGGCTCACTACTTATTTTTCAGTAGCATTAACACACTCATGTGTTCATATTATTTTATATTTTATTAAATGCTGTATATATTAAAGCATTTATACAGTGGGGTTATCCTATATAGCAAGATCCAGTTCGCATAGGATAGGCACAACTACTACCGAAACGCCTTTTATCTATTTTTAAATGGCCTTAATCATGAGAGTAGAATACAGGTTCACTACTTATTTTTAGTAAAATTCTTTGGCGTGTTCATATTATTTTATACTTTAATAAATGCCATGTATATTACTCTACAACCAAGAAAACGTTTATACAGCAGGGTTATCCTATACAGCATTATCCAGTTCGCATAGGATAGGCACAACTATTGCCGAAATGCTTTTTATTTATTTCCAAATGGCCTTAATCATGAGAGTAGAATACAAGCTAACTACTTATGTTTCAGTGGCATTCATTGGCGTGTTTATATTATTTCATTCCTTAATATATCATTGTTAAATGTGTGTTTCACTATTAACTAAAAACCAGGCATTACAGAAAAAAAAAAATTACACCCGTAAAAAATTATTCCCGTACATTATTCCAATACACCATAATTCGAGATAAATTTAACTTTTATTACACCATTCATCACAATGCTAAACGAATTACGACGACATCGATCTAAAGTTTTATTGTTTTGAACTCTTCTTTTGCATAGCTCATGGAGTAATAGTAGTTGAAATATAATTTATTAGCGATGGTTCTTAGTCAGGAAGCCTTTCCATGAACGGTTCCAAAAACATTACATTTTACGCTGTTTATTAAATAAAACACGAAAATGTGGGGGTGGGCAGGGGGCGGGGGTTGCCCGGTCGTTTCCCTCGAACCGTGTTCGTGATTCACTTTTTATGTATTTAGCGTAATTCTCGGTACACAAAAAATGCCGGTCCGTCCTACCGTGCGATCTTTTACCAACCGTGACCATGTGGGAGGAGGGAGTAGGAAAAGCAAACTAAAAAAAAATAAAAAAAGAAAAAAACATCTGGTAATTTATGATGCATATGTCAGTGGTTTTCAAATTTATTTGTGCAGCATACCGCACAGAAATGGCATCTTGTCCAGCAATTTTCCATGACTGTGATTTGTTCATGTTCTGCTCCTACAACATTGGGTTCTCTTTTTTGTGAGTACAGTAATTTCTGAAAGGAACTTGCTGTCGCTTCTTTTTTCTGACCTGTTTTACTTGTGCAATAAATATTAGTTAAATTAAAAGTTTAATGGTCTATGATGTAAAGATATTTTCATGTGGACTCATAATCCCGATTTAACGTACATTAAGGAACCAAGAAAAAGTAACGCTATATGCGGAAAAACATTAAAGCGGGTTAAAAAATAAAAAATTAGAATACGAAATAAAAACAAATTCAGGCTAAATATTTTTAATTTCTTTCTGTAAATTAATTTTGACGACTATTTTCTAAATACGTCCATAGTACAATTAAAACTTTAATAGTCTATAATGTAAGGTGAAAATTTTCATGTGGACTCATATTCCCGATTTAACATACATTAAGGAACAAAGAAAAGTAACGCTATATGTGAGAACATTAAAACGGGATAAAATAATAATAATAATAATGAAAACAACATAGAACAGGAAATGGAAACAAATTCAGATTAAATATTTTTTTTCTTTCATTTTGACATCAGTCATTAGCAGAATTAAAACTTTAATGGTCTATAATGTTAAGTAAGATTTTCATGTGGACTCCTATTCCCAATTTAACGTAATTTAAGGAACTGAGAAAAAGTAACGCTATATGCGGGAAAACATTAAATTGGGTAAAGAAAAAAAAAAAAAAACCATAGAACATTTGAATATGAAATAAAAACAAATTCAGGTAAAATATTTTTATTTCTTCCTTTGGATTTTCACATCAGTTTTTTAAATACGTCATTAGCAGAATTAAAACTTTTAATGGTCTATAATGTAAGGATAAGATTTTCATGTGGACTCCTATTCCTGATTTAACGTACATTAAGAAACTAAGAGAAAGTAATGCTATATGCAGAAAAACATTTAAACGGGGTTAAAAACATGAAATAAAAACAAATTCAGGTGAAATATTTTTTATTTATTCCGTTACATTATTTTTTTAAATACATCGTTAACTGTATTACGACTTTAATGGTCTATAATGCAAGGATAAGATTTTCATGTGGACTCCTATGCTGGATTTGACGTACATTAAGGAACTAAGAAAAAGTAACGCTATATGCGGGAAAACATTAAAACGGGGTAAAACTAAAAAAATAAAAATAAATAAAAGCATAGAATATTAGAACATGAAATAAAAACAGATTCATGTTAAATATTTTTATTTTTTCCTTTAGATTTTGACAACAGTTTTTTATACACGTTATTAGCAGAATTAAAGCTTTAATGGTCCGTAATGTAAGAATAAGATTTTCATGCGGACTCCTATGCTCAATTTAACATAAATTGAGGAACTAAGAAAAAGTAACTCTATATGCAGGAAAACATTAAAATGAGAACTTTAGAAGAGATAAAAGTAATGAACTTTAGAAGAGATAAAAATAAATTCAAGTTAAATATTTTTTATTTTCTTTAGATTATTTTGGCATCAGTTTTTTAAATACGTCATTAGCAGAATTAAAACTTTAATGGTCTATAATGTAAGAATAAGATTTTCATGTGGACTCATACTGATTTAATGTAAATTAAGTAATTAAGAAAAATTAACGCTATATGCGGGAAAACATTATTAATAATAATAAAAAAAAAAAAAAAAAAACATAGAACATGAGATAAAAATAAATTCGGGTTGAATCTTTTTTATTTCTTCCTTTAGATTATTTTTGACATCAGTTTTGTAAATAAATCATGTTTTTCTGTATCACATCACACACGTATAAGTTTTTGCGAACTGTAGATCATAACGTAGCAAAAATCATAACATCAGTCAGATAAGGGTATCGGTCAACTAGAATTCTAATACAGTTCTTTGTGAGGGTAGTCTTTCCTCTTATCATACAAAAAAAAGAAAAGGATGAATTTTTATTTATTGCATCTGTTGGCAAAGAAAACTTCTTTTTTTCTTGATTTTTTTTTTCGACACATTTACTGACTATTTTAGGAAAATCATAAAAAAAAAAAAAAAAAATTCAGGAAAGGATAACTTAAATTTGGCAATTTATAACGTTAAACTGGGATTTTTTTAACATCATTTTATTTAGGACCAATAAAAATTGGCACTCTATACGAGAAACGTTAATTTTATTAGCATTCCCAAATAAAACTTGATCTGAAAAATGATGTCTACGCTTTGTTTCACACAACACCAAAATCCATATGTATTTCGATATACAAAATTTCTTTTATAATATTCGTAATTTATTTAATTCCAGTAAGGGAATAGTTATTACTTATCTAGAAAAAAAGATAATTTTATTTTAAGTTAATTTTCCCCATCATATCAAAAGTTTGTTTAAATTTGAAAAAATAGATAGAGCTTTATTTAATACATAGCATAAAAAATCGACAATGTAATTATTTATTAATACATGCAATATATATATATATATATATATATATATAAGTGAACATTATTCCAAAAGACATATATATATAGTCCGAATACCGATTGTATGGAGATGTAAACATTCGGTTTAAAGGCGGAAATAGAAGAGTCGATTACTTGTTTGGGATGCTAGTCAGACATACACGTCACAAAGCAATTTTGGAATACGTTATATGAAAAATGAACCTGACCATTAGACTGCAAGAGGAAGGGAAAGATTCGGGTAAAATAATATTGGCTTTTGGCTAATAGTTGAATAGCTTCCTAGAAACCCAGTATGAAACAACTCCGTCCGTCAATTTTTGGGTGAGGAAGGGGTTTTCGCAGAGTGATTCTTCTAAAACAATAATGGATTTTACAATACAAAAGCTAATATCAGATTTATTTAATTACATTATTATCAAAATCATAGACATATATCCAGTACATAATTTGAAAATTATAGTACAATTCTAAACATTATCACATAAAAACTTTATAATTTCTTTTATGCAATGCAAATGATATTATTATTAATTCTTAGACTGTCAAGAAATATGTTAAAGGGACCTGTTTTCTAGATGTCCAGCATGAAGCGACTCAGTCCATCCTTCCGCTGGGTGGGGAAGGGATTTTCGTAGATTACGTGAAAAGATTCTTCTTAAATAATAATTACTTTTGCAATTTAAAAACTCATATCAGGTTTATTTAATCACATTTTTATCAAAATCATAGACATATATCCCGTACATGATTTGAAAATTATAGCACAATTCTAAACATTAGTACATAAAACCTGTTAATTAAATCTATGCGATGCAAATGACATAATTATTAATTCTAAGGCTGTCACGAAATAAGTTATATGTTAAATGGACTTGTTTCCTAGAAGCCCAGCATGAAACAACTTTGTCCACCATTTCGCTGAGTGGGGAAGAGATTTTTCTCAGCGTCGCACGAGAAGACTATTCTAAAACAATATTGGCTTTTACAATATAAACTCTCAAATCAGATTTAATTACATTATTATCAAAAGCATAGATATGTAGCCTGTACATTATTTGAAAACTTCATTATAATAATAGTTCAATTCTAAATATTATTATAAAAAACCTGTTAATTCTATCTATACTGTGCAAATGACGTTATTGATCATCATGCTGTCAAGAAATAAGTTATATGTTAAATGGATCCATTTTCTAGAAGCTCAGCATAAAACAACTCCTTCCACCATTTGGCTGGGTGGGGAAGGGATTTTCGCAGATTGCAGGAAAAGATTCTTCTAAAACAATAATGGCTTCTGCATTATAAAAAATCATATTAAAATTTTTTAATTACGTTATTATCAAAAGCACAGATATATAGCCCTTACATGATTTGAAAATTACGCTATCATAATATTACAATTCTAAGCATTTTTACATTTTAATTAAATCTATGCGATGCAAATGATGAAACTATTAATTCTTAGACTGTCAAGGAATGTTAATGTTAAATGGACCAGTTTCCTAGAAGCCCAGCATGAAACAACTCCGTCCACCCTTAGGCTGGGCGGGGAAGGGATTTGCCCAGCGGCGCGCGAAAAGATTCTTGTACCGTTCTGGGTTTTATGCCCGCCATAAATTACCTGAGAGTGCATCACGAACAATACTAGACGTGGATTAATTTCAGGTTATTCCTGGTGTCCATAACTCAGAATTTTGAAACATGCTGTTATTATTATTTCATCGGAAACTAAATCCATTTCGTTCACCAGGATATCTTTTATACTAGAAATATCTGTAGATGGTATAAGAAATCTTATTTAAGAATAGTGAAAAGTAGTTGTATTCTTCTGAAAGCGATAAAATGGGGACATTGAATATACAATGATGATAGAATGATTTGATATTGGATTTTATGTTATATATCATTACAGTATTTAATCTAATCTACAAACAGTGCGAAATAATGTTTTGAGCAATTTCACATAAATTCATATTTATATGAGAAAAATTGAAAAATATATGAAACTTATATTATATATCGATTAATTGTTAAAAATTAAAATAAAGTATTGCATGATTTATTTTCGTATTAGTATGAAAAAGGGATATTTAGTTTTTAATAAAAAATAGTTAAAGTTTTGTTCACTTTTATGCTGAGAAATATTAACTGGCTTTATCAGTAATGCAAATTATTGCAGTTATCTGTTTGAAGCATATTTGTTACAGTGTAGCAAACAATTTATGTAAATGAATAGTTCGATAATGCAATAAATTGCAGATACACATACATAATACATATATGTATATAAGGTGCTAAGATGGTGTAAAATAAAAACATTGTTGTTCAGTAAATAAAAATGAATATTTCAGAATAAAAGGTAGTATATTCTTCCCAGACAAACTTTTCAAAAGTTCAAACAAACACAATTTTTATATTTCGAAATAAAAGTAGTGACTGTTTTTTCCCTATATAATATATATTTATTACCTATATAAATATAATATACATATAATATAGTTCACCTAAATACAATTTAAAAAATAGAATTTTTGTGAACGAACTGTTTTTTCGCTTAACAAAAACAGCGAAAATGCCCACTACCATTTTTTAAAAATTATTTTCATTATATATATTTATGGATACGATATGGGATGGAAAGTTTCAATCATATTTTATTATTTACATTTCCTGCCATTTAAAACCTTTAAAAAAGATTGGAACCTCAAAAACTTGGGGAGTGTGTTATAAATAACCAAATAAATTTACGGTTATGTTTATTCAAAAAAGAAAATATGTTCAAATAAATTATTTATCTTTTTATTAATAAAATTTTTTTTCTGTATTTGACACAAAAATAAAACATCATATAATATGTTTAAAAATCTGAAAATGAGTTTAATGGAAATTCCCACAAATGTCTTTAATTGAAATATTCATACAAATGAGTTTAATTGAAATTGACACAAATAAAATTGAGAATAAAATACACACAAATAAAATATAATATATATATAATATAATTCACATAAATAAAATAGTGAATTTCAATAATACATAACCGAAATTCACACAATTGAGTTTAATTGAAATTCATACAAATGAGTTTGAAATTCATACATATGAGTTTAATTGAAATTCATACAAATAAGTTTAATTGTAATAATACAATAATGAATTTCAATAATACATGATTGAAGTTCATACGAACGGGTTTCATTGAAATTCACATAAATGAATTTAATTGAAATTTATACAAATGAGTATAATTGAAATTCATTAGTAACAAATTACAAATAATGTATTCGGTCACTCGTATTTTAATGCTTATTATGAAGGTTTTAAAATAAATATAAATTCACAGCAAAATAACCACAAATAGTGTGACAAATGAATATGAATGCAAATGAAATGTTGAAAAGTTTTATGCATTTTAAACTGGTTGATACCTTTATATATCGTGACCTATAACAAAACTGCTTTAATATTAAACAGGAAAAAAAAAAGAATAATAAAAATGAGAACATAAATTGAGGTATTAAATGCAAATAACAGTAATATGAATATGATTATGTACAGAACTATAATATATATTATTTTGAATAGGAAAATAAAACAGCACCTTTAATAGAGCAACAATAACAGAACTGGGTAATACGTATGTCCACAGTGTTAAATTCATTATTTTTATGAAAATTTTTCTCAGAAATTGTGATGGTTAGAGGTACCAAATTTTTATGAAATACTAGAATAATAAATATTTCAAGTATTTTAACTTGTGATTTTTTTTCTTTACTTAAAAATGTTAATTTAATTAAAAAAATTGAACTGAAGACTGTTTTTATACCTCTATTTTCTTACTATATTTAATTTTTCAAATAAAATTTTCTCAACCTTTTTTTCTTTCCTACTGTTGCAATATTCAGATTTATATTATATACATATCAAATAAATTTTAGGTTATAAAAGCTCAATAGTCAAGGAGAAAAAGAAAAATAAACCTATGAAAAAAAAACGCGTTTTGAGGAAAACTTGTTTAAAGATTTCATGTACCTTTCTATAAAGATATATAAGCAGTATTTTAATAAAATCCTAAATTAAAGTAATTATTTATTACTTTAATTACCTCAACACCTTTCTTTCTCCTCAATAGAAGCATTATCAAAAATTTTCTTTTGAAGTGGAGAGGCAATTTTTTTTTTTTTTTTTGCTTATTCTTCTTTTTTGCAGTTTTCTGATAGTTACTACTATCTATAAATCACATGTTCACACGGTTATAATGCTTTTATATTTTTATAATTATTATCTAAATAACATTTTCGCAAATTTATTCGAATTACGAAATTTGCAGGACTACTCGTTAATAGTTATGGATTGGATTAAGGTAGTTTTTATTTCCGCCATAATAGGAACGGCAATATGTGTTACGGTTTTCCTTTTAGCAAAGATATATGAAAAATTATATAAATTATAATCTTTAAATGCCATATCAGCTGCTAGGTGCTTCAGTAAAATACACGTAATTTTCGAAGCTCTTCTTTTTCAACTAATTAGTATGGCATATTGTTAGAAATATAAAATTATGCACTATTTAATACAACAATACAAAAAATCGAAGTTTAAGTAGAATAAATTTTTTCAAGTAAAGTATTTCCATAAAAAATATTTTTTAATATTTTCTGATTTTATAAAATCTTTATATCTTTAATTGCCTCCATAATAGGAAAAGTAATATGCATTATTTATATATTGGAGTCATAAGTCTAACTTTTAACAACGACATGATAGCATTTAGATAATTTTTTACGTACACCTTTAAATGTCATATCAGCCGTTAAGTGTTTCATAAAAATATGCGTAATTTTCCAATTTTCGTTTTTTCGACTAATTAGTATGGCATATTGTTAGAAAAATAAAATTCTCTATTATTTAATGTAACAGTAATAATAAAAAATAGAAGTTTAGGTCGAACGAATTTTGAGTTAAGTATTTTCAAGAAAAATTTTATTTTTTGTTCTGGATTGGATAAATAAATGAATATAGATTTAAGAACCTCCATAATAGGAAAGATAATATGCATTATTAATTTGTTCTGGTCATAAGTTTCTCCTTCAAAATACTACATACATTTTTTTCCTGACATCTTTAAATGCCATGTCAACTATAAAATGCATCGAAAAAATACACATTTTCAAATTTTCGATTTTTTGAATAGTTAGTATGGCATATTGTTTGAAAGATAAATCTCCTTGCTATGTAGTATAACAATAACAAATAATCGAAATTTAAGTCGAAAGAATTTTATTCGTCTTAATTATTTCCATGAAAAATCTTTTATAGTTCTGAATTGGATAAATCTCTGAATATGGGTTTAATTGCCTCTATAATAGCAATATGAATTAATTATGTGTTGGGGTTATCTGTTTCTCTTTTAGCAAAGACATGTTAAAATTTATACCATTTTTTTTACTTACATTTTTGAACGTCATATCAGCTGTTAAGTACATCAGAAAAATAAGTAATTTTTAAACTTCTGATTTTTCACTTAATTAATACGACATACTGTTGGAAATACAAAATTAAGCACTATTTAGTGCAACAAAAAAATCGAAGTTTAGGTCGCACAAATTTTGAGTTGAGATTTCCAAGAAAAATCTTTTTCTGTTCTGGATTGGATAAATCTCTGAATATGCACTTAATTGCTTCTATAATATGGATGCTAATATGTATTATTATTTTTCTGGGGTCATAAGTTTCTCTTTTAAAATATATACCTTTTTTTTATCTGCATCATTAAATGTCATATCAGCTATGAAGGGCATCGAAAAATTTTCAATGTTCTGCTTTTTCACCTAATTAGTATGACATACTGTTGAAAAAGATAAAATTCTGTACTATTTAATACAACAATAAAATAAAAATCGATGTTTGAATCGATTTTCGACTTTTACTTGATGGATGTTTGAATCGACTTCAGTACCTATCGATGAATTATATTCCACGTTAATAGCTTGTCGATGATTAAAGAGTTAAAAATGTCTTCTTCTCTGTGGCCAAGACAATACCAGCATCTTATCCAAGAGCACGAGAAACCAAACCCACGCAGGGTATTTTAAAACAGCTTTTAACCGAATCGCACGACAGTTCTTTTAGGGAACTCAACCTAATTTAAGAGCCACTCGGCTGTCAATAAAATCTAAATTATTCGTCCTTTATGGAAATTGAAAACAATAGAATTCGCATGATTTATTCGTCTGAGTTATGGGCCTGTTTGTCATGCTGGTGACAACGCTTCTTCCTTGGAGTGAGTTTTCAAACTTGACAAGACGCAGAAACGTGCTGCAGCAAAGTGCACGACCACTCGGATTCTCATGAGAAGACTTTTTTTTTCTTCTTTTGTGTTGTGTTCAAATTTATTTCCTTCCATTCAAGTCTTAATTGGCCGGTTCAGGATATGTGCAACCTGAGCTGGTACAAATTTGGACATTTAAAAAAGAAATTCAAGGATGTAGGAGGCAATCAGTTGGTAAAAAACTTACAGATTGGAAGAAGGCAAACTTGACTTTGGTTTCAAGGAAACAGAAGACAAATATTGGAAGAATATAGTGTATTTTTTTCCTTCATATAATTAATCCGCAATTTTAAATGCCTTAATATATTTTTTGAATCCTTAAATAATCCATAGAAGAAATATAGTGAAAATTACAAGTTACAAAATATTTATAATTCAGTTTTATGATATTAATTGAGATTAAATGCAATGACGATTAGTTATTGTCATAAATTTTCTTGTTGTTCAACATCTTTTAACAATAAAATGGTGACTTTTGGTTTGACTTTGGTTTCAAGGAAACAGAAGACAAATATTGGAAGAATATAGTGTATTTTTTTCTTCGTATATTTAATCCTTAATTTTAAATGTCTTAATCTACTTTTTTGAATCTTTAAATAATCCATAGTATAGTGAAAGTCACAATTCACAAAATCTTTATAATTGAGTTTTATTATATTAATTGAGATTAAGACCATTAGGTATTCAGTCATAAATTTTCTTGTTGTTCAACATTTTTTAACAACACAATTTACCTTTATTAATAAGTTATATGTATTCCTAATTGTATTCAATTGTCTTCACTTTTTATGAGTTTATTAATTTCAATATAGTTTATTATTTGTAACATTGTTTTTACAAACATGGAAATGAAACATTTGAAAGCATTATTAGTTTACTTAATGAAATTTTGTGCATTAAAATTTATTTCCTTCCATTCAAGTCTTAATTGGCCTGTTCAAGATATGTGAAACCTGAGCTAGTACAAATTTGGACATTTAAAAAGAAATTCAAGGATGTAATAGGCAATCAGTTGGTGAAAAATCTACAGATTGGAAGAAGACAAAATGACTTTGGTTTTCAAGGAAACAGAAGACAAATATTGGAAGAATATATTTTTTTTACTTCATCTAATTAATACTTACTCTTAAACGTCAAAATAGTTAGTAAAAGTTTGTTACTCTTTTATTTTAACTATTTATTGAATATTTAACCAATCCATAGAAGGAATACAGAGAAAGTTACAATTCACAAAATCTTTATAAAATCTTTTCACAAAATCTTATCACACACAGTTTTATGATATTAATTAGCCGTTCATAAATTTTCTTGTTTTTCAACATTTTTTAACAACACAATTTACCTTTTTAAATAATTTATAAGTATTTTTCAGTCAATATTTAATAGTCTTCCATCTTTATAAGTTTATTAATTTCAAATAGTTTATTATTTGTAACAGTGTTTTTATAAACATGAAGATGAAAAACTTGAAAACATTCATATTTTACTTAATGGAATATTCATTTAAAAGATTCAACTTCAAAATATCCAAAATAAAAATCACGAAAATGAAAAAAATATCAAAACTATGTTTATTACACTGATAAAATACAGTATAAAGATGAAATTATTGATTATAGCTCTGTTCGATTTGTGAAATGTAGAAAAAAAATGCATTTTGTACAACTTACTGTACTACAGTAATCGTTATTACACGTCCGGGCATTAAATGAAAAGATTTGGACATGTTTGAGGAATGTAATTTCCATTTTACCAAAGTTTATCTGATGTAATAGCGGATAAACTTTGAAGAAGCAGATAATGAGAAGATATTGAATGATCATCAACCAGACTTATCTGATGAACAACAAGTCATCAGATAAGTCATCCGTTGCAAGTCATCCGTGGCCTCACAATGCATACTGCAAATTGGTCTCAGATAAACTGATTATAAAACAGGGTACAGTTTCTACAACTTCCCAAATGTGTAATTAAAATTATTGATTACAGCTCTGTTCGATTTGTGAAATGTAGAAAAAAATCATTTTGAATAACTTATTACGTTATTGTAACTACAAAATTACTACGCATTAGGAATTGAATAAAAAAAATTTTGGACATATGCTTAATGTATGTGATCTTCTGTTGTTCGTTCATTTTGACAAAGTTTATTTGATGTAACAAATGTGTTAATATGAAGATATTGAATCATTTGTCAGAATCTTCGATGAACAGCAAATTTTGATGAACGTTGTATATCATAAGTGGTTTCACAATGTATACTGAAAATTGATCCTAGGCACATTCTGATTACAAGGAAGAGCAAAGGTTCTAAAACTTCAAAAATGTGGTGACGATCTTTGAATGTACCAATCCGTATTAGATGGATGCGGGAGTAGAATCCAATGGTACTCATATCATAGCGCTAGGTGATGGTCCGGTAAATCAATGTATAACCCCAACGTCATGTAGTCTGCACAGTGGTAGCTTTGTACTCGAATGTGACAGTTGTTGGTGCTGTAAACGTCTAAAAAGATTATGTCTTACCATTCATCTGTCCATATGAAGCGTTCTGAGCTCTACTCAGTTGAGGATGCTTGTGATTTAAAGTATTCGCAATAATAGATCCTTAAACAAATTATTCCGTTGCTGCAAATGATAAATTGATACAATGGTTGTTGTGCAACACATGCTAATTCTTAAGCTTTCGTCCTGTAATGAGGCTGCTGCAAATATTCTCATAGGTCGGTTTGTCAATCCGTATTAATCCTACAAGAGTATCTATTTCTTGGAAGCACAACCCGCAAATTCAATAGTTTCAGTTCTTTCAGACTCAGATAAGTGCTCGTATGACAAATATTTTTTTCCGATGAGGTGTAATTACGTTATTTAAATGAAGGGTTATGGAGAAAGCACAATTCCAAAATTTAAAAGATCTGAACTTGTCCAGGTGTAAGAGATCAAGGTTAGAATCTGCTGACGGCGTTTGTTGCAGTCTGTTTTTTCTGGAAATGCAGAAATTCAATGCCGATTACGACATTATTTTATTTAATGAAACAATTTTAATAGTTTAAATACAGTGTTAATGAATACAAAAAAGCTAAATAACTATAAAAATTTGAAATTTTAATAACCAAAACATGTGCAGATATGTCATGATGATGAATGCACTGCAAAATTTATACAACTCCTACATATGCATTATTTCAAATTTTGCTAATTCAGCTAGGATATCAATGAAGGTTTGGTAATAGTTAAAAACGATACAATGAAAATGTATCGATAAAATTATATAATGAAAAAATGATGCATTGGACAATAAAACGATAAAATGGAAATGTCAGGGAAAGAAACATGTGTTAAGATTAGAAAAAATGTTTTAAAACGGAATCCTTATAACAAAAATAAATGTGGATTAATAAGGAATGGTTTAAAACAATGATTGATTAATAAATAATTATTAATACATTGCTCCACAATTTGAAAATATATAACATTCTCTATCATATTTATATTTTCAACGAACTATTATCTTTAATTAGGATTAGATTGAAAAAAAAAATAATTAAAAAAACATAAAAGTTATAATAAAAGAAAAGTTTAAACATTAGTTTAATTGTGTTGAAATTTAATTCTATTAGTATTGTAGACATTTATGTATTGCTTTATTTAATTAAATACCTGTAATTATTGCACAAAATTAACAACCACTATAAATATTTTAGAAGAATGTTTCAATAATAATTCTCTATAAAGTTGAGCACAAAATAGTTTCAGAATTAAATTAAATTAAAAGTCTAACAAAGTATGCAGATCCAAATACTAAGATATAAAAAGGCCCAAGAATTTAGAAGCCGTTTATACAAAGAAAAGTTCGTAAATTATATATACAACTATATTACTGGTAAAAAAAATATTATTATTATGTTAAAGTTATTATGTTATTAATATAAACATTAATACCATTATATATAAATATTAATAACGTATATAACACGAATGATTTATTATGCGCAGTTATTTTAACTTTGATATCAAGTATAACATACTGATTCATTTATTGATGAAATTCAAAAACGTACTCACATATCACTTTCTCGACATTATATTTGATATCATTGTCATATTTCTATATAAAGTAATTACACATTAAATGTTTTGATACTTTCAAATTCAGATGCATGATTTTCATTTGAATTCATTTTGAAATCGATTTCTTCCAGTTGCTATGGGGTATTAATTATTCTATAGAGAAAATTTATTTTAGTGAATGATACAATTTTCTGATTATGGTTACCAAATGTTTTCATTAGTCACTTCGTTGCTCCATATTTGTATGATTATTGCTTGAAAAATACATTTTTGAAAAGATAATTCAATGTCTCTTGATAAGTCGAAGTTCTTTCTCTGTCAAATTGAGGGCTTTTATAACAGCAAGTTTTTTTGACGAAGTATAAAAAAGCTGTCTGAATAGAAGATAACTGAAAAAATTCCATTTTAATGCTGAAAACTAGTGACGTATAACGTAATATAGCGTGTGAAAGAGGGCTTAATTTCAAATCTGTTGGAGGCATTCGTTGTAGTTACTGCCTTCAGAAACGAGGGGCCTTGCTGGCAATTATGAAAATTTATATAAATATTACACATCATCAGTAAGACTGCTTATTAAGTTTTCCGGGATTTTTTTTTTAGTTTGTCACATAACGTGCAAGAAACACCTCTTTACCCTTAAAGATCCCATGAAGGCAATACCCTCTTCCAATACCCCATCGATAGACTTCGATAGTATAAGGACTTTCAAAAAATTAACTTATAAGTGTGCATGCTTTTCAAGCAACTTGTTATGCCTGAAAAGGTTGTCCATTAAGATATAAACAAACAGGAACTTTTATTTTTCCAAAAATGTGATCTAAATTAAATTATATATAAATTGAAATAAATAAATAAAGGTCAATAATTAATGAATGTATAAAACTTGAAATCATTAACGGTAAAATTATTGCTATTATTAAAGTTCTTTTTAGTGCTGTTTTTTAAATGTTATAATATTTCACGTGCACATAAATTTTTAAATGTAGATATTCCATGTGTTACCTTTTGGAGGATCTCTTGAATTTATCAATATTTTAATGTTTAATTAACTCTGCAATTTATGTGCTTTAGGTCTTTCCATACTTTAAAATAATTTAGATATTGCAAGATTTTTTGAAAAATCAACTTGCACGCTTTTTAGGCAGTTGCCCTACCTGCTTCTTATAATCCACGAAGATATAAATATGGAAGAAACGCTTGCGTTCGGCACGTTCTGTTCCAAGTGGTTTCGTAACCGACTTATTCGAAGGACCTGGAGGGTAGGAGGGGGTGGGGGGAAGGTAAGGGTGCAAAACAAAGAAAAGTAGCCGTAATGTACACGCCTCCGAAGCACAATCCCGCTGGTGGAAGAACAAAAGAATTGTAGGAGCCATCCCAGCTGACAACCGCACCAGGATAAACATGCCAAGAGCGCAAAAGGTATCCGCAATCGCTAATGAAATACGCTCACTTCCCAAACCATGCCTTCATTCTCTGCGAATATTTATCTGCCATTCTAAAAATTTAAATAAATAAAATATTTATGTCTTGGCGTGTAAATCTCCCGGGCTCTTGTCAAACAAAAGAATGACAATGGATCTGGAAAAGAAAAGAGCCAAGTCCTTCCATGCACAAACAAAAGCGCATTGCGAGAGCGCGGGATATACACGTATATCTATACATAATAAAAAAAAAAAAAAAAAAAAAAAAAAAAAAAAAACAGAGAGGGAAAGAAACTGATTTTACGATCTCACACTTCCATCTATATGTATGGCTCATTCAGAAAGGTTGGATATAAAAATTCTTCACTCACACACTCACACGCATACATGCATTCACATAAACACACACAAACAAAAAAAAAAAAAAAAAAAACCAAGCAAGGGTGGGCAGTGGTAAATTAAACCAGCAAGCAAAAAATAAAAATAAAAAAAAACTAAATGGCCTATATAAGAATTATTTTTAGGTCTTTAAAAACGAATTAAATTTTTATACCTTGTATACAAGTCCCGTGTCCCAATGGCTGTTTTGACAGCAATAACTGTTTTATGGTCTCTGGCAGTGAATATGTGATCTGGAGGATTCTTGATGTGACAGATGAAGGGGGTTATTGAAATTAGGAAGCCTTAAACCGCCCTGAAAATGGCTCCATCAAACTGCTCAAGCAAACGCCCTGTTCGGCGTGAGATCCAAAATAAAGGCCCTAACGGTTATTTTTACAACTGCCAGCAACCAGTTGTAAAAATATTGAAGAAGGCCGACACTTGCCGGGTTCCGTTCAGCAAAATCGCTTCGGATATAAAAGCAGTTTTACAGAGCATTAAATGTTGGTCCATGAATAAAACAAATTGAAGATCTTAGTCGGAAAATATGATAATGCATTGTTGTATTTGTTTTTAAGTGCGTAAAAGTTGAATTTTATTCGGTATCTGGTCAGAATTGGTGTGAGGTGTTTCTTATTTTATTTATGGGAAATTTATAGAGTGAATAGTGTAGTTAAAGTTTCTCTCTCTCTTTTTTTATTTTATTATTTGGGAAGACAGCTGGAAAATGTCGTCTATTTATAAGCCATTATAAAAAAAAAATATATGACAAATTATTATTGTGATTATGAGTGTTTGCGATTTCTTTTTTAAAGATATAAAGATTCATTTACGGGATTTTTTCTTCAACAATAAAATAAAGACAGTCAAGACAGTATATGGCAAAAAGATTTATACGCATAATATGAATTAGATAACAATTTTACATTAAAAACTTGCTTCTTATAAAGGATTTTTTTAAATTTTTTACTATCATTTTCTATTCTTGTACATTATTTTTACTAATATATTATTTTGTGTTATTAAAAAGCCCTCAGAAAGCTGTTAAATAAAAGTTTCCAAGAATTAATAAAAAAATGATAACTAATAAATCAGCAAATTATTTTCAAAAATGAAAGGAACATCTGAAATATATTTTAAACAATTTGTTTTATGGTTATTTAATTTATATCACTGTTTTATTATTATTTTTTAATTTTATCACCGTTTTATTACTATTTATTTTTTTATCACTGAGAAATCAAAATCAAAGAAATTTCATAAGAAACATGCTGGGATATTTACTAAAGAGAAAATTAAAAAATAAAGATGTTATTTAAAAGTCTTTTAAATTTAGTTCCTTTTTTAACTAGCATAAAATAATGCGTGGCAAAATATTTTAATATATTTTTGTATTTTTAAAAAAAATCTTTCTGGTACTATTTTATTTATTTACACTCTTAACAATCCTCTACTTTTATCTACAATAGTCATAAAATAACCATTTGTCAATAAGAGATTTAAATTTTTTGACTTTAAGTGTTTTGACAAATAAGAGGGTTGATAATAGTCATTACGATGTATACATACTATGTAACCTAGAGTCACATTTCACTCTGAATTTCAGTTCTTAGAAGCGTCATTTCAAAACGCCCCCAATAAGCACAAGTTGTCACTTCTGATGTTATTTTTTGGTGCCATTTCTTTACTAACGTCCTTTTTTCTGCAAAACGTCATCATGTGCCATATGCAAATTTGCAGTGAAAATCATCAGCATAGACAGTTGAGGCTGATTGGCTGGTTGATAAAGCCAATCGAAACAAGCATTGTTCTTCAAAAGCTCATATTTTCAAATTCTCCAGATTACTATGATGGGTTGCTGTTATATAATAAACGTTGTAATGTTGTAGTTATACAAATGTTATTTTTTTCATGTATTGCTGTTTAATGGTTTCATGTATTATTGAATTTTGCAACGATACACTCATGTCCATAAATTAAGGATAATTCAGAATCACACAGAAATTGAACTCTAAAATAAAAATTTCACCTGTAGAATTATCACACACATCTTGAAGAAGAATATGCAAATTACAGGAAACCACCAGATGGCGCGGATAGTACGTCACAATGACGAGAGTGTAAGAGAGGGGTATATAAGGAATGGTGGCAAAGAAGTAGCGCCAGGTACCCGTTACCACCAAGAGAACACCATTGAACGACACCGTTACGGTGGTGCAGGATGGCTCGTTTGGGGAGGAATTATTCTTGGTTTCAGAACTGACCTGCATGTTCAGAGTGTAACGATGACAGGCCACATCTATCGGGATGTCATTCTGGAACAGCATGTACGCTTGTTTTGGGGCGCCATGGGTGCTGAATTTCTGTTCATGGATGACAACGCCCGTCCTCACCGTGCAAACATTGTAGACGAATGCCTTCAATTGGAGGATATCACCCGCATGGATTGGCCAGCATACTCACCGAACTTGAATCCAATAGAGCATGTGTGGGATGTGCTTGGCAGACGAATTGCAGCCCGTCAACCCCTCCCACCTGTCAATCGGAACTTCGGAGGGCATTGCTTGATGAGTGGTGTAATATTCCCCAAGATCAGATTGATAATTTGATACTCAGCATGTCTAGGCGTTGTAAGGCCTGTATTGCATCGTCCAGGAGACATACTCCATATTAACCATCATACTAACCATGTTATACTGTTTTTTGTAAATAGGTTCTGTTTTGAAATTTGCTCCAGGGAGTAAAAATCGCAATTTTTATTAATTATGTCAAACATATAGCATCTTTTTTGCTCTTTACCTTTTGTTTAATAAATAGACTTTACAAATAAGTCAAATTTGTTTTGCTTCTGTCTCTTTCTTTGCCTGAACTTCATTATCCTTAATTTATGGACATGAGTGTACATGAAATAATTGGTGGACTACGTTAACGACACTTTAAACACCTAATCTGAATCTCAAAATAAATGGGATCATAGGCTTTAGAATTTTTTTCACAGTGAAAGTTTAATTTGAACATTTAACTTTACTTTCCTGACGCTCAAAATGGAACGTGTACTTTTTGGTGCTATCAATCTTTGTTTCACAAAATAGTTTACGAACGCTTTGAATAATGAGACTTAAATAAATTTCAATGAAGTTCTTTTTTTTCTTGAAAGGAAAATAATTTTAATATGTTCTAGTACATTGTTTATTTAAAAAAATACCTTTACTGAAATTGAACGAAAATCAATGTACATATATGCTTTATTAATAATACTTCGAAGGAGGTAAACATTTTTTTTTTAATGATTTTCAAAAAATGATGATGTATTTTTGCTGCAACTAGGGTGAGTCAAATGGTAAATTACTGTCCAAGACTTGAATCGTTCAAATAAGAGCGTCTTTGTGGTTTCCGCATATTGACGGCATATGCTTTCGAGATGGAAGTAAAATTGCGCAATAAGAAACGAAATTTTTTCTTGGAAAATTGATACCCTATTTGATGATGTCTATTGTTTAAATCTCGATAATCATTTTTCTAACATAAGAATTTTATATTTTATATCACCGAAAGTCTTTCGACGGGCGATGGATGGTGATTGAGGGTATTTTCGGGGCAATCTCTCCGTACTTATATGTAGTGTAGGTGAAAATCCTGTAAATTTTCAACAAGATATTCAATTACTGTTGCAATTGTCACCGAGTTCCTTCCTTACTTAAAACCGGTGACTGACGCCACTGACCTCAGATAAAGACTATTCGCAAATCAGTTGTCTTAATCTAAGAACACAATATCCCCGCAAAGGATTTGCTGTAATGCAAATTTCCAGTGAAAATGTGCAGCATAGAAGAGTAGAAGCTGATGGATGACTCATCAAGCTAATCGAAAGAAGAGCTGTTATTTAAACGCTCACATTCTCAATGCTTCAAATTATTATCGCGTCACATGAAATCATTGGTGTATCAGATGCCAATGCACCAGATGGTGTGCTAGATACCAATGTGTCAGATGGTGTACCAATACTAGATACTTCACCAGATACCAATTGTCACCGAATCCCTTTCTTTGTTCTTGGACTGCATGGAAGTTGTTGGATAATAGGACAAACGTCATATTATATTTTATTTACTAACGACTTTATTTACTTTTATTTAACACGACGACTTACTACTTAAATGGAACTGTGTATCATTAATTCTTTGCCCTGTTAAAAAGTTTAAGTTGAACTATGATTTTCTGACATTCTAAAGGGGATGCAAAATATCGCAGGTCATCGAGTCCCTTTCTTTATTCTTCGATATTCTTAGACTACAAAGAAGTTATTCGGGTGAAATATCATTAACGAAAAAACAAATACGATATATTTTATTTCCTTAATTAATAGAACGACCTACGACTTAAATAGAATTGTGCATCGTTAATTCCTTTCACTGTTAAATGTTTAAATTGAAATATGATTTTCTGACACTAAATGGGATGCGAATTACTGTAAGAATTCAAAATACTATCACTACTATTATCGCAATTTTTTTAAAAAACTTCTTTGAAAAATAATTTGTTTTGACACTAGCCAATTTCGTTCTACTTGTAAATGATATTAATATCTCTAATACATCCATCTTATAATTCAGTATTGGTATTATTAGAAGGCAATAATCTAAACTTCAAGTTGGAATCTGTACCGCTGACATCGGTTGACTGACATCGACGAATAAATAAGTGAAACCATTCGAGGTTCACAATGGCTAAATTTACCTAAATGTTTGCAATATTTTTTACTGCTGGGGAACTAGGATTCTTGTAGTTGGGTGTCAGAATTCTGGTAAAGTTATCATTCGTATTCGTATATTCCATTGAATTCTTATCGACCGTACATTGCAGGCATTTGGTCGATGAATTTTACTCTTGAACCCTTTCAAGGGCTGCTGGTTAGTGATTCTAACTTATACAGACCGATGAAAAGACATTAAGATTTACGGATTTATTGTGCCCATTCCTTTACAAGGTATTTCGATTTGGCTTTGAGCCAACGTACTATCCTCCAGATGTTCCATGCTCGAAATTGTATACTGCATTAAGAATTTTTAAAATTACAATGAACAGTTTTTAGAAATAAAAATTATTGTTTAAATATTTGACTCATAAAAAAATAGTATCTTCTACGGAAGCATGTTTCTTGAAAAGCTTCATTAGATAAATGTCATTCTTGCGTAAACAGCATAAGTTTTTCTTTCTTTAGAAGAGTAAAATCAATTCAGTCAATTATTGTCAACAAACAACAATGATTTGTATTTCTTAAAAGTCGTTTTGAAACCTTCAGAACAGTGGAAAAAAAGAAAAGGAAGATCACTCACTTAAATACAATGCAAGGAAATATTTTTCTTTGTTTTATTTTCATTCCGTGAGCAATATTGGTAGATTGCACAAGATGATGATTCATATTTCTTAGTGAAACCTTTTCAACAGACGCAGAAATTTAAACTTATCAACCGCACTAATCATATTTGAATGTAATAAGTTGCAACTTTATGTGATAAACAAATTTTTCGCACTATTTGAGTTACGACAATTGATCAAGGCATAAGAAATTGGCATTATCTGAAGCATTGCTAAGGCATTTTAAATAAGTATTTTCGATCTTTTGAGTTTTGATGAAAGTCAAGTAATTTTTATCATATATGATCTTATGTATATATAAAGTATTAGAGCATTTTATATACAATAAAGAACCTTTTATTATTAACAATATTAAAACATTTTATTATAACGAATAACGTATCTACCAAATCACATCAATCTATACATTTATAATAACCCTATTAAATCCTAATGAAATTACAACTGGAATATTTGCTCGTAACCAGTCATGTAGCAATATCAAACTCAATACTATATAAGGTTGTATGTTGAATAGTTATTAAACATATTAACATCGTTATAATAGGGAAATGGTGGGATTTATCAGAATATATATATATGTGTGTGTGTGTTCATCCATTGTGCAAGACAGTTGCGAATGAACAAATGGAACAGCTTCGATGAACAGAAAATGAAATTGTAGAACGACATGAACCACTGATGGTAGGTGGAGGTTTTAGAAATTGATAAAAGGTACTTAACTGTAGAGCTCATCATTCTCGAAATTAATTGTTTAAAACTTCTATCTATACATTTGCATAGTGATTGCGGATGATTTTCTACAGTTTGACCTTCTCCTATTCATCGCGATTGTCTTATTTTTCCATCACAGTTAAACATTTTACAATAGTTGTTTATAGTTTATAACGGATTACAATTATTTCAGAAATGAACTCAACATCCAATTACACAAATATTTTAAGTGTGATAAAATCTGATCTGATTTTCTCCTAGTCTACTTTATTCAATTGTTAATAATTAAAAAACTCATTTTAACAATAATTTGTTTTTCTCTATGTAAAGCATTTATTTTCTAGATGTTATCTTGCAATGTGCACATACAATACTAATTTACCATATCAGAACAAAACATCAACATAAATATCTAAAGATATGGATGTGTTTGTTAAGTTAACACCCTTCTTCATAAACCCAGTGAAGGGATTTTTCAAACTTACTAATTTATCATACTCATCTCATTGTAACCACAGAAATTCTGATGTTTAACTCTCTTGCTGAGCTTCGATTTATGATCCCCTAGGTCAGTGATTCCCAAAATTTTACGAAATTGAACATATTGACATCTTCTAGGATTTAATTCAAAGTATAAATCGGATATTTGACGCAAGAGCTTCCCTCTAATTAACACAATAGATTCAAATAACGAAATGTTACGAAAACAATCATTTTTGCACATAATTGTGAAACCATTTGTAACCGTGCCTAATAACGAAGATAATAAATAACTTTATTTCTATTAGTTATTAAAATTTCATCTTTAGACCAATTTTAGAATCTATATTAGTATGTAGTAGTATTAAAATTTTTAATAAATAGTGTTAACTCCAATTTAAAAAATGTGCATTATTCTTTCTTTTAATTAATAGTTAAACGCATTTAGCTGTTATCAGTATCATAAGTAGCTGTTAAAATCAGGCACCCATCCAGGTGGATAGCTGGTGGGCTTGAGCTTCCAAACTCATAAATGAAATGTGTGCACGTGTTCAAACTTATGGCCACTTTCCGCTTAGATACAATTGTTTTTTGTTAAACGTTAAGCATTCCAATGGATCAGTGTCTTTCTTATCAGTGTTTAATTTTAGTATTCCGCCTAAATTAGTTGATTGAGAAGACATTTGTCTGGTTTAGATTTATTAAATATTCATCGTAACATTCAAGGTGATATAAACGACGTGATAGAAAAAGAGAAATAGAAGATTGAATTTCAATTTTTAATTCGTTTATGTAATTGTTTATTAGAAATTAATTTTTTATGTTTTGTACTTTAATCTTAGCTTTAATGTATTCAAAACAAATGAGTGCAATGTAAAAATTATGAATAAAAAAAATATATGGAATTTCCGCTTTAGATACCTTTTTTATTACTTAGAGTTTAGTATGACCTACTGAGCTTTCGTAAACGGTTGCGCTTTATTTAGTTGAGCTTACTCTACACTTTACCCTACATCCTTCCCCCACATTAAGACAGAATTCTGGATGCGCGCCTGGTTAGAACGACTGCATTTATGAAAGATAATAAAATTTATTTATACGCTGTTATTTTATGGCATAAGATATCTATTTATCGCTATTACTTATAAAAAATTGTATAATATGTGGGTCTTCATTTTAGGGGGAAACAATACCCTAATTCTTTCGCCATATTATAAAATATATGTTAAACTGTATTTCTTCTATTTACATGGCATGAAAAAGATAAAAAATAGGGCATATTAAGATGGGTAAAGATTTTGGAATCCCTACAAAGAGAATAATATGAGAACAAAGAAATCATAATTAAAAAACATCTTAAATACAGCAATATTTTTATAAATTTCCAATTTTCTCTAAAGGGGAGGGGACCTTTTCGGGAAAAGAAAAAGGACCGAAAAAACCCTACCTGGTTTTCTCCCAAAATTCAGGGTTTTTCCCAACTCTTCTCATCTTTAATCTTACTTATTTTATTCCCCTGCATATTTTGTGGATGCTACGGAGCTAATAACGTCATGTTCTCATATGATTACTTCCATTTTCAAACGATAATCTGTAAATAGATATAATTATTTATCTCCTTTTCATATTTAATCCTTAAAAAAATAGAAGAAAATTATTGTATATACCAGAATTCACTCTCTTAATACGCATTCCTCTTAGACAATATTGATTTTTTTAAAGCCTTGCAAGTTACAATAAATAAGGCATCTCAAGTTACAGTAAATACTATTCGTCGAAAAAATATCATCAATAATTATTGTAAGGTAAATAATATGTATTAGAAAGTTATACAACGTTATAGTAAAGCAAAAAAGTCCTCACTAATCTCAGTAATTTAGGTTAGATTACAAAGTAGGCAGACAGTCATTGGCAACATAATAAGAGCGATAATGTACTTTACAAGTGTGCTCATAGATTAGAATTGAAGTACTAATTGTTAGTCTTTTACTGGAGTTTTCTCAATTTGCTAACGAGTAACGTTACTTTATAGATATGTTAAAGTTTTCTAATACGGAGAACTTTTACTTGAGACAATTTGTCATTAAAACAGCAAATGTGTAGCATATTCAGTGTTACTCAGGTATACTGCAGGAAGCTTTTGCTATATTATCGTGCCACCTTGTTTTGAACAAATTTTCCCAAGGTATTTTTGATTTGTATTAACAGAGAGTATCAAACGAAAATTTTCCGATATTAATATTAAATTCAATCACATTGCTCCCATTAAATAAAAATAAAAATATAACGCTGTAATTTAATTTCAATGAATGTATATTGTTTAAAGTAATAAATAAATAATTTGATTTTTTACTACGCACACAATATATATATTATATTATATTATTTGAGGTACCCCTTTTAACTATTTTCGTCTTAAGGGTAAGCGAAAAAAAGTTTGGAATTTGACGCACTAAGAAACTCATGTAAAACTTTATAAATTGAGAAATTTATTTTCAAATAAAATTTGATTAATTTTAAATAGTAGCTTTAATAAAACCAATGCAATTAGATTTATGGTTTAACTCTATAACTCATCTTTCAATATCTAATTTAAAGACACCGACTTAAATATAACTGTCATAGGTGCAATTGTCATAAATATTCAACACATCACAAGTAAAAAAAATCCACAGCAGGAAGTTATCGCTGTGTTTTACATTCAAATAAGAATTTTGAATGAAAATTAGATAAATGCAAAGATAGTACATCGTTTCGTTTTTTTTTCCTGCTCTTTTTTGTTAAAAAAAAAAAAAAAAAAAAAAAAAACAGCAGAAAAGAAACTAAATATAGTACTTTTATCTGTACAATTATACTTAAATCTGTGTTCTGATTACAAATAGTGTTATTAGAATATTTGATTTAAATATTTTTTAAGTGATGCAGTAAATCTTACTCTTTTTGTCATAACTCCTAAAGATTAACAAATTGAAATGTCTATGTTCTTTTTTTATACTTCTGTTATGTTAAATTTATGAATTTTCTTCCTTATTCTGTCAAATATTTTTTGAAATATTTATATGTAAGAAAGTACACTGAAGTGACAAAAGTCATGGGATAGCAATATGCAAATTTTCAGATGGCAGTAGCATCGCGTAGAACAGGTATAAATGCGCAGTGCTTTCATTTCTGTTCAAGTTATTCATGTGAAGAGGTTTTGACGTGATGATGACCGCACGACGGGAATTAACAGACTTTGAACGCGGAATGTTAGTTGGAGCTAGACGCATGGGTCATGCCATTTCGGAAATCGTTAGGGAATTCAACATTCCCAGATCCATTGTGTCAAGAGTGTGCCGAGAGTATGAAATTTCAGGCATAACATCCCACCATGGACAGCGCAGTGGTCGACCACCTGCACATAACGACCGAGACCGGCGACGTCTGCAAAGAGTCGTAAATTCTAACAGACAAGCAACACTGAGTCAAATAACCGCAGAAATCAATGTGGGAAGTTCAAGGGACTTGTCTGTTAGAACTGTGCGGAGAAATTTGGCTTTCTTGGGCTATTCCAGCAGAAGACCGACTCGAGTGCCTTTACTGACAGAACGACATCGCTTGCAGCGACTCTCGTGGGCACGTGAGCATATCGATTGGTCCCTAGATGAATGGAAAACCGTGGCCTGGTCCGATGAGTCACGATTTCAGTTGGTAAGAGCTGATGGTAGGGTTCGAGTATGGCGCAGACCCCACGAAGCCATGGACCCAAACTGTCAGCAAGGCACTGTTCAAGCTGGTAGTGGCTCCGTAATGGTGTGGGCTGTTTTTTCATGGCATGGACTTGGTCCTCTGGTGCGACTGGACCGAACATTGACTGGAAATGCTTATGTTCAGCTACTTGGAGATCACTTGCAGACATTCATGGACTTCATGTACCCAAACAACGATGGGATTTTTATGGATGACAATGCGCCATGTCACCGGGCTACAACTGTTCGCGATTGGTTTGAAGAACATTCTGGACAATTCCAACGAATGATCTGGCCACCTAGATCGCCCGACATGAATCCCATCGAGCATTTATGGGACATCATCGAGAGGTCTGTTCGTGCCCAAAATCCTGCACCATCAACGCTTTCACAATTATGGACGTCTATCGAGACAGCATGGCTCAATATTCCTGCAGAAGACTTCCAACGACTTGTTGAGTCCATGCCACGTCGAGTTGCTGCACTTCGCCGGGCGAAAGGAGGGCCGACACGATATTAAGAGGTATCCCATGACTTTTGTCACTTCAGTGTATATCAAGCTTTCAGAATGCTATTATGAAAATTCTTCAAAAATATTAAACACAAAAAAAGGGTTTTACATAATTTTCTTAAAATTTCGTCTTCTTATACGTATGAATATTTTTAGTAATAATAAAGTACCACACACTACATTGGTTTAGTTTTTACACGTAATGATGCAATCATTGTATTTATAGTTCAGAAGCATTCTTTTATTGAATATGAAATTAGCAATCACAAACATGATTAGACTTTTTCACATTTTAAAATTATAGAAATATATCAATCTACAAACAATTTAAACCTTGCATATAAAAACAATCAGTAATTATTTTTGAAAAATAATTGTTCACGGCTTTTTACATGAAATTATAAGACAGAGTATATAAATGAGTGATGCACAGTTCACGGTCCACCGTTGCTTTTCCAATAAACCGTTATTGCTTTTCCATTAGTCCGCCAATGATTTTCCAACAGCTGACTATTTCTTTTCTAACAATCCGTCATTGCTTTTCCAACAGTCCACTATTGCTTTTCTAACAGACCGCAAATTTCTTTTCTAACAGTCCACTATTGCTTTTCTAACAATCCACCATTGCTTTTCCAACAGCTAACTATTGCTTTTCCAATAATCTGCCATTGCTTTTTCAGAGATCGACCATTGTTTTCAATGGCCTACCTCAGCTTTTCCAACAGCCTTTCATTGCTTTTGTCAAAAGATTTTGAATCTTCGGACCAATTCTTATAGAATATGCATAATATCATACATACTCTAAGACAGGGGAAAAATTATCTAATTGAAAACGCTTTCAATCCAACATATAACGGATTAAAAGTTAATGACCAATGCGGTACCACATGCGATAATAAGTTCTACATGTTGTCTACATGCTTGCCAAACACTTTACTAACCGGTTAGATCACCAGATCTCGTCCAGTCAGAGGATGTTCGGATTTGATTAGCCATCTAATTCGGCAATTGGGGCAACAAATTAACAATAAATCGCTTACGAGAAGGGCATCCAACAACTCTATAAATCAATGCCAAACCGGATAGAAAATTACTCAATGGCCAAAGATGGATCAACGCCTTATTGATTGGTTCACTATGCTAATATGTAGTAACTATATTTTTTGAATAAAACATTCAACTCAAGTAAAATTTCATTTGTTTGATTTTCTAATCACTTACATATCAAACTGACAGATTTTTGTCTCCCATTCTGATAAATCATTCTCTGTATGTCGTGTTGTGTCGTCGTCTTGTCGTTCCTTTGTTGTAACAATACAAGTTGTGAAACAAGTTGTCCAGGGAATCAGTAAATTTCCAAATGAAATGTGGAAAACCAAAAAGAAATACTTATAAAAACTCACAAGAAATTAATTATAACATTCTGAGGGTAGCTCTATCAAAGAATAGGTACCCTAAGGATATTATAAACTATATTATTTATGTTCAATATATGACTGGATTCAAGTCAAAAACACATATCTAGTGAGATATACACTGAAGTGACAAAAGTCATGGGATAGCAATATGCAAATTTTCAGATGGCAGTAGCATCGCGTAGAACAGGTATAAATGCGCAGAGCTTTCATTTCTGTTCAAGTTATTCATGTGAAGAGGCTTTGACGTGATGATGACCGCACGACGGGAATTAACAGACTTTGAACGCGGAATGTTAGTTGGAGCTAGACGCATGGGTCATGCCATTTCGGAAATCGTTAGGGAATTCAACATTCCCAGATCCACTGTGTCATGAGTGTGCCGAGAGTATGAAATTTCAGGCATAACATCCCACCATGCACAGCGCAGTGGTTGCGTCAAATAACCGCAGAAATCAATGTGGGACGTACAAGGGACTTGTCTGTTAGAACTGTGCGGAGAAATTTGGCTTTCTTGGGCTATTCCAGCAGAAGATCGACTCGAGTGACTTTACTGACAGAACGACATCGCTTGCAGCGACTCTCGTGGGCACGTGAGCATATCGGTTGGTCCCTAGATGAATGGAAAACCGTGGCCTGGTCCGATGAGTCACGATTTCAGTTGGTAAGAGCTGATGGTAGGGTTCGAGTGTGGCGCAGACCCCACGAAGCCATGGACCCAAACTGTCAGCAAGGCACTGTTCAAGCTGGTGGTGGCTCCGTAATGGTGTGGGCTGTTTTTCATGGCATGGACTTGGTCCTCTGGTGCGACTGGACCGAACATTGACTGGAAATGCTTATGTTCAGCTACTTGGAGATCACTTGCAGACATTCATGGACTTCATGTACCCAAACAACGATGGGATTTTTATGGATGACAATGCGCCATGTCACCGGGCCACAATTGTTCTCGATTGGTTTGAAGAACATTCTGGACAATTCCAACGAATGATCTGGCCACCTAGATCGCCCGACATGAATCCCATCGAGCATTTATGGGACACCATCGAGAGGTCTGTTCGTGCCCAAAATCCTGCACCATCAACGCTTTCACAATTATGGACGTCTATTGAGACAGCATGGCTCAATATTTCTGCAGAAGACTTCCAACGACTTGTTGAGTCCATGCCACGTCGAGTTGCTGCACTTCGCCGGGCGAAAGGAGGGCCGACACGATATTAAGAGGTATCCCATGACTTTTGTCACTTCAGTGTATATATGCATGTTTGGCTGTCCAAATTCCTCTTTTTGCAATTCAAATTCATCGTTTAACATTTCAAATTCGTCATTTTGCATTTCATATTAAATTTTTTTGCAATTCAAATTATAAAATTAACTAAATGTAAGCATTTTTAATAAACAAATTTTAAATCGAATCAAATGTTGTTCGAAATGTCGAACTTGTATTTTTTTTTTTTTTTTCTTATTTTTTTGTGTTTATAAAATTAAATTTTTTTTATGTTTATAAAGCTACAAAAATACCTAATCCAGTTTTAATACTATAACTATCAGCAAACTTAATAAAATCTTTCTGAAAAATATTTGAAAATAAAAATTAATGTTAGTTAAATAGTTAGTTTATTTTTCGTATAGAATTGTTAATAAGACACGAAATTTCAGAATAATTACCAAAAAGAAAATTTTTTTTTAGAATATAATAATGTGAACATTAGTTTTTAGGTTTATTCATTCGAAATTTAATAGCAAAATTAAGTTTTTAATAATAAAAAATGAATTATAATCGAAATTATTAACACGTTGTAAATGAAAAACATAAAGCATTCGAATTTAATTTTTCCACTAATGAATGTAATTTCATTAATATAAATAATCGCGTTAACTTTACAGACTTAATTTTACCAACAACAATTCGTATAATATCAGATATGCAAGTAAATCACTCTTAAATATAAGAAAGCGACTGGACTTTTTTTTTCTTTAATCCAAATTAAATATGACTACTGAAATATTTTTAATATCTTCCTTTAAATAATTACTCTTAAAGAAATTCTACCTGAATTCAATGCAGAATAAATGAATAAAAACCTCACATTTTGGAAATTGTATATAAATACAATGACGTGATGAAATTGCATTTTTTTTTATATCTTTTGTAGATAATTCATAATTAATTCAAGATTCTTGCTCCAGATAAATAGCAAAAGTTAATAGCCATTTATTTCTGGACATCCACAATATTTAAGTACCACCTTCGCTTAAATGCGCCATTTATAAATAATCCCTAACTATTTCTTCTTCTTCAATGGCATAACAGCCACTTTACTGGCAGATTTTGAGATCAAATTTTCTTTTTGCTGCGTAGGGTTGTCAGCCCTGCATCCAACTCTCTACAATCACATTAGACCGGGATCTAAACTTTAAAGTGGATTTCGAACCTACAAGCAATCATGGCATCGCCGTGACTCGAACCCGAAACTTGTGGCACCGAGGGATACCAATTTAGTTTACAAGATATTATTGCCTTGTTGAGTATTTATATTATTACTGAATTTAAATTTTAATTACAAATATGTGTGTTGTTATACTTGGGAATAATGTCAATACATTTTTTTGCACATCCAACAAAAAACATTTTTTAGATGAATTTAAATTTCTAATTTGCTTGCAATATAGAAACATGGATATGAAAATAAGAAAATAATTAATTAATATTTTGAGCTAGATATGTGGCCGGACTCTTTTTTGATGGAAAGGATCATTTCGTAGTTAAATGTGGGAAGAATGTTAAGTGCCTAAAATGATAATAATGGTTAAAATGGAAGGGATAATAAAAATAATGATGGTCTTTCGTTTTTTAATGCACCTTGATTAATCAAAGCGACATATAATGGCTAGTCTCAATGAGTTTATTTCTTTGTAGCTTGCAATATAAAAACAAGGATATAAAAAGAAGAAATTAATTAATTAATGTTTGTTACATAAATTAAATTAATATATCGCAAAATCTAGCTAGATATATGACCGGACTCTTCTTTGATGGAAAGATTCCTTTCATAGTTAAATGGTACTAAACATAAATTAAGTTAAGTTCCTGGAACTGTGATAATAGTTAAAATGGTATGGATGATAGAAATAATAATGGCTTCTCGTGTTTTGGCACACCTTGATTTTTCAAAGCGACATATAATAGCAAGTCTCATTGAGATTATTTCTTTCTTTGTAGACATTGATAAAAAAATTCTAAAATTTATTAATTATTATCACACAATTTCAAAGCTGTAACATAAATTCATTTTGTCGTTATCCTTCATTGAGAAATTTGTTTCATTATCAAGTGAGTAACATTAAGGTTGTAGAGAAAAAAAAGATCATGGCAGATTTTGGCAGATTTTGGCTTCTAAGCACGTCTTGATTTGCTAGATCTCTATCTAGATTATGTAGATTTTTCACAGAATTCAGCCTTCAGTAGAATGGGCATTAGCATATGTTTTCCTTTTCAAATACTTAGTGTCGAGATTTTCATAATCAAATAAATAGATCATTTATGTTATTTAAAATAAAACAATTAATAACTTATCATTTCTAGAAGAATTCCATTTGTCATAGCTACGCATTTTAGCATGTCTGGTAGTATCAAATTATTTCTTCAAGGAATAAATTTAATAAATCTAATTAAACTGCTGAACCTATAAAAAAATATTTAAAAAATGCTAATTATTAGAAGTTTTGGTTATAAGATAATTTAAAATAGTTCAACTATTTTTCTACTATATTAAAAATAGAAAGATGATAATAGAAGGAGGATAATGATCTTTCGTTTAATGGCTGAAAAAAAAATTTCAAAGCTATATAAACATCATGGGGGCTTGATGGTAGAGGGATTAGTGCTCTGGTACTCGGTGCCACAGGTTTCGGGCTCGAGTACAGGCGGTGCCGTGGATGTTTGTAGTGGTTTGGAATCGATGATAAACCGTAGGTCCCGGTCTAATATGACCTCAGAGCATTGGACGTATGGCAGACAACCCTCCCCAGTGAAAAGAAAACATCTCCTGTTAAATCTATCAGTAGGTAGACGACCTTGACCAGTCATTTTACTGTTGCGCCAATGAAGAGGAAGATGTAATTCATGTATAGTATTCATGTTCAAAAAAAGGACACTTAATGACATTTATACAGATTCTGGCTTGCCAAAGTTTGGCATAGTAACTAATCACAAGTAATAATGCTAATATCAATTTATTTTATTATATATAATATTAAAAAGAACTTATAATGAATATATATGATCAGAATGAACATTTAAAGAAAATCCATAAGAAAAATGACTGAAAACTTTATCAATAAACAATTGGCATTTTTTCTCTCTTAATTTATGCCCTCTATTTTATTCACGAAAGATTCATTTCATAATTACGAATAGAACAATTACATTATTAGAAGATTGATAATAGTTATTAGTTTTTCAATTTTAACTTCACTTTAGTTTCTGATATAAGGATTTTTCATTATTAAGCTCACTAAATAATAAAAGCCGTATGTATTTGCTTCAAGTATAGGATACGTATTTCTATTACTGTTACTGTATTATACCAACGTACATAGAGCTGAAATGTCCCTTTATAATTCTCAACAACACCCTTCCCTAAGAATGATACGATTCTGGGATATTTGCAACTTCGCTAAATAGAAGTAGAAAGAAAAACATTATAATCTGCAATAGAAGTACATTATAAACTACAAATTTATCCTGGTTATTTATTATTGGTTTAGACGTATGCATTCTATGATAGATTTGAACAACATTAAAAAATTAGTCGTAGAAATTTCCACCATGAATAAATAATTCGGCCATGATATTGGATATTGTTTTCCCCTCTTTGTGCTGAGTGGTTCATTTCATAATTAAGTGAGTAGAGCACTCATGCTCCAAGAAAAATTGATAATGATTAGTATTGATTAGTATCTTTTCACTTTTAACTTCACTTTAGTTTCTGACATAAGGATTTTCAATTATTAAGCACACAAAGGAATAAAAGCTGTACGTATTTTCATCAAGAGAGCCATATGTATTTTTATTACTGTTGCTATAACATACCACATCAAAGTATATAAAGTTAAAATGTCCCTTTATAAACACACACCCTTCTCTAAGAGTGATACTATTCTGGGAGTTTTGCACTTTTTCCCCCTTTTCTTGACTCCCATAGAAGTATTTCCCCCGTTCAGACATGATTATTTGTAATTCTATGATAGATTTGAAGAACATTAACAAATTAGTCGTAGAAATTTCTACCACAAATAAATATTTCGGCCATGATATTCGATAGCGCTTTCACTTCTCTGAACTGTATGGTTCATTTCATAATTAAGTGAATAGAACACTCATGTTACAAGAAAGATTGATAATGATTAGTATCTTTTCACTTTTAAATTATCTTTAATTTCTGACATAAGGATGTTCCATTGTTAAGAGCGCAAAGGAATAAAAGCCATATGTATTTTCATCAAGGGTAAGATATGTATTTCTATTACTGTTACCATATCCATACCATATCATATTTGCTACTTCCACCAAAGAAACTAAATGGAAGTAGAAAGAAGAATATTATAATCTACAATAGAAGCACATTCATTATAATCTACAATAGAAATACATTATAATCTACAATAGAAGTACATTATAATCTACAATAGAAGTACATTATAACCTACAAATTTATCCTTGGTTTATACATATGCATTCTACGATTGATTTGAATAACATTAACAAATTAGTCGTAGAAATTTCGACCATGAATAAAAAAATTTGTTCATGTTATTCGATAGCGTTTTCACCGCTCTGCATTGAATGGTTCATTTCATAATTAAGAGAGTAGAGCACTCGTGTTCCAGGAAAGATTGATAATGGTTAGTATCCCAAACACCTTCGGACACACCTTAGCGTGTGGCGCTTGGTTTAAACACATCATTTATAAATGGCCGCTTATCTATTCCGCCAGGCGTTAATGTGCCATGTTAATTTCTGGCCGGGCCTCAGCGTTTCATTACGTATGCTCTTGCGTGTAGGTGAGGCGCGGATCCAAGCCCTCGCAGAACCGGTTTCATCGGGTTCTGCCTCGTAAATCATTTTTGCTAGCGGGGAATCGGAGCTTTTCAATGGAGAACACAAAAAGTGCATCCGGGATGGTGGGAAAACGCGCGCATGCGTACTCCCGTGCTCGGCCACTGTGGCACAGCGAGGGGTCATCAAAATTCAAACCGAAAGGACCTCGTTTGGGGGATTCCACGTTGAAATGTCAGCCTGGTTTCGGGGAGATAAATCAGAGCAGGAGAAATCTGGAAATGACAGAGTTTGTTTGGGAAAAAAAAAAAAAAAAAAACGTTTTGTAAGAAACTACTCTGATTTTGGTCAGCTTTTTCTAGATCTAGAACAAAAGTTTAATTTTTTTAAGAGCTCAGATCGGATTAGTGCCCCATAAGAATGAAATATAGTATTTTGAAATAGATTACAACTATCCCCCTCCCCTCCCCCCCAAATAAATCTTGATAGGATGTCCGAGGGCATCGATCTCCAAACTTCAAACCTTTTTTAATTGCGTCCCTGTAAGATGCAAATAATCCATAGTTAAACCTCATGCAATATTATATACATAATTACAAATATAATTTTTAATTAGAATTTAATGTGCGCAATGTGATTGCATTTGTTTAGTTATGTCGAAGAAATCTGGTTTAATTAAGAAAATACTCTGGATTTTAAAAATCTACTTTGATTTTGATCAACTTTCTCTAGAAAAAGTTTAATTAGAAAGCTCAGATTAACTTTTAGAACAAAAAAAAAAAAAAAAAAAAAAATTTAAAAATAAATTAAACTTTTAGAACAAAAGTTTAATTTTCTTAAAGGCTCAGATCGGATTAGTGCCACATAAGAATGAAATATAGTAGTTTGAAATAGATTACAGCTATCCTCCCCCCGAATTCTTGATAGGCATGTCCGAGGGCAGCGATTTTTTTTTTTTTTAAATGTGTCCCTCTAAGACGTAAATAATTAATAGTTATACCCCATATAATATTATTAATATAATTACAAATTTACAAGTTTAATTAGAATTTGATGTGAACAATGTGGTTGTATTTGTTTAGTTATATCGAAGAAATCTGGTTCGATGTCCTCTGTTAATTCAATTAACAGAATCTTATCTAACAAAATTCAATTAATACCTTCTGTTAATTCTAATTTATTGACACAACGGTTGCCAATGCAGAAAGCATTACTTCATACTGGTATGTAGAACCGAAAGTAAAGATTGCATTCATAAAATGATAGGGAATCTACGTCTTTGGTGAAATCCGCTAGGGGGCGTGTACCCCACATTGATGATCATTGACCTAAGGCTTTTTTTCTGTCGCTGGTTAATACAAGTTTGAATGCTTGGTGGGTATGTTTCTATGTGACTTATGTAATATGATGCCTGAAAACAACGGCTACCAGTAACAGTACATAAATAAATAAATATCAACATTCGATTCTTATTTAACAAGTTCTTTCATGTAAAAGACAAATTTAGATTAATGCAAAAATAAAAAATAAAAAATATTGACATCATATCAGTTTGAATAATATATACTAATATTTCCCTCGTATATTTTGATCTATATAAGTCTTAAGAAGGCACATGAAAAAAGCAATTTATCAATAATAGTAAATATATATACATATATTTCTGCAATAAAATTTCATTTTGTTTGATAAACAGTCATTATTACAACACTATCATTGATAATATATACTACTACTTGATCACAGAGCTTGAGCTAAGATTTCAAACTTGCTGAAATAACATGAAATGAAAATCACTTTATATTATCAAGAATCACAATGCAATGCAATACGAATACGAATAAATGAACGAATAAATCAATGAATGAATTAGTGAACCATTTTCTCAGAGACGGGTGATCATAAAACAATGTGTTTATGAAAAAAAAAAAAAAATGCTTCGTTTTTTAAGGAAATTTTGATTTTTTTTTCTAGTCCTTCAAAGAAAATTTAAAAAATTTAAAACATCAAAATAAATTAAGGAAACATAGTTGCACCAATAGTATTTTTAATTAAGTTTTGATATAAATGAAGTTCATAGTTAGGTTTTAAAAAAATGACAGTGTTAACACCAAAGTAAAAATTTAGTTGTTTTGCAACCTTTTTTGGTTATTTGATAATTAAATCTTTAGTACAAATTTCAAACCAGAAAGAATATACAGATATGCATATTATGTGAAATATTTATGGAATTTGAATATTAATAGTATTTAACCATTTGAACTCAAAACCTTTTTATCAAATGAAAAAACAATTTCAAATAAAAGGAACTATTTTTCAAAAACTTTTAAAAACACTAAATACATATATGAAATTTAAAAAAAAATTGTCTTTAAAGACTAGCTGTAAACAAAAATATTAGCATGCTTTGTATTATCAATACATAAACACATTAAGAATACTTCCCGTCAACGCTTAAAATTGCTTTTTCAGCTTGGTCAACTTTTAAAGGTGTTGAACTTTAAACTTTTTATGTTATTAGTTAAAGAATTTGGCTTATTTAGAGCTTTCAAGAAAGATTCTATTTAATTAATTAAATTACATTCATAGGAGAAAAACGACCTCTTAAAATACTTTATAAGGATAAATGTATTCCTGATTCTTCATTTTTAATATTAACAACACCATTGAACAGTATGACGAATTGCATGCCTTCATTGGACAATATGACGAACATTGTAGATGAAATGCCTACAATCTACCTTTTAAATAGTGCTTGCTTTTTTTGGAATTCGTAATACTGTTTATTCCAATATAGAATTTTAATTGATAATACTTTTTTTTTTATCTCAAAATAGCACAATTATATATATATACGTATAGCTATATTATATATATTGGGATATTGTATATATTGTATATTGGGATATATGGTTCATAAAAATATCAGATCAAACTATATAATTATTTGGATTAAAGGCTAAGATTTCTAATTTACTAAAAAATATGGCAGAAAAATAATATCAATTCATTGAATTAATTTTTTTTTCATAAAAAAATACAATTTAACCACTATATAATATCTAATAATATAAAAGATTTAATATAAATATTTAGCAATTAATAATTATAATCAGCTCTAAAATTTTAATGTCATAAAATATAGCTTACATAAAAAAAATCCAACTTCTGCAATAAAAATGTGGTTGTGTTAAAGTTTGTTTATAATTGAACATAAATATTTTATTATGGTTAAAATAATACTTACTTTCATAAAGCTTCTCCTTTTTTTCAGGTGTCAGTTAGGACATGAAGCTCCTGAAGATGAAGAAGCTTTTGACTTGATGAAGCTTTCAGGATACCTGTTCGTACACTGAATGTATCCTGAATTTAAATTTTCCGGTATACCTTCAGTATACGTAGCAGGGATCCGTAATTCTCAGTATCAGAAAAATATTGGAAATATTTTTCACAGAGTGTTCGTCAACTCGAAGTGGAGTTCAAGTAACAAGTTCAATAATGTGATGCAACAGTAAAATTATTTACTACAATACATTTTATTAAATAAAAAGTATTTTATCACTAAAATACGGCAAGTTTAGTCATATATAATTAAAAAACATTTCTCGAATTGTATAAAAAATTACACAATAAATTTATTTAGTTAAAATGAATAAGACTTATAGTTTTATGATGTTGGAATATTTTCATACAACATTTTCATTAAAAAATTAAACACTAATTTATAAATTACATTGAAATATTTATAGTTGTTGATAGTGAAATATTTCGAAGTTAAAATTTACCTTTAAATTTAGTTGAATGTTAGTAGTCAAAATTAACTGAATTTTCAAGATAAATTTTGATCTAAAAATCATCTTAACCATAACTAATAAATTAGAAATCTAAACAATAACCCAATAATAAAATTAAATATTTCTTCATCATCATCATCAGTGGTGCAATAGCCCTATGGTGGGCCAAGGCCGTCTACCCACTGGCAGATTTTTAGACAGTAGATGTTTTCACTTTATTGGGTAGGGTTGTCAGCCCTACGCCCAACTCTCGACGGCATGTTAGACGAGACCTACAGTTTAAAGTGGATTCCGAACCACTACAAATATCCATGATACAGCTAGGACTCGAATCCGAAACCTGTGGCACCGCGCACCAGAGCGCTGGTCACTCGGCCATCAGGCTCCCATTTCTTCACATTCGTATTTGTTTTTTATTTATTGCGATTTTTGTCTCAATAAAACTTTAAAATGAAATCTGGAAATTTATAATATAATAATATTCATCATAATTCTTTTCTATATAGGTATGGTACATAAAAGATTTTCGCATCTTTATTTTTACAGTTTTTAAACTTTAGTTGCTTTTTTTAAATAATAAATAATACTTATATCTATCGCATTAAAGAATAATCATATCAATTAAATAAAAGCACCTCGTGTAATGATATTTTTTATTTTAAGAAAAATACAAGCAAATAATTTTTTTTGCTTTTCAATCAATATCGAATGTCAAAAAACAACTCTTTTCGTTCACAGGACAAATTTATCATGACCAGTCACAACGAAAATCATAAAAATAGGTAACTGTCAATATTTGAAAGCGATTATCCTGCCATACCTACATCAAACAGAACGATTTTGATACAATTTGATCATGTTTAGTCAATACATATATATATATCGGTATAAAAATTTTAAAAAGCCATGCATAACTTTATGAAATAATAAAAAAGAAATTAATTGAAATTAAAAATAAATTTGAAAATAATAACTTTAAAACTTTTATTGCCTATAGCGATAAAATGATAATTGAATTAAAAAGAAACATTTGAATATTTATGCCCAAATGCACTTAAATGAGTCAAAATGCTTTTACATCTAACATCTAAATGGAATAATCTCAAAATTTTTGCTTTTCGAGTCATAGAATTTCTACATAAGTAATTTTTTTTTATCCCAAAATAACATCTTTTAGGGCTTAGTAAAAATTAAGTGGCAATATTTCTAATGCAAAGATAAAGTGATAATTGAATTAAAAGGAAATATTCGAATATTTATGTCAATATGTATTTCATTTCAAATTCTAAAATAAATTTATAAATGTGATATTCTCAAAATTTTTATTTCATCTCAGAATTTCTACATAAATAAAAATTTTTTTGCCACAAAATAACATCTTTTATGCCTCAATATAAATTAACTGGCAGCATTTCTAATGCATATTTTTACATAAAACTGTCGAAAATAGATGTGATTATAAGTGGCTATACAATCTATTAAAAATCACTATTAAAATAATATCTTGTAGACTTTGTCCTTTACCTGAACGAATTCATTATGATTTGTAAATGTATCGAAACGTATGTTATTATATACAGTAAATATTTTTTAAATCAACTGTATTCTGAATAAAAAAAGAAACCTCTTTTCAATAAAAATAATAAATTAGTCAATAAAAATAATAACTTATATAAAAGTATATACATAATTGTAATTCAACAAAAAGAATAGACATTGGCACACATTGCTAATAAAGACATTAACAAATATTGTTCAAATTGTTAAATAGAAAAGAAATAAGTATGGCAAAACTGTTTAACATTATGTTTTCCTCAGAATTTATCTCAGTAATCATATCTCTTTAAAAATATATCTTCTTCCCCAAGCTATATTTATTTTTAGAGCATTAAATTTTAAAATTTAAAGAATTGAGTTATAAGTTTGAAAAATTAAAATTTAGAAACAAAAGTAATTTTATTTATTAAAAAGATACATTTATATTAAATGAATAGTTCAATTAAAGTTAGCTAAAAACTCTATAAATTCGTCTCAAACTGTTATATTTCAATTAATATACTTTCTTTGTTTCTGACGTGAATATTCCAATTTTAAATTCAGTATCTTTATCTAATGCGTTTCTGTGACTATCAAAGTAATCAATGGTAATCATAAATAAAAAATAGATTACTCTGCGCAATATTTTACTTCTCTCTCTCTCTCTCTCTCTCTATATATATATATATAGAGAGAGAGATATACAAAGTTATGTACATATGCAGAATTAATTAAAAATTAATCATTAAAAATGTAATATGATACCTAATTTGTAATTTTTTTATCCTTCACAAATATGCAAATTAATGTGACATTTTTGTACATGCTATTTCATATTTTTAAATATATGAAACAATGTATATATTCATTACATATTTAAAGCAAAATATGTAATGAATTATTTTATAATATAAGTATGTTTTTTAATTTATATATAGGGAGACAGAAAGAGAAGGAGATAAATTTTTTTCAGTATATATTTTTTATGGATATATTTTTATGTATAGAATTGCTTCGTCTTTTTTTTACAATTTATTATTTGTAATTTTAATTTTACTTAATAATGATTTCAGCATATTTAAACTGCAGAGATAAAATTTATCAATTGTCATTAGATTTTGATGAAACCTTGATTTAAAAAGTATTTTCCCTTAAAAGCTTTTTTTAATCATGATTTCATATTTTACAAATTTTGTGTATTGTTAAATGACTTTAGCTATGAAATTTAAGGTTTCCTTTATGCATAATCTATAAATAAATTTCACGTTAACATTATAATTATACGTCATACCAATATATAAATAAATGTTTTATATTTGCATATAACAATTCCTGTTTGATAAAAATTTATTGTTAGATTATATTATTATTTTTCTATTCTGAGAAGTATATTTTTTTAAATATATTTTCTTACTGTATAGTTTACATTACAAATTTTTAACATAATTTGCATGACATCTGTTAATTGTAATAAATTACTTAAAATAGAAATTTATTAATTTCTATATTTGTCTAATATGATAAGTATTTTTATAATATTAATATTTAATTTGTAAATAAAAAGATGCATTAATCACTTCAAATTGATTCGTCAAAATATAAATAAACAAGATGAAGTATTGAATTACAATATATAAATTTTTATTATTGTATTCCTAGATATGTTAAATGTCCCACTTCCGTTGAAAAAATTGCAAGTTTGTCATTTTGTATTGATTTAGTAAACAATATTTAAAAATAAATTATTAAATCTAATACACGCTAAATGGACAAATTAATGGATATTTGACTTTATTCTTATAAAGAATGACATCATTTTTCTCTCAGATGGTGGGAAATAACTATATATAGAAAATTATCTAGTAATTCCAATCATAAATTCCTACCCTTTCAGAAAATATTCAATTTTTGTAGATATTTCTTTTAAACAAACAATAATAATGAGATTCATTAAATTTTTGGTAGTTTTGCATTTTAAAATGTTTTTTTAAATATTATTATTCATTCTTTAAATCATCAAAATAATATTCCTGCTCCATTTTTTTCTCGATACAATATATGCAGATAAGTACCACAGCTTTGATTTTTACTCAATATCATATACTTTTTTCTCATTAAGTGTCTTCTTCAAACATCGCACGTTTTTATGCAAAGTGCAAAAAGTAACCTCAAATTCAAATATCACTTGCTTAATCAATATTATTTAATGAAATTCAGCAGGGTCAAGTGTAACAATTCCTTAGAAATAATATTCAAGTATATCTAGCCATTTGAATATTGAGTATATGCAAGTATATCTAGCAATGTGCATTTTTTTGTTTATCGTTAAAATAAGTTCATTATTGTTTAAAACTACAGACGAATTCATTGATCTATAAATATATTATAATTTTAACATGAAATACAAGCAAAGGTTGTATGTAAATACAAATCAGCAAGAATAATATTTTGGGTTATATATATTTTTCTTTTTTAGTTTAAAATAATTATTAATTGTTATTTTAAGTAATTTTTAATGTTATTTTAACGTAACATCATCGAAATGTATGCCATCATATCAAGATTTTCTTTCTAAATGTGCTGTTAAGCATAGCAAATTTCACGTGCTATTCCTTTAAAGGGTAAATAAAAAGAGCATATGGTTGTATGACAAATAAAGTAAATTGCATTATTTTCAGAGTCTCCAGAAGAAAGTATTAGAATGCTTTAATTATAATACAATTTAAATCATGATACAAATTAACTTTTAAGACACTATAATGAAAAAATCATTATATCCATTTATATAAGTAGGTTATTAATATTTCTCGAAACTATTTCATTGTTCTGAAAATAATGATATTTTAAGGAAGGAGAATTTATATATTTTATAAATAAATATGAAGACAAACATGAATTTCTTTCCTCTTAACATTTTATGCAATTTATATAAAGAACAATTTATCTTATTACTGGCAAGGAAATGTCACAATTATTTATAAGTGGTCAAGCCAATTACCAGTATAAAAAGAGTTTTAAAAAAGCAATTACTTTAAAATGATTTGCATATTCCTTAAAATATATTAAATGTATTTTTCAGTCTGAATATTAAATTAAATATCATTACAAGTAAAACAATTAGCCCTGCAAAATTCTTAAAAAATGGAACATATTTTATTAAATTATTCATAAAAAACAAATATGTCAATTAATTATTGTTTTATTTTATGTTTTTGTAATAATTAAAACTAATGCTTTTATATTTTTTATTAGAACTAATACAATTCTTGAAGAATTAGATATGGAAAAAATACCCATTAAAGCAGAGAAAAAGATAATATTGAAACTGAAAAGGAATTTTCGGTAAGTTCGTACATTTATAATATTACAAAATAATCGACCATTGTTCAAATATTTTAAATATTAACCAATCAATTTGAAATTATGCTATAATAACAAATAGCGTTTTTATTTATTAATTGTTTATTTAAGTTATCCTATTATAATGTATAATTATATAGAAAATAAATTTATTGTCAACAAATTACTTAAATAAAATTATTTTTTCCCGCAATGCAACTTTTTAAAAATAAATTTCAATATTTTCAGTTAAATACCTTAATTATAAATTCAGAAATAAAGAGACACATTTTAAGCGATAATCAATTGTTTTTTTAAAAATATTTTTGCAAGTCATAGAGATAAAGCAATTGAAAAATGGTTACTTAGTGTTCATCTATCAATAACATTATTACAAAACGTATGAAATTTAGTAAACATAATTCAGATATTATTATATGTTTTTCTGCAGAAATAATTTTTAAAGATGTCTTTGTTTAAATTTGTTGATGAATAATATTTAAAGTGTGATGAGCATGTACAGTTTTTGATATTATACTGACACTTTAAACCAATACTTTTAAGTATGTATAAAATAAAAAATATTATTAGATATATTAAAATACATTTAATTTCTTTAAATTATCAGTACAAAATGTTAAAAAAATGTTATTTAAAAATGATATTTAGTATTCATCAATAACATTATTATAAAACGTATGAAATTTAGGAAACATAATTGAGATATTATTATAAAGTTTTCGACTGAAATAATTTTTAAAGAAGTCTTTGTTTAAATTTATTGATGGATAATACTTAAAGTGTGGTGAATATGTACAGTTTTTGATATTATACTAATACTTAAAACCAGTATTTTTTAGGAGTATATATAAGATAAATATTATAACACATGATATATTAAAACACATTTAATTGCTTGATAATTTGAAGTACAAAAAACATTATGTTTCTTAAATTTTTTTTTTACTTTATTGAATTTGAAAATATTTAATGATAACAAACGTTAAATTAGATGTTAATTAGTAGATGGTGAATTAGATCACGTACTTCTTTATTATTCAAAGAACGTTCTTTTTAATAAATATAATTAAAATTTTATTTCGTGTAAAATCACTGATTATTTAAATTTTTTGATGTACAATATTTAAAGTGTGCTGAATATGTCTAATATTTAAAGTGTGGTAACAGTTTTTGATATTATACTAACACTTTAAAACCAGTATTTTTTGGAGTATATATAAGATAAAAGGTATTATAACAAAAGAGTATTAAAATACATTTTAATTGCTTGACAATTTAAAGTAAAAAAAGTATTCTTTAAATTTTTTGTACTCTTTTCAATCCAAAAATATTTAATGATAACAAACACTAAGTTAATTAATACAATAATGATAGGGAGTTAGATCACATTCTACTTTATCATACAATAAATTAAAATTCCATTTTGTGTAAAATCGCTGGTTTTTTTTAAATTTGTAGATGAATAATATTTAAAATGTGGTGAATATGTACAGTTTTTGATATTATATTAACACTTAAAACCAATACTTTTTAGGAGTGTATATAAAATAGGTATTATAAGAATTAATATAATAAAATGCATTTAATTGCTTGATAATTTAAAATAAAAAAGTATTCCTTTTTACTCTATTGAATCCAAAATATTTAATTATAACAAACACTAAATTGATTATTTAATACAAGAATGATGGTGAGTTAGATCACAATTCTTTATTATTCAACGAACGTTCTTTTTATAGGAATATAATTAAAATTCTTTTTCTTGAAAAATCACTGGTTTTTCTTAATATGTAATCAAAAGAAGGCAAATAAAAATAAAAAATAAACTGATTTTGAATATCAAAATAATAAAGAATATCAAAATAATTCGAAAAAAATTATGAATCTCTTTATTAAGAGATTAATAATCAATTTTTTCCGCATAATTAAGTTATTAACATCGCATTTTTTTACTAAACATTTCCGACAGTGAGACAGACAGTTTAAGTCTCAGACCAATTTAAATAATAATACTAATAATAAAGTCTAGTCATGGAATGACCCATTCAGCAAATCGTTCCTTCAACTTACTCACAACTCACGCATTCTGCCCGTTCACCTAAAACCGGCTTACACACGCAAACCTCGTGTATCACTACGCCGGCTCGTATACAAAGCAAACAAAAACTTCCCAACAACTTTTTCTTTATTTTTTTTTTTTTCTTCTTTTGCCAAACCAAAAAAGTAAACCAAGCCAAATGCAAACCAAAAAAAAACTCCTTACCTTTCACGGCATCTTGTGGAAACATCTTCCATTATTTGAAATGCTTTTTCGGCGGGCATCATCTATCAGATAAGTTTACATGGTGACGTTAGATGGGAGAAAAAGAACGCAACGTGAGAGAACGCAAGACTGGCCAATATGGCGGTGGGTTGGATGTCGCGGGGCATTTCGGGAAGGGAGGCTCGCCGTCGTTGGTTGGCGATTATACCTTTTGTTGCGGATGGCAGCAAATCGATAAGCGCCAATTGAGGAGAAACTTGAATATTGATGAGGTGGGGTCAAGTTTTTTTCTGGGACGGGACACTTTGTACTGACCCCCCCCTCCCCCTTTTCGGTTCGGGGATGACCTGGACAGGTCATGAATCAATGAGTGGAGACAAAATAGGAAAGGACCGCCCCCTTTTAGATGGCCCGGGAATGGTGGGAAGGAAAGGAGTCAGGAAAAAAAAAAAGTTTCTGTTCGGTTCCGAAAAAAGTTTTGTATATTGAATATTAAAGTATATAATTTTTCTTTTAAAGTTTATTTTCTGGTGAGCAAAATAAGTAAACAACTGAGAAAAATGGATCTCATAATTAGAAATATTTAGAAAATTACAGCGACAGAAGGAACAAATTAATAAAATGCAGAAAAAAGTATTAAAAACAACAGCAAATACCAAGATTGGAAAATAAATAAAATAAAAAAATGCGAAATTCTCCCCCCCAAAAAAAAAAAAAGATGTTTGAATAATAATAAAAAATATATTTTTTAATTTGATTAATTTTATTTTAAAATTATGAAAATAATAATTTTTATAACATTTGAACGAAAAAAAAAAAAAAAAAAAAAAAAAAAAAAAAACAGTAACATAATAATTCTGACAGATATTCTTTTCCAGTAATTTTTTGTAAATGTTTCAAATGACGAAAAAATTTTAATTTGTTTTAAAAATAATTTTTTTCTTAGTTAATTAATAAAAATGATAATATATTACTGTCTGATGCAAATATGATTAAGACACGCACGTTCTTCGTTTTTTTTTCGAATTCCATACTTTCCATTACAAATCTCATACATATAAAAATAGATAACATGAACAAATGTAATATAATTTATTTGGTTTATAAAACTTTACATATTATAAATAGATTAATAAATTATTATTGAATATTACTTTTCTAAAACTTAAATTTTAAATTGTTGCTGTTTTTGTTTGTTGATTTCTATCTTTTTTTTATTACTAAAACATTTAGAGAATTTTAAGATAAGTTACATCAAATCAAAAATTAATCTTAATTCTTTAATACAGGTATGTATAGAGTTCAACTTGTTGTTTCTTTTAAGGTCAAATATGTTAATATTTCTATAAAAATTCATATAGTTGATTTGATAAAAATGTAATGAAAAAACATTTTACTTATTTATTTATTTATTTTTTATTTTATTTTTATTTATTTACTTTTATTATTCAAAATAGGAAATAAGGCTTGAAAAGATCATTATGCTATTTTTTTTTCTTTCTAAATACAGACTTCTGCGATATTGACACCCTAAACAAATATAATTCTTTGTAAAAGTAGAGTAAAAAAATTAATTAATTATTTAATAGTAGGCACAATCCAAATGCGTTATTAAATTAATTCTGGTCAATAATTTAATGTAAAAAAAAAAAAAAAAAACTGTAAAAAAAGCGCCTCTAATAAAAGAATTTCATTGGTGTTGGCAATCAAGACATTGTCCATTGACAAATTTTTGTCTCAAGAATTCATTACTTATTTTATGGTATTATTAAAAACCTCTTTAATTTTTATTTTTCTTCAATTCTTATACATTTTGAAAAGCTCAGACCTATTTAGATTTAAAAAAATAATATTCATTGTTTCAAATTACTCAAAACCTCAATGAATGATAATCATTTTTGGGTTTAAGTATTATAAAAATTAAACCAAATATTGTCATACTTATTAAATCAATGTAACATAGGCATCAAATGCTTAATTTACTATGTAATGTACCATATTATTTTATTAAAAATGTACAGCGTTTCGTTTTTATATTTGTATCGTTATCTGCATTTCACTCTCTCTGTCCTTATAAACACACACATATATACATATATATATATATATATATAATTAGAAGGTATAAAGATACTTCAAACATAGCAATTAAATATATTTTTCTATTTTAGAATAAAATATGATATAAATTTGTAATATTATTTATTCCATTATTTATATCTACACTGATATGCTTTAAAATAACTGCCTTAAAAATGTACATTACGTTAGGGATATGAATACACGGGCCACACACACAAGTTTAAACACAATTAACCTAACTTAACGTAAATTTTTTAACGTAGTAATTTTAAAACATATTGATGTAAACTTCCAATTATAAATAATGGAATAATTAATATTACATAAATTAATAACAGATTTTATTCTAAAATAAAAATATATATATTTAATTGCGACGTTTGGCGTATCTTTATACCTTCTAATTAGAGCAATAAGAGTAATAAATGCTAATAACATACTAGAAAGTTGTGAATAAAAATACTAGATTAAATAGTAATAAAAATTTTGGAAAATATTATTTTTCCCTCCGAAAAAAAAAAAAAAAAAACCACTTTAACTGTTTAGATAGAAAATGTTTTAAATGCTTCCGTGTAAAACATAAAAAAAAAAAAAATTTATTTTTATTGATTTAATAACTTTTAATGTTTTTCATATTTTAGTCATTTTTTAATTTCAGTATTATACCAATGTTCATTTATGTAAGTAATTATTACTAAAATTTAATACTAAAAAGTTGCATGGCTTAAATTAGAAAAACATGACATAAATTAAAACATAACTTAAATTTGAAAAACACGATTAAGAAAAAAATACACAGCTATTGCTTACTTTTAGGTTCATATCTATTTATTTTCAGTTCTATTCCAACAAAAGACTCGTTGAATTATTTTAATGGCTAATTTTAATGGCTAATCTATAAAGAATGAAACTACTTCGATGGTTTGACGTTGATCTCTAATAAGAGTAGTGCCTTCTGGAAGAAGAAATTTCAGGATTAATCCAGATAACTTCAACAGATAGTTAGCTTGTAGATGGGAGATAATCTTTATCTAATCTCCAGATAACTTCATTCTGTAACTCAAGTAATTGTTACTAAAATTTATTACTAATAAAACTACATAGCTTAAATTTGAGAAACATAGCGTTAATTAAGAAAAAAATATGCAACGACTGGCTACTTTTATGTTCATTATCAGTTCTATTCCAACAAGAGGCTACTCACATTTTAATGTTGGTCCTAAACTACTAATTTTAAAAATAGTTCGTGACCAACATTAAAATGCGTTGAATTAATTTTTTTTATATTAATACTAAAAAAATTAATGCAACGTATAGTATGGTATAGTATATTTATATAGTATTATTATTATTATTTTTTTTTTACTAATTTTAAATTTTAATCTACAAAGAATGAAACCACTTCGATGGTTCGACGTTGATCTCTAGCAAGAGTAGCGCCTTCTGAAAAAAATTTCAGGATTAATTCCTCCATATTTGTTTATCTCCTATTAAAGAAAAGTAATCTTGTCGATGGATGATAATCTTCATCTAGTCTTCAGACAATTTCCTCCTGCTACTCATTTTCTAAAGCAATGAGTGCAACTCATGTACCACCGGGAATAGATTCTTCCTTTCCTTGAAAGAAAACTAACATTCACTACATGAGTACTAATCGATCGGTCATGAACTACTAATTTTAAATGTAGTTCATGACCAACTTTAAAATGCGTCGCATTAATTTTTTTTCGTATTAATGGTTTTAATATTAATACTAAAAAAATATACAGCGTATAGTATATTTATATAGTATTAAGAGTATTTTTTTTTACTAATTATGAATTTTAATCAACAAAGAATGAAACCATTCGATGGCTCGACGTTGATCTCCAGCAAGAATAGTACCTTCTGGAAGAAATTTCCAGATTAATTTCTCCATATTTGCTTGTTTTATTGAAGAAACGCAAACAGACAGTTAGCTTGTCGATGAGAGATAATCTTCATCTAATCTCCAGATAATTTCCTTCTGCTACTCATTTTCTAAAGCAGTGATTGCAACTCATATGTCAGTTCAGGCAAAAAAATTTTTAAATGTTTGCTAATAAAACATAATTTTTTTTTTTTTACTGATTTTGAATTTTAATCTATAAAGAATGAAACCACTTCGATGGCTCGACGTTGATCTCTAGCAAGAGTAGCACCTTCTGGAAAATATTTCAGAATTAATTTCTCCATATTTGCTTATTTTATAGAAGAAACGCACACCGATAATTAGCTTGTCGATGGAAGATAATCTTCATCTAATCTCCAGATAATTTCCCTCTGTTATTCTTTTTCTAAAGCAGTGACTGCAACTCATGTACCACTGGGAATTGATTAATCCTTTTCTTGAAAGAAAACTAACATTCACTACATATCTATTAATCGATCTGTCATGAACTACTAATTTTAAACGTAGTTTATAACAACGTTAAAATGCGTTGTATTATTTTTTTATTTTTGTAGTATTAATGGTATTAGTATTAATACTAAAAAAATCAATACAATGTATAATATATTTTATAGCATTAATATTATTGATTTTTTTAAAACTAATTTTTTAATTTTAATCTATAAAGAATGAAACCACTTCGATGTCGATGGCTCGACGTTGATCTCTAGCAAGAGTAGTGCTTTTTTAGAAAAAATTTCAGGATTCATTTCTTATTTACTTATTTTATTGAAGAAACGCAAACAGACAGTTAGCTTGTCGATGGGAGATAATCTTCATCTAATCTCCAGATAATTTCCCTCTGCTATTCTTTTTCTAAAGCAGTGACTGCAACTCATGTACCACTGGGAATTGATTAATCCTTTTCTTGAAAGAAAACTAACATTCACTACATATCTATTAATCGATCTGTCATGAACTACTAATTTTAAACGTAGTTTATAACAACGTTAAAATGCGTTGTATTATTTTTTTATTTTTGTAGTATTAATGGTATTAGTATTAATACTAAAAAAATCAATACAACGTATAATATATTTTTATAACATTAATATTATTGATTTTTTTAAAACTAATTTTTTAATTTTAATCTATAAAGAATGAAACCACTTCGATGTCGATGGCTCGACGTTGATCTCTAGCAAGAGTAGTGCTTTTTTAGAAAAAATTTCAGGATTAATTTTTTATTTACTTATTTTATAGAAGAAACGCAAACAGATCGTCAGCTTGTCGATGGGAGATAATCTTCATCTAATCTCCAGATAATTTCCTTCTACTATTTATTTTTCAAATGAGTGACTTTAACGCATATACCCCTGGGAATCGATTCCTCTTTTCTTGAAGGAAAACTAAAATTCACTGCAATTAGATTACGAAAGAAGCTTTAAAAGAAATGACCATGAAAGAATTAAATTAAGATTCTTTAGTAAAATAATGAATAAGAGCACATTTAAAAGTTGAAAATATTAATAAAGATTGCATCTTATCAAAATTGCAAAAAAAGCTTTGCAATTTAATTTTATTATGGTTTGTTGCTTTAGTTATATAAAATTTTCGCTAGGAGAAGGAAGGAAAACCTTTCAAATAAATTTTTCATTACTTTTGAAATAATATTATATATGCATTTAATTTTTGTTTCAGTAATTCTTCTTTTAATTTTTTAAAATTATTTTTAACTTATTGTTATTAAAATTAATTATTATAAAAAAAATTATTGTGAGTAAACTAAAGATAAATCTCAGTTATTGTTTCCCTTTACTTTCGTATATATTTGTTAATAGTATGAGAAAGTAAAGAAATAATATGTTTAAAGATCTTCATTTTAATATCAGCATCATCAATAGTAATTACAGTTTGAATGTAAGTAATCCACATTATTTTAATAAACAAATTAGAAAAAAGTTATTTACATAAAATGACTAAAATGTTTGTTATGTAGCAAAAATTAAGTAAAGTACTATCCTCCCTTTAATTTAAATGAATTATTTTCTATAATATAATTTCGTTCAAAAGTATGATATAAGTAAATTTTTTTCATGTAAATATTTTCTAAAAGTTTTATTCTTCTAGTATATATTGTTTATTAATTTTCAGTTTCACGTTAATTATTTAATTATTTATTATTAAAAAGTACAAAACTTAAAACTTAAAAATACATGCGTCCATTGTTATACGACTCTCAACAATGTTCAATATGACGCCAATTTACTTCTTCAAGTGTGATGCAAAAGCAAGGGAAAAAAAAAAAAAAAAAAATGCGTATAATTTTCACATTGTAAACACAGAAAAAAAATTAGCGAATATATAAAATGTAAAGATAACAACCAGCAAAAATGATACCATTTTCTGTCGCGCTATTAATGTTAAAGACATTAACTTTCCATTCCTGAAAAATCTTCGTTTGAACATACTATAAAAATTCTTCTAGACGAAGACTAAATTCTAGATTATTATTATTATTATCACTATATTCCACTGTCGGATGACTTTTGTTACCATAGCAATAAACGGGGGGAAAAAACCCCTCTCAAATTTGAAAATATTTAGTACGAAATCTGTCGTGTCGATATGAATGTCAATATTATGTATTTATAAATATTTTTTGTATTAGGGTAAAATTGTTTGTAGTTATTATTTAATTCATGTGTTGTGGTGGTATATTTTATGTGCGTTCGTTGTTGGAAGGGTGCATTCGATGGTCACTAGTCTTTACAGGATGCGAATCCGATCTGTTCATTATATAATGATTAAGAACAATTATATCTTAATACAAAAAAATATTTATAAATGCATATTGACATCCATATCGACACGACAATAATCTCACTCTAATGTAATTCGCTGAATCGCGGTGGGAATATGCATTGTTTGTAATCTTTTGAAAAGAAAATAACTTACATCCATGCTAGATGAGGAACTCCATCCTCTCTAAAAAAAACATACATATGTCATCACCAAAAATCTGCTGTAAGACATCTTGTCAAAGTGTCATCACATTACTATTTTCAGTAGCATTAATTAAGCGGTTCGAAGAGCCATAACTTTCGTTTGTTTATCTGATGCATCGTTCTAATTAGCACTATATGACATGAGATATGATATAGATAATAAAAATTATTTAAAAGTTTTCATTTATGATAGCGAACCTAAATTGCAAGGTTATCTTAGTCAATTAGTTATTCTCTTTAAAAGGAGGAACTCGTTCTTATCTTACTTTCTTCTTATCTTTAAGCTTAGAAAATATTCTGCTATTTAATCTGAAGAAAATTTTCACCTTGCAGTTATGAAACTGATAGACGTGTATTAGATTCCAAAATTCATTTTCTAATGGGTTTTTTTCCTTACAAGCTAACTATCGCAGTTTCGTATATTCTCTGATAGATTAAATTTAATGTGATACTTAATATTCTTTTGAAGTGAGACCGACTTTCTAGATATTTGTCTGCATTATATTCTTTTCTTATTTTTAAGCATAGCAAATATTCAACTATTTAACATGAATAAAATTTTCACCTTACTGTTTTGAAGCTGATAGATGTATATTAGATTTCAAAATTCATTTTTTAAAATTGTTTTTTTTTACAAGCTAACTATCGCAGTTTCGTAAATTCCCCAATAGCCATTAAATTTTTAACATCTTTGATAGTTCATTCTTTTTATGTTATTTTAGTAAATTAAAGTATTTAGGGGGGCCTGACGGCCATGTGACTAGCTATCAGGTGCCCGGTGCCACAGGCTACGGGTTCTAATCCCAGCGGGGCCATGGATGGTTCGGAATCCACTTTAAGCCGTAGGTCCCGATCTAATATGACTATAGAGCGTTGGGCGCAGGGTTGACAACCCTAGCCAGTAAAAAAAAAAAAAGCATCTCATGTCTCGAAATCTGCCACTTATCCATTATGTCTTGGCCCACCATGAGGCTGTTGCGCCAATGGAGAAGGAAGTATTCAAGACCAACATTTTATTTCTAATGTTTTTCTCTACGCAAAAAATAATCAAACACTTGGGTGTCATCAGTGATCAATAAAATTTGTTACTTATTTTTAAGAGCCGTTTTTTTTTTTCTTTCTGAAGTATAACAAAAAAATCTCTCTAAACTGTTAATGAGAAATATTTAGTCGATTTTTCTGAAAATTTCGTGGGTTTGTGAACAGCCAATAAAGTGAGAGTTATATAGTACTTAAAATTTTTTTTTAATGTTTACTAAAATAGGTAATCGGGTTTTGATTTAGTAAAGCTGCTTTTGTGAGCATTTTCAGTGGTTTTTTTTCTCTTGCGACACTTAACTGACCTCTTTTGTATAGCAGCCAAATGTAGAGATAAGTGTATACATACATACATACAAATGCATATATATATGATTTTGCATTTTAATTTTCTTGCGACGACTGACCTCTTTTGTATAACAGCCAAATATAGATATTTGGCAACACTGAAAGTCTTAATTTATATACATAGTTATAATATATATATATATATATATATATATATATATAGAGAGAGAGAGAGAGAGAGAGATACATACATACATACATATATATATTCATTACGCTGAGATAATTTCATTTTTGTCGTCAGTAAATTTCTAGCTCCATCACAATTTAAGAATTGCTGAATTAGTTGACAGAATCTCTTACAACAAGACAATTTCTAGTTCATGTTCCCAGATTTAAAAAGCAAAATTTCTGAGGACAAAATCTCTAGGAATATCTTCTTAATGTCTGATTTCAAGAAACTATTCAATGTGTGGTTGCTCCTGATTTGTCGAAATAGTGTCAAGATCTGGACCAACTATGTGTTTCTTGATATGTCAGAATCTTTATAAAAATTAAATCAGTAAATATATGAATATGGATTGAAATAAAGGCCAAACTCGTTTTGTTGTGAAGTCAAATTAATTTCAAATGTGTAACTGGAATTTATTAATTTATGCATACTCAATAAAAAATTTCTTATGTTTTTAAAACCATCAAAACATCCATTGCATTGTATATTAGTGTCTTTAAATTTGCATGCTTAGAGCAGACATTTTTCACACTTTTAAAACAAGAATAACTAAAAAGAAAATGCTTACTAGACGATTTTACATATTTATGTATGGCTTAAGATTTTTTTATATTTTACTTTCAGATGGTCCTAAGTTTCATGATTATTAGATGTAAAAATCCCATACTTATTTGTGATATTATCTACCTAGATGAAACAATGTATTTGCTGTGTCTAATCCTCAGTATCCTGCAGTACGAGACGGACATCCCATAAGTAGTCCACTCTTGGATGGAGGGAAAGGGCAGCTTCTGTTGTGATGGTGCACCCATAAGTAAAAGTCTGACTTGTCTCTGTGTCAATGTTTTTTTTTCCTTCATAATTATAGTTATTATGTTTAATTAATACAAATTCATATATTACTAAATGTATTTTAATACTATTGAATTTTATTTTTGCAAGTTATGTTGTCACCTTAGCTAATTTCAACCATATGTCTTAAAGCATGGATATTTATAGTGTAAGTCTCCCTATATAATATATTAAATCTCCATGTTTAATAATCTTATTTAATTAGTTTTTTAATCTCCATAATCATTACAGAAGCATATAAATATAATTTTTTATTTTCTTCTTCTTCTTTTTTTTTTTTTTTTTTTTTTCAGGTGGGGCATGAAAACTAAAAAGTTTTAATAGTTATTTTGATCCGTAAAAAAAAAAGGTATTATGAAAGTTGTCACTAATACAAACACATAAAACACTGTTTATTTATTTATTTTTTTTAGAAAAAGTTTTTACGGTCGTTCTTAAAGAACTTTGTTGTTATATTCTTTGTTAGGAATTTTTTTTTTTACTTATGATAACTTTTCAACTTACGTTTTTCTCCCTTTAAAAATCTAGAAAATAATTACGATTTCTATTTATGCATGCAAATTTCTTTTTCGAGCGAGGAATTAATGTACTATTTCCAACGAATTTTAAAATTTTTTTTTTTTTTTTTTTTTTTTTTTTTTTTTTTTTTTTTTTTTTGCGAATTAAACAAAAATTAAAAAGTTTTTTTTTTTTTTTTGTTATATTTATCAATCGTATTTAAAAAAATATTTTCTATCACTTGTACATTTAACGTATTTCGTACATTAATTACATTACATTATTCGTTCGTATTTCGTATTTAACGTATTAATATCTCTCACACATATTTTGGCAGAGCGTAAGTATTTACATATATACATAAATAAACTTGAACAGATAAATTAACACGGCTGTAGTTCCCTATCATCAGGGATAGCATATTTAAAAATAAAATCTAAATTTTTTTTTCCCTTTTACGTGAGAATATATCTTTTGGGAGCTGCCTCTCTTTAAAATTAGGTAACATTAGAAACGATATTAAAACTAAAATTGTGACTCTACATTTTCTTGACTCTACAATTGTGATTCTACTACTTTGCATCATTGATCTATTTACTACAGAAATAGATTTATCATGCTATATCGAATGTAAAATTAATAAAATACGATAAGATAATAACACATACGATTATAACAGCAGTATGTCATACCATAAATTAATGTCATCACATATATAAAACAAAATTCTTATATCCTGAATTCAAATTAGTTAGTGCAGTACAGTATTACAGTCCCGGACTATGCAGTCACCATAGTTTACTATTTCGAATAAAACAACCTGAAAATGAAATCCAGCTATAAAAATGTAAGTGGAATGCATACTCACTACAATATCTTTAGTTTTCTACATCTTATTTTATCCTTTAATATTTTCATTTTTAAGTGTAACATTTGATGATATTTTAATTATGTTGCCTTAAATTTAATAGACATTTATTATTATTATTATTATTATTATTTTGCTTTATCATTGCGTCTTCAAAATAATTCGATTCACGTGGATAAAATAATTATCCCGAAGACCACGTTATAGCAGTGTCACATTACACTTCTATAGTAAAAGTAATAAAATATTCATACATATATAATACATATATAATATAATAAAATAATAAAAGCCCAAAATAAAGCGGTAACGGTTATAAACGGTTAACGGTTTCGAATTAAAAGTTGAAATCTAGCTACAAAAATGTAAATGCAACACATGCTGAATACAATATCTTTATTATTTTGCATTTTATTTTAACCTTCAATATTTTCATTTTTAATTATAACTTTCGATAAAATTTTAATTGTATTGCATTAAATTCAATAGGCATTATTATTATTAGTAGTAGTAGTATTTCTCATTGAAACCTCAAAATAACGCTGCTCGCCTTTCACTGTTAAAATTGTTGTGTCGATGACTGCATTATAGCAGGGTAGACTGCTCTTCGATAGTAAAAGGAATAAAACATTCAATTAGAAAAAAAATATATGCTTTATCAAGAATTATTATTATAATAAAATAATAAAATCTCAAAATAACGCAGCCACGATTATAACGGCAATAGAAATGGTGTTCCCATAAATAACTGTGATTAAATGTAAAAACAAAAAGTTATAGTTATTTCGCATATTGAATTTAAATCAGTTATTGCAGTACTGTATTTTCAATTACTCTATAAAAAAAATGATATAAAAGATTATACAATCACCACAGTTTACCGTTTTGGATAAAAAATGAAATTCAGCTACAAAAATTTAAGTGCAATACATACTCAATACAATATCTTTATTTTTTTGTATTTTATTTTATCCTCTAATATTTGTATTTTTCACCGTAATAGTCAGTAATATTTTAACTACTTTGCTTTATTTATTCAATAGACATACTTTTGTTTGCTTTATCACTGTCTTTGCGAAATAACATGGTTAGTCTATAACGTGGATAAAACAGTTGTTTCCCGATGACCATGCTATAGCAGGGTCACACTATACTTCTAGAATTCAACAAATAAAACATTCATTTAAAAAAGAAATATATACTTTAGCAAAAATTATTATTATTTTAATGAAATAGTAAATCCCTAAAATAACGCGGATACAATTATAATGCGAATAGAAGTATGATACGTTATAAATAACTGTGATTAGAAATAACAAAAACTTTTACCTATTTCGTATTTTGAATTCAAATCAATTATCACAATATTGTATTTTGAGTCATTCTATTTTTCTATAAAATAAATGACGTAGACTTACAAACACAGTAGTGCACCATTTTCGAATAAAGCAATGTGAAAATAAAGCCCAGTTACAAAAATATATTACTTATTCAACACACATATATATATTTATTTTATTTTATTTTTTAATATTCTTATTTTTAACTGTAGTATTCGATAATATTTTAATTATGTTACAATATTAATTTAATATTCATTTTTTTTTCGTTTATTACTTCATTTTTGAAATAACGTTGTTAGGTTACAATGCGGGTGAATAACCTTATAAGCCTGTTGTAGCATGATGACACTGTATTTCTAGAATCAAGGAAATAAACATTGATTTAAAAATGAAGTATATGTTTTAGCAAAGCATTGAGGAAAAAATTGTTGTTTTAAATTAATAAAAACATCAAATACATTATACATTCAACAATTTAAATTTTTATAGAAAAAAAAAAATGTGAATGTCAACACTATAAAAGAAATTAAGGAAATAAATAATTTTTAATCAATTTTTGTAGTAATCATTTTTAATTATATCTTTGTATTTTTTTATTTATTTTGAATCTAATTAATTTTTGGCCCAAACCCACGTTATTATTTAAAACCGAGAATACAGGATTAAAAAAACATCCATACCGCCGGATTATGTGGCAGACAATAAAAGTTGGATATTTTATTGAATCTAAATGAATATTTGTTAATTACGTTTATTATTTACTTAGCAAATATAAGAAAAAAAAATTTTTTTTTATTCATATATTAGAAAAAAGAGTTTCAATTTTCCATCATCACATTCCTTTACATACGATACTCATTCGCTTACATTCGCTTCATCATGCTTACATTTAATGCATTTGTTTACATACGTTACTCATTTGTTTACATTTATTACAAAGTTAGATAAAAAATAAATTCATTTAAAAAACAACAGCGCCAGAAACAATGAAAACGAATCCTTCATGATGAATAAGTAACTGTTACATTTTTATTATTCGTCATTTGAAGTAGTTGAGGGAAAAATAAATTTGTTTAATAATAATAAAAAAATACTAAAGCAACAAAACCACATTTAATGCCACATAAATTAAAATAATTTTCTTACTAACTTAATAAACATTTAAGCATTCGCTAAAAAAAGTTATGCATTTTTAATGAAGAATACATTTTTTTAGCAAGACTTCCCAAGAAAAATAGACACTTTTTTTTCTACATGAAGAACGTTTTTTACTTTATCTATATAATGAAATATTCTTATTCAATAATATTAATAGTCTTTAACGAAGAATTGCACATAAAAATCGAATTGATTCGATTAAATAAGGTAAGTAAAGCAAATTTTTATTTATTAGACACATAAAAAATATAGAATTTAAAGTTTTTTAAAAATAATTTTTAAATATGTAAAGCATGGAATATTTTATAACGTATTTCTGATTATGAACGATAAAACCGAAATACAATAACAAAAACGCTAATAAAGCTGTAGAAAAAATATGAACTCATGTATTTTGTATACAAAATCTTTATAAAAAATAATTTTGTTGACTATAAGATTATAATATATCCGATAAAGGTGAATTTCCTCTCCAAATAATATTATTAATTTTTTTATATACACATGGACCGCTTGTTCCAATGTTTGTCACTATCACTTCATAATAACTATCCTTTTATATAACTCTTTTTATAATAACCATTCCTTTATAATAAATATCCTTTTATAAAATCTACTGACGAATAAAGGGGTTATGATGCTTTTCAGGAATAATTGCTTCACCATTACGTATCAAGTAAAGAAAACTCCATACACCCTGACTGCCATGTAAGACACTGCTGTTTAAATATAAAATGGAAGAATACTGCAGTAAGTCTGAAAACAGTGACTGCAATGCACGCAGTCAATAGATTTAAATATGTGCTCTACTTCTCTCTATCTGCACACATTACTTTTGATCTATGATATGAGTAAGTTACTGATAGATAATATTTATTTATATGTTTTTGAAATTAGATGTGATATTATTTTGCCTCATTTTGATATAAAAAAAAAAATTAGATTAGATTTAGTTAGCAACTGACTAAAGTTCTTAAACTTCTTAATTTTTTTTTTATTTGTATTATCTATAAATTAAAAATCACTATAAAATATTTTATTCCTAAATTTTTAAATAAACTGAAAACTAATAGCTGGATAAAGTTTACTATAACTTCAAAAGAGTTCAAAAATAAGGATAAAGTAATGTTTAATGGTTTGTTTTTAATATAAATAGTTTTTGACACACATTATTTTACTTTTCTATAAATGGCGCATGATGGCCGAGTGACTAGCGTTCTGGTGCTCGGTACCAAAGGCTTAGGGCTCGAGTCCCGCCGGTGCCATGGAGGCTTGCAGTGGTTTAGAATCCACTTTAAGTCGTAGGTCCAGTTGATCTACGACTTAATGACCGTTGGTCGTAGGGCTGGAAATCCAACTCCGTAAAAAGTTAACATCTCCGGTCTCGAAATCTGCCAGTAGGCAGACGGCCTTGGCCCACTATGGGGCTGTTGCGCCACTGATGATGATGATGATGATATTTGGTAATTTGTTTTTAAAATTCAGTTTTTATATTATCAAAAAAATAATATTTGAAAAAGGAATAAATTATTTTTGATTAAAAATGCATTGTATTTTTATAGATCTTTTATTCAAATTTCAAAATTCAGGTAAATTATTTTTTATTTGCAATGGATATCCGTAGATAAAATTAAAATATAAAAATTATGATAGTTTTTATTACTACATTCAGTTAGTTTTATTTTTGGCATAAACAGTCTATTCTTGAATTCAATTTTTCTTCGAACATTTTGAAAAAAATGAACATTGATATTAAAAAATTTTTTTTGTTCTAATGGAGCTGGCAAACACTTGGAAAATCATCTTTGATTCCTTAAGGCAAGCGTTGCACCGACATTACTCACTTAGCACTACCCAGGAGGTGCGTGTAGCTTGAAAATAAGTTACGGACGCTGCGTAACAATGTCTCCGTAACGCTCTACGATCTTGTTAGACCGGGACCTACAATTTAAAGTGGATTCCGAACTACTACAAACATCCATGGCACCGCCAGGACTCTAACCCGAAACATGTGGCATCGAGCGCCAGAGCGCTAGCCACTCGGCCATTCAGGCCCTGAGTTTCAGAAATACGTTATTATACATTTATGAAATTTTTTATTTGCTTATTCAAACATTTTCAACAATTTTTTTTATTTTTTATTTATTTTATTTTATAATTTTTTTATACTCATGTTAGTTACTAAGTTACTAGCTTCATTCAAAAAATGTATTAGTAAGAAATTTTTTACGACGAATAACTAAATCTAATAAAATATTTTGCAAGCTGATTAAATAATTTACTTAATTTCCATATTTTTCTTTTAGAATCAATTCAGCTGCATATATTTAAGAGTTGGTGATCCGTATCTGGTGCTTTTTATGGTATGACTTCAGCGCCAACTGAACTACATGAGTGCAAGAATCGACGGTGAATAGTTGGTGGTATTAATTCAAATATATACTAAATATTACGGCATTTTAAAAATTATCTTCGCAAAGTTTTATAAATCATTTCATGGTTCCGTATCCTAATTAAATTTAATACAATCTCATCATGATCATGAAGCTTTTATTATTTAAAATGGAATGAAAAAAATTAAATTCCCTTAAAATAAATTTTTCGGTCTAATATTTTAGCAAGATTAAAGGTTTTTGACGGTTTCCTGCAATTCTGACTGAAATGGACTCATTATGATCATGATCATGAAGCTTTTATTATTGATACTTATTTTAAAGTAAAATAAAAAAAAATTAAATTCCCTTAAAATAAATATTTTAGTTTATTAATATAGCAAAATTGAATCATGAAATAGTGAAAATTGTTTCATGAATTTTACTGAATTGGATGCAGTGTCATCATGATCATGATTATGAAGCTTTTATTATTGATATCCAGCTTAAAGTGAAATAAAAAAAAAAATAACAAATTCCCTTTAAATAAATATTTTTGTTTATTGATTTAACAAGATTATGCTTTTTCACTGTCCCATTTGATTCTGATTAAATTAAACAAAGTGTAATCATGATCATGAAGTTTTATTATTGATATTCAGTTTAAAGTGAAATAAAAAATTAAATTCCCTTAAAATAAATATTTTAGTTTATGAATGTAGCAGCGGTGAAGGTTTTTTTTAATGGTTCCATATGATTCTGATTGAATTGGACACAGTGTCATCATGATTATGAAGCTGTTATTATTGATATTCAGTTTAAAGTGGAATAAAAATAATTTAATTACCTTAAAATAAATATTTTAGTTTATAAGTTTAGTAAGGGTAAATGTTTTTTACGGTTCCATATGATTCTGACTGAAATGGATACCTTGTTCATGATCATGATCATGAAGCTTTTATTATTGATGTCGAGTTTAAAGTGCAATAAAAAATTAAATTAACTTAAAATAAATATTTTAATTTATTAATTTAATAAAGTTGAAGGTTTTTCACTGTTCCTTATTCAGACTAAATTAGTCACGTCTTATCCGTGTCATCATGGTCATGATCATGAAGCTTTTATAAGGTATTCCTTGTTTCATATGATTCAGACTGAATTGAACACAGTATAATCATGATCATGATCATGAAATTTTTATTAATGATACTCAGTTTAAAGTGAAATAATAAAAAAATAAATTCTCTTGAAATAAATATTTTGGTTTATTAATTTAGCAAGATTGAAGATTTTTCACTGTTTCATATGTTTCTGACTGAATTGGACATGGCGTCATTATGATCATGGTCATGAAGCTTTTATTATTAATACTCAGTTTAAAGTGGAATAAAAAAGTTGAATTGCCTTAAAATAAATATTTTAGTATATTAATTTAGTAAGGTATGTATAATTATTCTATATAAATTCCATATACATATTTATTTTTGGCAACCTCTTAAGAAATGGAGGAATATAATGTAAGTGACCAAAAAATATCACGACGTTGAATTTTAATATAACTGGATTTAAATACTGATTGATTACTGTGTTAAATTATTGGTAAAAATATTCGCATAAATAGTTTAGCTATGCAACGTCAAATATCATTATTTAGTCTATAATATGGATACATAGACAGCAGTCTGTTGTTGCTCTTTAGTGTTCTCTAATCGTATGTATGTTTCTATATTGCTATGTTGCCTATGTTTTGCTTTAAAAAAAATTTTATAAATAATTTTTTTTTAACTTTCAAACTTTAATGGAGAATTAAAATATAAAACATGAATGCAATATAAATGATAAATAATACAATATAAAAAAAAATATTTAAATAGTAGAAAAATATTTTACTCATTATATTATTTTATTGTAAAATTAAGAGATTAGAACTTGAGCCAAATATTTTCAGCCTGGATGAAGGATACTTATCTACGTTGTTTCTTTATTTCTTAGGCAAATAAAAATGTTTTAAACTTATTGACTATAAACACAAGCTGTCAACAAATATTTGTTTCAGAAATTTATAATTTCTTTTCAATGCGCACGCCAAAAAACAAGTTTAAAACAAAATTTTAAAACCTGAACTCAAATAAAATAGTCTGCGGTCGTTGCTCAGATGAGCATATTGCTTATGTTGATCATTATGTAATTGTGAACAAATACTTTCAGACATAAATTTTCAAATATTGATTAAATGAAAATATATAATAGCGCACGCCAAAAAGCAAAATTTTGAAACTGAGTTCAACAAAATAATCTGTGGTCTGAATAATAGTAATTAATGCTATCTTCGACAAAATAGTCTCAGATGAGCATACTGCATATTTTGATCATTGTGTGATTGTGATAAAATATTTTCAAACACAAACGTTACAACATTGATTAAATGGACATATATGACAGCCTCCTTCATTGACACAACAGCTTCATAGTGAGCCAAGGCCATCTACTTACTGGCAGGTTTCGAGACAGGAGATGTTTCCTTTTTATGAAGTAGGGTTGTCAGCCCTGCGTCCAACGCTTTATAGTCACATTAGATCGGGACCTGAGGTTTAAAGTAGATTCCGAGCCACTATAGATATCCATGTCACCGACGGGACTCCAGCTCCATACATGTGCCACCCAGCGTTAGTCACTCGGCCATCAGGCCCCTGTATAACAGTCTAGGTTTTTTTTGTATACGTGTGGGTGTATACGATCAAAGTACAGACAATATGCATTCACAAGACTGTACATCCATGATTTGCAAACACTCTTAAGAAATATAATAACTCAAAATCCATTTAGCTATGTAATTATTTCGCAAAACAGACAAATTTCAAAATTAAAAATTTAAAAGGTTGTTCGTAAAAATAACATCCAGCATAATATTCAGATTTCAGTTAATTATAACACACGATCTTTAAATCATTGTTAAACTGAATATTACATGTGGTTGATAAACATATTAGCTACAAAAACAAGCAACAACAGTATTATTTAAAATAAAAGGTCGTTATCTACATATGTAGATAACAACAGTAACATATAGTACCAACAATACATAGATAACAAATCGCCCAATTTCTATACCGTAAAATTCATCTGTATACTTTTTGTTATTATTGTTGAAACTACTTAAAAACATTATCTTTTACAAATTACAAAACAGGTTGGCTATTTTTATACGATTATTTACAAAGGTTAGCGATTTTTTATTAGATTATGAGAAACATTTTGCCTTATCAAGATGTACACGATACTGTCAATTAGTTAAAGTGCTTTTTATTCATTTCAGATGAAGCTGACAATTGGGAGATAGCTTTCAGATATCACGTGACATCTTGCACTTTTGTTTTGTCTGTGGACCTGAACCAGGAGCCATGATGATGTCAACATGTCCGCGTGAGAAGCTTGATGGATGGCTTTATTACATCGTTAGCAGCAAAAGAGGCGTGGCTTGTCAACACGCATTTTAATCTAATCATGGACATTTATTGCATGGGACTTGGCATTTATCCTACAAATTCAAAAACATTAGATGTGCACAGCTGGAAATGTTTCTATGTAGTGAGTCTGAAATGAAATTATGAATTATTATCTATTTCATATGTTGGACTGTCAATCATTCAATCATTTTGTTTTTGATTCAGAGGTAAGAGATAATTAATTTAATTTCCAACTTCATATTTCAGAATATTTGGCGATATATTTTGTTTTCATTTTTATAAATATTTCTAAATGAATTGAAAAACTACATTAAATATTTTATTTTCCTTATGTGATAAATTGGTTTGTAATTATGTATATATATTATAAGATTTCAAAATTTTTCAACATTTAATATTTTATAAAAAAAATTAATATAAAATATAGAATATTTAATTTTTTATATAAAATGTTTGTTTAGTTTCATTGATTTTTGTTACTATTTTGTGTATGTATATTATTTTTATTAGTGATGTTCATCTGTATTTTGTAACTACAGACTAGAATTTATATTTTCTTTAATATTTATTATATTGCATTTCTGTGAATAGTCAAAAAGAATATTTAGACAAAATTTGTGCATTGCAATTTAGTCTAACAATTCCTTAATTAGTGAATATTTTCGAAGTCCTAAAATTTTTTATTAATTGATATAAATTTAAATATAAATTATATATAATATATAATATACATAATTCTATATTAAATATAAATGTAAATTCATTGAATTTAAGTGAAAATAATTCGAAAACTTTATTTATCAGATTCAATGAAGATATTTTATTTTCCCCCAACCAGAAATTTGGTAATCGATATCGTATTTGTAATGAAATTCTTTTCAATTTTTTTTAATATAACTATTTCTTGATTAATAACACTGATTAGTGAATATTTTCGAAATTCTAGAATTTTTTTTAGTTCATTGATATAAATTTATTAAGTTTAAATGAAAAGAATTCGATAAAATTCATTTATTAGATTCAATGAAAATACTTTATTTTCCCCGAATCAGAAATTCAGTAAACGATATTCTATTTATAATCAAAATGGTTTTAATTTAATATTAAAATCTCTTAAGTAAAATAGTATATTTTATTGATTATCATTTAATGTATTGTTATCTATTTTTTAAAGTGCGAAATTTTAGACGTTTAAATGAAGTTATACATGGTCTAAATTTTTAAATAGAATTATTCTTTAAATGTAAAAAAACATCACTACAACGAACCCTTTATTTTAGAATAAAATTTGTTTTTAGAAATATTATATGCTTGCGAACTTACAGATTATCATCAATTTTTAAATTAATGTAAAATTATGTTTAGCATAACCTTATTTCACGACTTATCTCACTCATGAATTCTGTATCATAAAATTTAAGTCGTTTATTTATAATAGGTTTAAAATAGTATTTTATTAACGAAGTTGTGAATCAAATAAACTTCCTATAATTGGAATTGTAAAGAAAACAGTGTTTCTTTTTTTCAGAAATAGAAATGTGTAAATTAGAATATTTTTTAAATGTACCTTAACAAATTCAAATTAATAAAAAATATTAAACCTACTTATAGAATCAATTTATTTCAACAATAAAAAACTTAATTATTTTATATAATTTAAAAATTTAATCATTAAATTTAATTAACTTATTCTTAATAACAAACAATTTTTAAGAAGACAGCAAATATTTATAAAAAATTATATCAAATTAAAATTCAATTGCGAATTTCTGAATCTTCGATAAAAATGCAAAATGTAAAACTCGTAAATTTTAGGATCATATTTTGCACCTTCGTGTAAAAATTGTTTGTTCTGATGTATGAAAACAATTTAAATATTGTTTAAAAATAATTTATTACCTACCTCTTGTTAATCTCAAATTTAAAAATTGTTTAAATTATTTTTAAAAATACTTTAATTAAATTCTTAAGAACAAAAGCATATTTAAATAGTATTTATAGTATCAAAGTAGTATTTATGCTCCATTTTTTTCATTTATTTTTACAAAAACAAATTCGTTTAAATTCAAATTAAAACCAGGTCACTGTTTGAAGGTGACTTTGATTCAAAATTTAAAATACCAATAATTGCTTCATTTTTTTCTATAAATATTAAAAATTGAAACACAAAACTTTAGATTTATATTTGGAGATGAAAAATTGAATTAAATTTAGAAAAAGTTCCAATTGATAATATTGAAAAAATTGGAAATTATTTTGAAAGCATGGATATTCATTTCAAATTTTGCTGCGGGCAATTAGTATTTATAGTATTATTAATTTGAAATTATACTGCTTTAATTAAATTACCATTAATTTTTTTGCGTATACGCGATATCTGTATTTATCGTATTTATATTATATTTATATTTTATCGAGACAAAATTATATTCAGAGAAATTTAATGCCAATAGTAATTTAATTGTTAGCTTATTTGACTACTTTATTGATGAATTCCCCCCATTATAAAATTTATTAAAATATATTTTTGTAATATATTCAAATTAGTTAAAACTTATATAAGATATTTAAAAAAATTCGTATTGAAAATAATTAAATAATATTTCTGATTATACTTCTTGAATAGAAAAAAATTAAATAATGTATCGTTTTTTCATAAGTTATATGCATCGTTTTTTTCAGTTAAGTTATAAGTTTATGTATAAAAGGAGTCTTTATACTGTTGGATATAGAAACACTGACTCTTCCAAAGTCAGACGTTGCAAACCTTTCAAAGACCATAAATTAAAAAAGCACGTTTTGTAATATTTATTTTATCAAAACATCATGCATAAGCAACATGGTTAAAAAAAAATAAAACTCATTTTGCAATTCAAATAATCATTTAATTCGAATTATTAAAAATATTTATAGACCGTGAACACAGTTGCTTTTCTAGTGACTGTTTTCATTATATATCAAATTTATGTCGTAAATTAAGTCATAATATGTCATCAGATTAGTTATGTGATAATTATTTTTTTAGCACTTTCAGATTCTGATGAAAGATTTAGATTTTTTTATTTTATTTTTTTAAAAGAAATACTTAAATTTTAGGATAAATTAAATAAATAAAATAATAAAAATAAATTTTAGTTTTAAAAATGTTTTTGTTATCAAAACATGATGCATAGGCAACATGATCCAAAAAATAGAACTTAAAAAAAATTTAGATAATCATTTACATTTGAATTATAAAAATGACATTAAAAAATATTTCCAGACCGTGAACGTTGTTACTTTTTTAATGACTGTCTTCATTATACGTCAAATTTATGTCGTAATATAAATCATAATATGTCATCAGATTAGTCATGTGATAAAAGTTTTAGCACTTTCAGATTCTGATGACGGATGTGAAAATAATACGGCTCTAATTTATTATAAAAGAAACACTTTAATTTTAAGAAAATATTTTATTCAATGTTTTCTAATTTATTGAAAACTGGGATATAAGAATTTTCACCAATAATGCTTAAAGATTATTTTTTTTTTTTTTACCCTAATAACAGGAATATCAATTACATTGTATATTAAGAAACTAGCCACAGTCAAAAATTTACTTGAAGAATTTATATATATATATATATACTGTTTTAAATTCGGGGCCCGGATGGCTAGCGCTCTGGCGCTCGTGTGCCACGGTGTACCATAGCGGTGGTGATTCGGTGGTAGTGGTTCGGAATTCACTTTAAATTTTAGGTCCCGGTCTAATAGGATCGTAGAGCATTGCGAGAGTATTGTTACTCAGAGTCCGTAGCTTATCTTCAAGCCACACGCATCCCCTAGATAGTGCTAAGTGCGTAACGTCGGTGCAGCCCTTGAATGGCATAAAAGATAATAGTCTAAGTATTTTCCAGCTGCATTAGAATATATATATATATATATATATATATATATATATATATGCTTTAAATTAACCATGTATCAATGTTCAATGTAATATAAAATTGCAAGGCAGTTTGAACCCAAAAGCAAAAACATTTCTGTTAAAAACAAATTCTGATATAGGTGTTAGCGATTTATGAAAATACTCAAAAGAAAAAAAATATCTCTTAAAAATTTATAAATATAAGATTTTTTGCAGATTTGACGACTCTTAGATACTCTGTATTGAAATGAGACAATTAGTTTCTATTGCTCTTTTAAATAGCTCTCATATTTCAACTAAACTCAAATTGTGAAACAAATAAGCTCTTAATTATCTGTAAAATATTTATGGCTGTTTCTAGATAATGTATTAAAATTTGGTGGTCATTTTGGATATATACTTGGAATATGTATTGTAATATATTTCATATACGTGAGGAAGTAATCTTTAATAATAAGTAATCTTGCCTGAATATATATATATATATATATAGAACGATAGATAGATAGATAGATATAGATATGTATACATGTTACCGATTTATAGAAATACTGAAAAAAAAATCCCTTTCAAAATTATATAAGTATTTGATTTTCTGTGGATTTGACGACTCTTGTACTCGGTATTGAATGAAAAAAATTAAATTTTTAAAAATATTTAAATTTATGCAAGTTTTCTTTAAATATTTACAAATCCCCTTATTTTTCTTTCAAGGGTGTTAATATTGCTACAACTATTTTAAGTAAAATTGCAAATTAGGAATGATAAATAATAAATAAATAATAAATTAATCAATATAATAAATAATAATAAATCATAAATATAAATATTCCCCGTTAGTAACGTGAACGTGCAGCAGTGTTCAAGTTATAGTCTGACGTCTGATTAAATTTCATCGCTGTTGTTTTCAGAAACAAAGAAACTATTTGACATTTTTTAAACTTTCCGCATTTATATATTGCATATTAGGAATTTTCTAAGTTTTCTTCCAGTTAACCTAAAAGACCTTCCAGGAGACAATATCCTACCTTCGTCATTTATTGGTGGGATGATATACTTTAAAGTTACACAAAATTCACGTACAGGAAGGAAAAAAAAATCCGTATATCACAGCATTTGTAAAGCATTTCGATAGTATGCAATATTTGGCTTCATTCAACTCAATAAAAAAAATTTTCATGTATTTTATAATAAACATCTGAAACATTTTGTAAACAAACCATGACTTGATTACTCTTTTAAGTTTATAATTAAAGCTAAAGAGCCATCAAGTTGTTTCAAAATTTATCTATCTATTTATTTTTAAGAAAAAAAAAAACTGCTTCAATTATGTAAAACGCTGAAAATGTTGATAAATTTATAACAAATTAATGACGTTAAGTATCTTTCAATAATTAAAAAAATGATGGACAGCTACAAACGAGTGTTAAAAAAATTAATAATTATTATAAGTTCTATTTTATAAACATGAATTTATGCTCGTAATTGTTTTTCCCCTTTTTTTGTATTTTATACAAAAACATTTGATTATTATTTTGTTTTATTTAAAAAAATTTCATATTACAAGTCTGTAACAAAACATGTGCTGACCTAATTTGGAGATCTTCGGCATTAAATAAATTTATGAAGGGTTTTTAAAAAATTTTTTTTTTTAGATATTTTTTCTATAAAATAAAATTTAAGTGTTATTTCTGAAAATTTAAAAAATGTAATCAAAATGAAAGAAAAGCAGAAATTTTTTAAAAATAAATTAATCATAAATTTCATTGTTATTAGACGCCTGACATATGTTCCAGTATAATTTTATTATGGAATATGGTTCATTTCACCGTCATCATTGAGCGCGGTCAGTTGGGTTGACCACCTTAAATTTACCTGAATGGCCGAGTTTCTGGCGGTGCCACAGGTTTCGGGTTCGAATTCGGTGCCATGGATGTATGGTTCGAAAAGAAAAGAGCGTCAAAAAAGTCAGGCTTCTACCTACGGTGCTCCATCACAACAGAAGCTGCTTCCTTCCCCTTCAATCATGAGTACGTATGGGCTAGCCAAGTGGATAAGAAACAACAACAACAACACATTTGATTATTATTTTGTTTTATTTAAAAAAATTTCATATTACAAGTCTGTAACAAAACATGTGCTGACCTAATTTGGAGAACTTCGGCATAGATGATATTAAATAAATTTATGAAGGTTTTTTTTTTTTTTTTTTTTTTTTTTAGATATTTTTTCTATAAAATAAAATTTAAGTGTTATTTCTGAAAATTTAAAAAATGTAATCAAAATGAAAGAAAAGCAGAAATTTTTTAAAAAATAAATTAATCATAAATTTCATTGTTATTAGACGTCCTGACATATGTTCCAGTATAATTTTATTGGATTGTCATTTAGTATTTTATTGTCGTTTTATTTTAGTATTTCTCGTGTGTTTCACTATTATAAAAGAAAAGAAAAAGAAAATATAACTTTTCCTTATCTAAAAATAAAGTATTAAACACTTTTACAGCGTAAGATACCAATTTTTAAACTCATTTTAAGCTATTTTTATTTATTTATATTTTTTAGCGAAATTTAGAATTTAATTCAAGAATTTTTTTCTATTAACATTTTAGAAGAAGTAAACCTAATATTAGTTTTAGGAAATCCTCAAAAGTTATCTTACAAAAGTAATGGCATTAATTTTTTTTCGGACGTACATTTAAAATTTTATTCCACTATATACATAAAATTGAGGTCTGCTGGCCGATTGACTAGCGCTCTAGCGCTCGGTGCTATAGGGTTCGAATTCCGGCGGTGCCGTGGATGCTAGTAGAGACTCGGGATTCACTTTAAGCAGTAGATCCCGGTATAATATGACTATTGGACTTAATGCTGAAACCCTACCCAGAAAAAAGAAAATATCTCTCGTCTCGGAATCTGCCAGCAGGTAGACGGGCTTGGCTCACCAAGAAATTGTAGTGCCGGGGCGTTAGTTTATATACATACAATTAAAATGAATAAATGTTTATAAATTATTTTACCTAAATTGAATATGAAGTTTATCTGGATTGTATTTATTTATTCTTTTATTATTAATATAGCGTGTTCAATTATTTAAATACCTGCATTTTTAATACCTGCTTATTAAAAATTTTATGTCGTTATTTATATATTTCCGATTTCAAATAACTTAATAAATACTTTTAAACTTTACATATAAGTTCAATGGAATATTAATTTAACAGAATAATAAAATATAAGTTAGAATCCAAAATAAAATAATCTTTGACATGTAGTAGAATTATTTACGGATAAATATTAGAATGGAACCCGAAAGAACTACTAATTTCTGTACTCTAATTTTCCTCTTTCATATGAGTAGAAGTCTGAAATATCATTCTATTATAATAATTAATGTTAAACTTTACATAGAAGTTAAACAAAATAATTAAATATAACTTAAAATCTTAAGTAAAATAATCTATGATATACAGTAGAATTACTATTGAAGATATATTCGAATGGAACCCATTTACGTAAGAACTACCTACTTCTCTATTTTAATTATCTCTTTCATATAGGTAGAAGTCTGAAGTATCATTTTGTTTTAGTAATTACTTTTAAACTTTATTTATAAGTTCAATGGAATATTAGTTTAACAAAATGTAACTTAAAATCCAAAATAAAATAATCTTTGACAGTTAGTATGTATACTTTTGAAGAAATATTCCAATGGCACCCGTTTATGCAAGAACTACCTACTTCTCTACTCTAATTTTCCTCTTTCGTATACATAGAAGTCTGAAGAATATTCGTTAAGCAAAATAATGAAATATAGCTTAAAATTCAAAATAAAATAATTCTTGACACATAGTAAAATTACTTACGAAAAAATATTTGAATGGAACCCGTTTATGCAAGAACTACTTACTTCTCTACCCTAATTTTCCTCTTTCATATAACAAGCCTGAAGTATCAATCTATTTTAAGAATTACTTTTAAATTTTACATAAAAGTTCAATGGAATATTAGTTTAACAAAATGTAACTTAAAATCCAAAATAAAATAATCTATGACGTATAGTAGAATTACTTACGAAGCAATATTCGAATAGAACCCGTTTATGCAAGAACTACTTACTTCCTTTTCGTATTCGTATTGGTAAAAGTCTGAAGAATGTTAGTTTAACAAAATAACAAAATATAAATTAAAATTCAAAATAAAATAATTCTTGACATATAGTAGAATTACTTACGAGGAAATATTCAAATGGAACCGGAACTACCTACTTTTCTACTCTAATTTTCTTCTTTCATGTAGATAGAAGTTTGAAATGTCATTCTATTTTCGTAGTAATGTGAAGTTTATTTTATAGAGAAATATATTATTGGGTACTATGAATCCGAAATATTATTTCGCCTTTAAGTATCCAGATTTTCAAAACCAAATCTTTTTTCTTATGAATATTAAGCACATGACGTTCACAAGACGCAATGACGAGTGTATATGACAAGCACATTCTTTTATGAATATTAAGCACATGACGTTTCAGTTTTCGTGTGGTAATTAAAAAACTTCTTGAAACTCGTTTTACATTTGCATGAAGTTATTGAGGAATTCAAAGGGGATTTATATTTTAAAAACATCTGCAAAATATTTATTATTTGTTTTAGTCAAACAGAGAAAAAAAATCTTTGCTCGATGTGTAAATCAAATTATGGGATACTCTTGCAATAAATATTTTTCCCCTTATGAATTTATCGACTTTTGTTGTGCATCCTTTCATCAATAACATAATTTGAATTATCTGAGAGACTCAGAAGTTTACAGAAGAAAGGATGCCGAAATATATGGTGTTTACAACCTTGAGCTCTATAGTATATCTTTAATATAACAAAGTAAATAAACAAAATTTTTATCCCACGGGTGGGCTTGGAGGAAAAGGGAGTTCCAGATCCAAACAGATAACAAAGGAACGAAAGGAAAAAAAAAAGGTTGGTGTCAGTAAGAGATACTTAGGCATAGGCTGAAGAATTCTCTTCATGCCCATCTCCTGAGATTATCCATCTGCTGTTTCCTCATTGGTCACAGTACCATCAACCATATCTTAAACTCTTGTTGGTTGGCTAATATCGGGCAAGATAGGGGGGGAGGGCAACAGCATAGGGGGGGCAAAACGAAAAAGTGTCTGCTTTTCAAGTTCCTTTGGCGTCAATTGGTGTCGCCATTCATCTTGAAGCAGTCCCAAGAACTGGTAATTACCAAACCGTAAAGGCGGCTTCCTACAAAAGCCCAGAATCAAGGTCTCTCCCTGTGAGTTCCATGACACTGGCTTCTTTTTTTTGATAAATAGGACATCCTATTAGTCCTCTTTGTGATCTTTTCTAGGATTGTTACGTGGGATCCTGTTTCCCAGACGACATGGTTGTCATTTTCTTGTTCAAAGAGTGGACTGATGGATGGGATGTTTGGAGGCCGACTCGGAAGGAATGTCTGAGATCTTGAACGGAACATTTTTTTTGGGATTCGTGGGAAGTGTTTTTTAAGAATTTTGAGTGCCACATAACACATGATAGAGCATATTTGGGCGTCATTTGTTCTTTTTACGTAGGCAGAGAAATCTTCTCTGGCTGACCAGTCAAATCCTTTATACTGGAAGCTTTCTGAATCCTTATCCATATGAAGAGATGCTGTCGTTTAATTCAACGTATTAAAATCTTTCTACCATAATAGACAAAACCATCAAAAGACCAAATCTGCATCCAAAAAACATGGAAAAAAATACTTTTATTTGCTAACATTTAGAGAAAAATTCGTGAAATGTATAACATTATTGATTTACAGTAAAAATCCAATAATTACTTTAATGAAACGAAAATTTGGAGAGGTTTTCTAAACGTTTTAGTCAGAAATAACAGTTCATGTTTTTTCAAAAAAAAAAAAAAAACAAAATACTTCTTCATTGGCGCGTGGGCCAAAAGGCCTATTCGCAGATTTCGAGACAGGGATGTTTTCTTTCAATGGAGTAAGATTGTCAGCCGTACACCAAATGCTCTATAATTATATTATATTGGAACTTACGGTTTAAAGTGAATACTGAACCACACAAACCCTTAGTACTGCCGGCCACTCGAATCCGAAACCGACCTGTAACACCGAGCGCTAGTCACTCTGCCATCATACACCATAATATAAATGCATATTTTTTTTTCTAATACAGCTGGCAAATACTTAGAGCATGGAGACATGCTACGGACGTGAGTTACACTACTGCCGCAACGCTGTACGATCATATTAGATCGGGACACTACGGTTAAAGTGGAATCCGAACCACACAAATCCATGGACCGCCGGGACTCGAATCCGAAAGCGAAACCTAGAGGCAGAGTGCTTGTCACTTGGCCATCAGGCCCCAGAAAATAACTACGTATTACTTTATACAATTTAATCTCTTGATTACTAGTGACGAATAGTTCAATGAAAATTTAAATTTCTTAAACAATTGATACAGTATACTTTCTCTGATATAAAGATTATATTATCATTTTAGGGTGTTGAGTTTTTGACTTAAGCTCCTTATTATTAAAATAAATGCTAGAATTGCATGTGGGTATGCCATAATATAGCATTAGTTCCTTTAAATCAAGAGTAGAATTTTAATTCACTACCTAATAATGAATTCTGTAATGGACATATAAATTGTATTTGAATACTATGGCAATGTTTTAAACGTGGATAACTTTTAAAACAAAACAGTTGTATGGATAGTTAACATAACTATTAACAATTCTATGCATAATTTTAAAACAGCTATGCATACTTTTTGTTCTGAGGTGATTTGCATTCAGCTATGCTGTTAACAAATGCATAATTCTAATACATTATTGGATAACTAATGACCTAATAACAAATGGATAACTTTAATGTGCAAATCTCTTTATGTCTTAATCAAATAAACTTTTTCTTCAGGAATTTCAATCAAAATGTTTATTAAATTTATTATAAATTTTTGTATAGATAATTTGCTAACAAAACATAAAATATTTCATATTGATTTATATTTACGTAATAATATAATTAAACAACTGATGCATAAATTAATTTTGAACAAAAAAAATATTGAACTTTTCATGCAAATTAATTTGTCAAGTTTTGTTTGTTTGCCCGAATTTCGAGACATTTCTGAAAATCCTTCGTAATCGTATTCCATGAAGATTCCTTTTACGTCAAAAACTCACGTCCTTTTTTTGTCATTTTCTTAATATAAAACCAATATTTTTTTCTTTGCTACTAAATTCTATATAAAAAAATAATACTCAATTGTCAAATATATATATCATTTGTTTACTATTATGATGCAATAATCCACAAAATGATTTATTTGTTAATCAAAAAGGAAAAAAAGTTCAATAAGGATAAAATGCAATTTAAATGCTTATGCTGTTCACATTTAAATTTGTTTAATTTTATTTGAGCAATTATTTTTATGCTAAGAATAAAGGGTTAATTTCAATAAAGATTCAAAAATAAATGTTCATAAATAAATGAACTTTAAAAATAAAAATAACAAAAATTAGAAATAAAATTCAATAAATAAATAAGAAATAAGAAAATTAAAATTAATAGTGGAAATTAAAAAAAAAAATAAATAAATAAAAAATAAAAAATAAAAGAATGTAATGTATATCAGCTTAAGATTAAATTATATTTTTTTAAAGTTAAATAATTTTTGATACTGATATCATAAAAAGACGCGTAAAATCTTTAAAGTAACATTTACAGTTTTAAACTCAGCATTTTTATATGCTAAATGCAGTTTTTTCAGTTTTTGGTTTGTCTCTCTATCATTTTGTGCATTTAGGCTGCTAAATTCAGTTTGTTTTCAGTTTTTTATAAAAGACCAGAGCGCTTGCCAAATCAGGCCGCTTTTCAGCAAGAAGTATTTCTGTTTTATAACTATTTATAGGTATACAAATGTATATATTTTTACCTCACACTTAAGAAATTTCATTACAAAAAGCAAATTAAGGCAGTTTTGAAATAATAGTAATAATAAGTGATATAAATATTTAAAAATTTATACTGAAAATTTCAGTAAAACAAATTTATTTGAATTTTGCATTTATCCGCCAGTAAACAGATGACCTTGGCCCACCATGTGGCTGTTGCGCCGATGAATGAAGAAAATGAAGTGTTTTGCATTTGACGTAATTTTCATCTAAATAACATGATCAAGTTATACTATTATCCCATTTTAAATTTATTTTTCAATTTATATCTATATAAAGTTCCAAATATAAGTAATTCCATTTTTTTTTCAGCAATGAGTAGTTTTAACACAACTGAACATTTTATTAAATTCAAAATTTTATTTACTTTTAGCAAGCAAAAAAACTATATTTAAAAAACAAACTGTATTCATCATATAAATATAAAAGGAAATAAATAAAAAAAAACTGAAAGCAAACTAAAAGTAAATAAATAAAAACAAACTGTATTCAGAGTATTTTTCTGCATTCATCTTTCATTTTTTTTTTTTTTACACAATTAAACACTTTATTAAATTCAGAATTTTATTTACTTTCAGCAAATAATAAAACTATATTCAGTATATATATAATAAAATAATAAAAAGAACTAAAAACAAACTTAAAAAATTAATAAAAAGCAAACTGTGTTTAGCATATAAAAATGATGAAATCAAAATTGTAAATATTCCTAAAAAAATACTTATTATTTAAGAAATATAATTAAATTTAAAGCACATACGTATTACATATATTTTTGAATATTCATGTGCGTTGAGATGTTTAATAAAATAAATTCTAAATTCTTAGTATATCGAAACCTTTTTACCCCTTAAAATACAATTTCATACATTGTACTTATAATTAATAAATTTATTATTGTAATTTAAATATATTACTTATTATATTTAAATTACCACAATAAATTTATAAATGCAATAAAAATCAAGCTCATCATGTCATTTTCGTTTCTTTACAAAATTTAAATTTCATAAAAACTATTTTGTACCACATTTATGACTATTATCTCATACGGTATAAAAATTTCTGTAAGTCATACTACTAATTAAAATTTTGACACTTCATACATTTTATCCTGGATGTGTAACAAAAAATGTATTCTTGGTTTTGAATTAATACGAATAAAATTGAAAAAAATTTATTCAGAAATTATACAATTTTTTTAAAATTTTGCTAAAAGTAATCAAGTAATTCTGAAATTATATTTAGTTAATAAATTTTATTATAAGCTCTATTTATAAAATCTATTTCTATTCTATTGGAAAGTGCATTAAACATTGTAATAGCTCTGATATTTTTTGGTTAATATAGTAGTTGTTATTTATTTTGCACATATATGATTTAAAATCAATGGTATTTTTATTGAAGAATTTAAAAAAATTCTAAATGGAAATAAAATTTATCTTAATGCGTCAGTAATAAACAAACCGTTTTTTTATTAAATCAACTTATATAATTTAAAATCAATCGAATATCTTAAAGAAGAAATAATTTTTTTGTTGCATCAATAATAAATCTATCTTGTTTAGTTTAAATTTTTTACTGTAATAATCTTATTTATCAGTTTTTATCAAAATAAATATTCAATAACCTTTTTTTATCAATATTAAATTAAATTATTTACGTTATCCTTTAGGGTTTTGCTTCATTATAAAACGGTTTAATAATGGTAAATTTTATGTTATTATTCAGTGAAAAAGTATCAAATATTTGATTCCCAATTGATACTGACAGTTGTATTTGGTCTTTTATACGTTTGTGTGTTTTTAAATTAAATTAGTTTTTTATCAATATTAAATTAAATTATTCACGTAATCTTTTAAAGTTTTGCTTCATCATAAAACTGTTTAAAAATAGTAAATTTTATGTTATTATTCAGTAAAAAAGTATCAAATATACTCATTTGATTTCCAATTGATGCTGACAGTTTTATTTGGTCTCTTTTACGTTTGTGTGTTTTGAGTTTAATTAATTTTTTTATCAATATTATTCACGTAATTCTTTAAAGTTTTGCTTCATCATAAAACAGTTTAAAAATAGTTAATTTTATGTTTTTGCTCAGTAAAAAATTATCAAATATACATTTCATTCCCAATTGATGCTGACAGTTTCATTTGTACTTTTGTGTGTTTTTGAATTAAATTAATTTTCTCAATTTACAAACAGAATAAAGTTGCATGAATGGCATTGCATGAATTTTAATATTTTGTTGTGACAGTTTAAATAACATATACCTTTTTATTTTAATTTGACATATATTTTTAAAAATAGTAGAAAGAATACAATTAAGATTTTTCAGATGAAATGAATATTGTATTTTTGGATAAAAAATTATGTATTTTATAAATAATGGGAATAATCTGAATAAAAACTGAAATTGTTTTTGTTTGTTTGTTCTTATTCTTTGTAACATATCGTTAATTTTCATGCCAAAAAAATTTTAAACAATATTGTTATTAGAATAACAATACAAAATTGTGATTCTGCAAAGATTTGAATTTGTATTTATTTGTTAATCTTATTTCAATATTTAATACTAGATATTTTAAGATGATGTGCAAATGAAATATGTATTTTTATATATATCTTGTTTTTCGAAAATCATACTTTTCCCATTTACTTGTGAATTTCTGTATTGTTGTGAAATATCAAATTTACTTTTTGTGTGTGACAAAGCCTCAGTTTTTATATAATGGTGATTTATTTTAGATAATAGAAATGTATAATGTATAACTAAAAAAATGTTATTCTATAATAATTTACAGATTAAAATTTATAAAATTTCATACATTCTATGAAAAATAAAATGTAATGCAATAAACATCAGTAACTAAATTTCGTATGAATTCTATTTTTATGAATTTTTCTAACTATATTCATGTGTGAAAATAAATCATATCTATATTTCATAATTATGTAGTGCATTATTTCATATATAAAATTCACGGTATATAACGCATCATTATAAAAATGTTAGCAATATGATTTTAAAAATTATGTGCAAAAAATTACGATTTTTACTACAACAAAATGCAGACTAAATGAAAAAAAGTAAGAACTATAAATGAAATTACTAAAGGAAAATCTTTAAAAATATTATATACCATTTTTTTAAAGGAAAATACTGTAATATGCTTTAAAAATGATATATGGAAGATATTTAAACTTTTAATGTTTTAAAAATATTATTATAGAAACATTTTAAAAATACATAAACTTTTTAGCTGAAAACAAAAATGTCTTTTTTTTATAAATGTAAAACAGGTATTCTATAAATGCATGACACAGTTGAAAAATTTTCACTGCAATTGTATAACATATGATATTTAATTTAATGTGATTATAAAGTTTTTAATTCTTTATGGTTAAATAAGTTTTTAAAAGATAAATTATTTTGTTAACATCCATATTAATGTAAGAAAATCAGCCAAAAAAGGAATGTTATATAAATATATAAAATTTTGATAACAGTTATCAATAATCAAATATATAGCAAGATAATTTTAAGAGATTTGACTGATAATTTTTTACTCCAATAAAAGTTTCATTCTTTAGTATTTAATATATTAACTAAATGAATACTTTTGAATAAAAAATTTTCGCTACACACAAATTTCATATTAAATTGTTTCTTTCAGTTAGCATTATAAAAGTAGTCAGTTAGTCAGTTAGTATTGTTAGTATTGTTGACTGTCAACTTAAAGGACTATCATTTATTTAATTTTCGTAGTCGACACCATATCCCATAATATTTATTTTTTTATACTTTTTGCTTAGTTTATTTACAATAATTTTGAAAATACACCTTCCTAAAAATTTATTTTTTAGATAAGTTATTTTATTATTTGTGTTATTATTATTTATATATAAAAAAAAAAAAAAAAAAAAAAAAAAAAAAACCTAGAAAATATAAAAAAAGAAAAAAAAATGTATCTGTTTAGTTAATATTATAAAGTAATTATGTCTGCCAACTTAGTGAAGGATTATTATTAATTTAATCTTTGTAGTCTACACCATATCCCATAATATTCCTTTTTGATACTTTTTGTTTAGTATATTTACAGTAATTTTTAATATACACCTTCTTAAAAAATTTATTTTTTAAAATAACAACAACTGCCCCCCTAGAAAACTGATAAATGATATATATCCCACAATATTTCTATTTGATACTTTTTGCTTATTTTATTTATAGTAATTTTAAATATACACCTTCCTACAAAAAATTTTTTAAATGGTTTTCTTATTATTTGTGTTATTACTATTTATAACACAAAAACCCATAGAAAACATAATAAAAGAAAAAAAAATTGTTTCTGTATCTATATCTGTGTATACTGAAAAAAATCCTATTGATTTAATCCTGTATCTATATCTATATCCTATAATATTTCTTTTTGATATTTTTTGCTTAGTTAATTCATAGTAATTTTGAATATACACCTTCCTAAAAAATTTAGTTTTTAAAATAAATATTTTATTTTTTTTGTGTTATTATTATTTACAACAAAAAAAAAATTGCATCTGCTCAGTTAATATTATAAAGTAATTATGTCTATCAACTTATTGAGAGACTATTATTGATTTAATTCTTGTAGTCGACACCATATCGTATAATATATATATTTTTTTTTCCTTATACTTTTTGATTAGTTTATTCACAATAATTTTGAATATACATCTTCCTAAAAAATTTATTTTTAAAAATAATTATTTTATTATTGTGTTATTATTGTTTATAAAAAAAAAATCCCCAGAAAACATAAAAAAAGTCGAAAAAAAAATGTATCTGCTCAGTTAATATTATAAAGTAATTATGTGTATCAATTTGCTGAAAAAATTTATTGATTTAATTCTTTTAATCGACATCGTATCCCATAATATTTCTTTTTGATACTTTTTGCTTTGTTTATTTATAATAATTTTGAATGTAAAAAATTTATTTAAAAAAAATAATTTTATATAGTTTGAGTTATTTATAACACAAAAGAAACCCCTAGAAAATAAAATAAAAAAAATAAAAAAATGTTCTAAAGGGGTATCCATGTTAAGATAGTTTATCAGTAGGATGGATGGAACGTCGATTTCTCTTAAAGCGCAGCGAAAAATCGCTTAGGGTCGTTTGGGGAGCACTTAAACTCTTCCCCCCCCCTGAGAAAAGCTCCCTTCCTCCCATAAATCACGACAGCTCCTCCCACCATGAGAAAAAGGACCAATCTGGGAAAAGACAGGACATTATGTTAAAGTAATGGCAGCGAATACTGAGGGGGTGGGAAGGTCAAAGGTCTCACATATTTGCATAAAAAACCCCTACCCCTACCCCTACCCTATCCTTACCATATACTAGGGTCCTTTTGTGCCATGTCCTTAACATAAGAGCAATCATCAATTCTGAAACAGTAGAAAAATGTATTGAACTTTTTTTTATGTTGAATCATTCCTGGCATGATATTTATAGATTTGCTCTCAGAAAATATATGAAGGGCTTAGGCTGTATTCTAATTTTCAATTTTTTTTCTATTTTTAGCCATGTGAAGGGTGGCCAACCCGCGGCCCGCATTGAATGTTTTTCCGGCCCGTGAGATGTATCAAACTTTTACACAATATACTTATTTTAAAATGGCTAAAGTAGTGAAAAGCCAATCTATTAAAAAAAATACATTATGTGAGCATCCATATATTTAAGAATTAACTGTCCAAATTATGAAAAAGAATTAACTTTGGTTATAAGATAATATTCTTGCGAGTATATGACATATATTGTCTGTTTTATTTATGAGTTTACAGTTATGAGTTCGCAGAATAATTAAATTATATTCTGCGGTCTCATGATGCACGCGCATCTTGAAACATCTAATATAACAGGTTTTATGTTTTTTTTTAAAGTGACCTCAACGACACATTGATGATCCCTAGATACTCACAGTTGATTGTTGATAGCAGATCAAACCAGGCTCTTAGTTCAAGTTGTTAGCATTTTTGGTTCAACTTACACCTGCTAATCTTTTTTTCGAAATTGAATTTGACCCAGCACAAATCACGCTCAAACATAACGGATGCTAATCTGCAACACCCATTACGATGTGCAAATACCGAAATTGAGATCGATTTGCTAAATCTAAATGAAATAGTGGAGAAACAAAATATATTTCTTTACAATGTGTGTTTAGTATCATCATTATTATATTATCTATGTTTACATGTAAGATTAATAGTACACACAGAAATAACAACTCATTATGTTTCAATTTTTCACTCCAAAAAAATGTCTGTAATGGGTGTTAGATCTAATATGGGAATATATAATTTTATATGCTGCCCGTGGAATTATAATGCATTTCCAAAGTGGCCCGCAAGATCATTTGAGTTGGCCACCCCTGTGTTAAACTAATAAAAACAGATAAAATAAAAATCTTTTATGAAGAGCATATCTACACATCTGCTATTTTTTAAAAAAATTAACATTTTCCTATAAGATATCATTGTTTAAACATCCTTGTTATATATATATATATAATCACTATAATTCTGGACAGCAATATTAAACTTCTTGAAAAGATGATGTGTTTGAAAAATATCTTTTTTTAATAAAATTGGGTAAAATTCTTTTCTATTTTTACTCATGCGTTAAATTAATGAAACAGATAAACTAAAAATCTTTTTTAAAGAGCATATCTGCTATTTAAAAAAATACTTAAAATTCTACTATATAGTATCATTGTTTAAATTTCCAGGTTATATATATATAACACTATAATTCTGGACAGTAATACCAAACTTCTTGAAAAATTGATGGTGAAAAATGGCCACTTTAAATAAAATTGGATAAAACACTTTTTTTTCTAGATCATTACTAAAATACCAAGGAACATTTGTGATAAGTATTATTTAAAAATATACAGTACTAATACATTTCTACTATAATTATTACTGTCTATTTTTAATGCAATATTCTGTAATTAATTTATATTACCATATATTTTCCTTTTTATTATGTAATCATTATACTTATCTTACATGTATAAAGGAAAATGATTTTAAGAAATAAAAGAAAATCATAAGGAAAGTCCTTTTATAGCAAATCTATATCATGCAATTCTGTATATAATATTTCCAAATTTTGAAGACTATTTTTGAGATTAAAAAGGGAAACAAAATCGCATTTAAGTTATAATAAAAAAAATAGTATGCTACTTAATGATAAACTATATCTACTGCATAAAGCAGAATCAACACAAAATATTTTATACGAAGCTTAAGCTGTAATTATTATAATGTTCCACTTAAGCACAAAATAAAGTTTTGTTGAAAATAGGAACAATATTTTCTGCTGTAATGAATGCAAATAATTTGCAGTAATTTGCAATTCCGTCATTTGAAATTTTCTTGTTAACTGAAAATGATCATGAAAACTCATTGTAGAAATACAGAAAACCGATAATTGTTAACTGAATTTACTCAGTTCAAGATCTATGTGCCATGTCATAAAAATCGATTGGTATATTACTTATGAAAACTATAATAATAAGAGGTCCAATTTTTTTTATTTGATCCATAACAGAGATTAAGAAATAATCATTTATGTTATCTTAATCTGTATATTATTTTGAAGAATTAATTTTGGAAAAAATATCAATAAAGATTGAAGTTCGGAATTCAGAAAAATTGGAAGAGAAAGACTTCTAATTTATTTTACACTCATGAAGAGTGTAAAATAAATTAGAAGTCTTTCTTTCTTTCTCTTTAATAGTCATTGTTTAACTATTTAAAGATATGAAATCTTTAAATAGTTAAACAATGTAATTGTTACAAAACACAAAGTAATAATTACTTACTTTTAATTGTAATAATTACGCATAACAAAACACATTAATCTTTTGATATAGAATTTAACACTTGTTTTAATTTTAAATTAAAATTATTTAATTATTTTAATTAAAATTAAATTTAACACTTGTTAAATTTAACACGTCAAAAAATATTTTTGTTTTCAATTTTTTTTCATGATCAATAAAAATATAATGGGTTTAGAAGAGGGGAAAGCAATGAACTTCTCCTTGTTATAGTTTTCAAGATATATATAATATATATAAAATACTTACATCACATTCGACTTTAAATGTTAAATTTTAAATTCATAGAAAAGCTTATCAGACTTTTAATTGTTAAAATGAATTCATTATTATACAGTTATGAAAAAAATTAATCTTCAAATTTTAATTTTCATTAAATAGCAAAAATTCAATGAAAAACACAAAAACCAATGACTTATATTAAACAAAGACTTTGAAACATGCAACAATATCTGAAGTTTTTAAATCACTTTATCTGTTTGTCTAATTCAAAATAAATATAAATAAAAAAAGGTTAACTTACCTTAGAGAAAACAACTTACTTCAACAGACTTCATAGTTAAAATGAATCATTAACCACATCTAGGATACTCAGCAAAACAGTTTGATGTATGTAGCTATGCATATTGGTTCTTTCTAAAAAACAATAAACAATTTTTAAAAATTTTTTTAGGTTACAACTTAATTCACTTATCATTCAAATATGTTTTATAATATATACTGCATTCAGAGGACAGTTTTATTTTTATGCATTTTTACCTTTTATTTTTAATTGAAAATTTCCATTTAAAAACAGAAAATTTTAAGTAATCACGAAATGCTACAAACAGAATATGAAATTTATACATTTGTGCTGTTTAATATTCATTGATGCCCGACTCGTGGATCAGTGGCAAAGTGCGCCCCTGGTGAGCATTAGGGCTGAGGTTCAATCCGCTGGCTGCATTGTTGTTGTTGTTTTTTTCCCCAATTGGTATACATCTAAACTAAGCCCACGAACCCGTGTGGTGTCATAGTTGAAGGGATATGAAGGCTACTGTTGTGATAGAGCACCCGTAGTTTTGGCTCCTTTTACAGTGACCCTGATTTTTTTACGGTGTAGGGTTGTCAGCCCTACGTCCAATGCTTTACAGTCATATGAGACTGGGACCTATGGCTTGAATTAATTCCAAACTACTACAAACATCCATGGCACCTCCGGGACTCAAACCCGAAACCTGTGCCACCGAGTGCCAGAGTGTTAGGCACTTGGCCATTCAAGTCCTGCCATTATTGTAGACACTGTTTAAAAAACGAGGAAATTCGACGACGTTTGTGATGTTCAGCATCTTGCCTCGTTAGTCAGAATTCATGGTGCGAGTTTTCCAGGTTTTCTCTCATACGACACGCAAATGCGAGCTAGTTCCCCGAAAAGTTCTCCCTGAAAGCACTGCCATCTTTCTTCAGCGACTCGGAGCCAAGTCAAATTTCTAACTACGGCTGTTCTATCACAACAGAAGCTGCCCCATTCCCTCTATTCCTGAGTAGATTACTCATGGGATTGCAGTCTCGCACTGCAGGGCACTGAGGATTAGTTACAATAGCAACAACATATTCATGGATAATGATATTTTTCTTTTGATACTTTACCAATTTTTTTGATAATTTATCAGTATAAAAAAAATAATATGCCTACTGTTAAAATATTTTAAAATTCAATAGAAGGAAAAAAAAATAAAGTCAAACTTTTTTATTGGAAAAAAAATATTACACTCTAGTTAAACAATATCTTGAAGACAATTGAATAAATCCACGTGTTGAAAAAAGAAAAAAAAAAGTATTTCAGCTTTAAAAATAAATCATGCCGCTAAGGTTCGAAATCTACATGAAACTGCGCATTTTTAAACAGTAAAATATGTAAAGTAAAGAAAATAAACACGAGAGAAACACACAAACTTTATATTTGCAGTTGAATCATCATAAGTTGAAGAAAATGAAAATGTTTCTCAGGAAAGAAGAAAAAAGGAAGAAAAAAACAAAGAGATAAATAGAGAGGAAAGTGTCAAGAAAACGTTATATTGGTGGCATAATGCGCTTATATGTAATTTTATTATGTTTATTGATCGCGATGCATTATCAGTATTACGATCAATCAATTTATTAACAACGCCATAAGTGAAGCGATAAAATTTGATAAATGGGTTGATTTCAGTAGATTTTTTTTTGACTCATAAAAGCAATAGGAATAATAATAATAAAAGAATTCCTAAGCATTTCAGATAGAGTATATTATATTTCTATTTTAATTGTTTAAGGAATCTCTTTAACGAGAATAAGGCTAATTTTATTCAATATTTTACAATTTTTATTGAATAAAAGGGATTAATTATTATTTAATTATAATTTTTTTGCTAAGAAATTTGTTCTGGTGAGGAAATAAGAAGAATGTTCTTGTGCTCAAAACACTAATAAGCAGTTATCTAAATGAATATAAACTAAATTGAGCATCATAACATTTCAATTTTATTTGTGTTTAAAATAAAGCAACGAAGAATGTAATTCTCCATTGGTATTTTGTGCTAATTATAAATATTTATAAATTCTTCTCTGTTATTTTACTTTGACACATTTCGCAACATTTATGGAACTTTAACTGCAAATTATTCAAAATACTTTTTAATCTTCAAGCATAGGTATAAAGGCAATTTTAACTCGTCGTCCGACTAGTGGTTTTGTGGCAACGTGCGCTGCTGGTCAACATTAGGGTTGGGGTTCAATCAGCTGGCGGCATTGTTGTAGACACTGTTTTAAAGACGAGGAGACTCGATGGTGTTTGTGATATTCAACAACTTGCCTCGTTAGTCAGACTGACTGGTGGGAGTTTTCCATATTTTCTCCCATATGATAAGCAAATGGGGTAGTCCCCCTCTAAAAGTCCTCACAGAAGTTACTTCCCTCCTCCTTCTGTGACACGGAGCCAAGTTAGACTTCTACCTAAGTGTACTCCATCAACAATATAAGTTGCCCCTTTCCATTCAGCCATCTATGAATAGACTACTCATGAGGTGTCCGTCCAGTGCTGCCACACTGAGGATTAGTCATAGCAACAACAGGAAATTTTAATGTTATGTATTTATTTTCTTTTTGTTGTTGTACATAGCAGGACTTCGTATTCCACTGTGCATATAAAGTACAGCTCCTCAAAAAGTGATGAAAGGCGTACTTTTCTTACCGCTAGGACATTTGGGATTGTTTGATATACATTTGGTGGTTTTATGGAAGAAAACTTTAAAAGTTCCTGCTACTACTAGTACACCACACCATATCGCTGTGCCAAGAGCTCAGTTGCCTCTTTACAGTTTGGGAATGATGTGGATGAGAAATCTGATTGGGCTCTGTCACGTTCTACATTCATATGAGACCTGGACCACGGCTTAAAGTGGATTCCGAACCATGGCAGTCAAGCATCCATAAAACCTTAAACCTATTTACCGAGCGCCAGAGCCATTCGGCCATCAGGCCCCGAAAAGTTGCTATTAGGGAACCTGACTATCAATGTGAGATTTTTATACAATCATCATCATCATCATCGAGTCTCATCGCTTATGAAAATAATAATATTAACGGATGTCACCAGTGGATTTCAACCTGAGTCTTGCTGTAAATTAGCTGCGCATGTTATCACTTGGCCTTGAGTTGGGCTTTATTAATATTATCTATTAACTCAGTGTTCTTATGCATTCATTATAGTTACAGGATTTTTCTCATAACCCAGAAAATGTAGGGAATTGGTTTAAAAGGTCCTTCCGGAATACAGTGTCCTATCTATATCACCTATCTGCGAGATATTCATGTTATACAAAAGCTTAAACACAAAGTCCATCGGAAAAAGCAACAACTTAATAAGTGAGTGCTTACAATAAAATCCGAAAGTAAATGAAACATACACTGTTAAACTCTTCAGTTATTATCACATTTTTTTAGCATTTTCATTATTTTAATCTTATTAAACTATTAGTTTCAAAATTCAAAATATTTATCAAATTTATATTTAAATATATCTTATTAGTTAGTATGCACTACGAATACAAAGAAACATACAGCTATTAAATGACATGATATGTTTGGACTTGAAAGAAGTTGCAATGTCTTTCTTCGCTTGTGCAAAGATTCAAAAACATTCTTTAAGGGCTTGCACAAAAGAATTTTTGTAAACATCAATAAAAAAAACCTGAAATCTGAATCTTAGTAATTAGATGAACAATTCTAATTTCATACCACCATATTTTCAAATATAAAAAAAAGGAAAAAAAAAACTATGAATTGGACTATCCTAGATTTTATACAACCAATAAATGTAATTCAGGAACCTATAAACTATTATAAGCAAACAGAAAAAAGAATATCGGGCAAAGGAATCAATTTTTTAATGTATCTTGAATAAGACATCTTTCAATGGCATGATTTACAAATCAGCATGGTTTGAACTGATATAAAGAAATAGAAATAAGATTAAGCATATTAAATAAATAAATTTAATAAAACCGTATTATCGAAGCAAAAAAATATTCAGCATAATTTCTAAGTACGATTTATTGAAGTACATATATTGAAAAAACAACATTGAAGTGCATATATTGGAAAAACAATATTGAAAAAACAACATTGAAGTGCATATATTGGAAAAACAAATTGAAAAAACAACATTGAAGTGCCATATATTACATGAACAATATTGAAAAAACAACTGTTTGAAGTGCATATATTGGAAAAACAATATTGAAAAAAAACATTGAAGTTATATTTGGAAAAAAATATTGAAAAAACAACATTGAAGAATTTAAAAACAATATTGAAAAAACAACATTGAAGTGCATATATTGGAAAAACAATATTGAAAAAATACAAAAAAAACAATATTGAAGTGCATATATTGGAAAAATATATTGAAAAAAAACATTGAAGTGCATATATTGGAAAAAAATATTAAATACATATGATAAAAACATCTATTGAAGTGTATCTTCAAAAATAATATTGAAAAAACAACATAAGTGCAATTTGGAAAAACAATATTGAAAAAACAACATTGAAGTGCATATATTGGAAAACAATATTGAAATACATATTTTTGAAAAAACATGCAATTGAAGTGCATATATTGGAAAAATAATATTGAAAACCGCAACGTTAGTGCATATATTGGAAAAACAATATTGAAATAAACATTGAAAAAACAATATTGAAGTGCATATATTGAAAAATAATATTGAAAACAACATTGAAGTGTTCTTCAAAAACAATATTGAAATACATATATTGAAAAAACAACATTGAAGTGCATATATTGGAAAAACAATATTGAAATACATATATTGAAAAAACAACATTGAAGTGCATATATTGGAAAAACAATATTGAAATACATACATTGAAAAAACAATATTGAAGTGCATATATTGGAAAATAATATTGAAAAAACAACATTGAAGTGCATATATTGGAAAAACAATATTGAAATACATATATTGAAAAAACAACATTGAAGTACGCATATTAAAATAACAGCCTTATTAACACATGTACAACAGTACATACTATATGATGAAAGAACAATATTGAAGTGCATATTATTGAAATAAAAAATGCATCAATAAGAAATAGAAAATACAAGGAGGTTTAATTTAAATCTATTTTAACGTTAGCATAGCCTTGGCTATATGAACAAAAATAAAAAACCTTCTGTTTTGCTGTGTCTATAATGCGAGATACTATGCAAAATAGTATCTGCTTATTAGTTCAGCATAATTTATAAGAATAATTTATTGAAGTAAATTATAATTGAAAAATTAATTTATTGAAACAATATTGAATTGCATATTTTTGAAGAAAAAAATGCAAAACAGTATCTGTTTATTGTTCTTGAACAAAAAACAAAAAACCTTCTAGTTTGGTTCCATAATTTCTAAGCCTATGTAATTAATTGAATTGTTCTTCATATATTTCCTGCATAATAACAACATTGAAGTGCATATTATTGAAATAAAAAAATGCATCAATAAGAGACAGAAAATGCAAGGAAGTTCAATCAAAAGTCTACGCAACGTTAGTTTAGTCTTGTTTATATGAACAAAATAAATCTCTTCTGTTTGCTGTGTCTGAGATCTAATGGAATATAATATCTGTTAATTATTCTTCATACGTTGTTCAATGTTTGAATCAGCATAATTTATACGTATAAATTAACGAAGTACACACATTGAAAGAACAATACTGAAGTACATATTGAAAGAACAATATTGAAGTGCATATTATTGAAATAAAAAATGCACAATAACAGAAAAATACAAGGAAGTTCAATCAGAAGTCTACCGCAACGTTAGTATAGCCTTGGTTACATGAACAAAAACAAAAACCTTCTGTTTGCTGTGTCCATAATCCGAGAGCCTATGCAATATAATATCTGCTTATTGTTCTTCAAAAGCTATTCAGTATTTGGTTCAGCATAATTGCTAAGTACAATTTATTGAAGTACAGATATTAAAAGAACAATACTGGAGTACATGTATTGAAAGAACAATATTGAAGTGCATATTATTGAAATAAAAAATACACAATAACAGATAGAAAATACAAGGAAGTTCAATCAGAAGTCTACCGCAACGTTAGCATAGCCTTGGTTATATGAACAAAAAACAAAAATCTTCTGTTTGCTGTGTCCATAATCCATAATGAGCCTATGCAATATAATATATCTGCTTATTGTTCTTCAAACGCTCTTCAGTGTTTGGTTCAGCATAATTGCTAAGTACAATTTATGAGGGCTAAACAGACCGGAACCTACAGTTTAACGTGGGCCACTCTCAAACAACCATGCCCCAGCCAGGATTCGAACCTGGCCACAGAGCTAGCCAATTGGCCATCAGGCCGCTACAATCTATTGAAGTACATATATTGAAAGAGCAATATTGAAGTATATATTATTGAAATAAAAAATGCATCAATAAAAGATAGAAAATACAAAGTTAAATTTAAACCTACTGTAACGTTAGCATATACACTGAAGTGACAAAAGTCATGGGATAGCAATAGGCAAATTTGCATATGGTAGTAGCATCGCGTAGAACAGGTATAAATGAGCAGTGCTTTCATTTCTGTTCAAGTTATTCATGTGAAGAGGTTTTGACGTGATGATGACCGCACGACGGGAATTAACAGACTTTGAACGCGGAATGTTAGTTGGAGCTAGACGCATGGGTCATGCCATTTCCGGAAATCGTTAGGAATTCAACATTCCCAGATCCACTGTGTCAAGAGTGGCCGAGAGTATGGAAATTTCAGGCATAACATCCCACCATGGACAGTGCAGTGGTCGACCGCCTGCATTAACGACCGAGACCGGCGACGTCTGCAAGAGTCGTAAATTCCAACAGACAAGCAACACTGCGTCAAATAACCGCAGAAATCAATGTGGGACGTACAAGGGACTTGTCTGTTAGAACTGTGCGGAGAAATTTGGCTTTCTTGGGCTATTTCAGCAGAAGACCGACTCGAGTGCCTTTACTGACAGAACATCTCTTGCAGCGACTCTCTCGTGGGCACGTGAGCATATCGGTTGGTCCCTAGATGAATGGAAAACCGTGGCCTGGTCCGATGAGTCCCAACTTCAGTTGGTAAGAGCTGATGGTAGGGTTCGAGTGTAACAGACCCCACGAAACCATGGACCCAAACTGTCAGCAAGGCACTGTTCCAAGCTGGTGGTGGCTCCGTAATGGTGTGGGCTGTTTTTCATGGCATGGACTTGGTCCTCTAGTGCGACTG
>BPLQ01012670.1:12500-49275 GCA_021605075.1 Caerostris darwini | reverse complement strand
TTGGGAGTTGCTTCTTCCCTGGTTCAAATGTGTCCGAAAACTTTCTAGTAAATTATTGAATTGTGTACTCTATTCTGTGGAAAGATCTTCTCAAATGCATTGATCTTATATCAACATCCACTTTAAGTACCTCTAAAGTTTCGAATGTATCTTCAGTGAATTCAAAACTTCTCTTAAAATTATTGGTGAAACACTACTTGTTGTTTTGCAGCATGCAAAGTAACTCTAGCTTTGTCAGTTAGTTCCTTAAAGAGTTCTATTTTTTTTCGCTGTTTGAAAAGCAAATAATTTAGTTTGGATTAAATGTCTTTCAACTTCGATATTTACTTGAGGATTTCTACTCCTGTTCCTTTTTCTGTGCCACCAATCGGCGTGACATTAAGAACTGTGTTTTCAAATTTTACATCTCTTTCCTTTAGACGAAGGTATTTTATTTCTTCTGCAATTAAAAAAGTTGTTCAAAGTTAGCAAATGCAACATGCACAAAGTTGTACTATTTTAAAGTCCTTTGACTCCACTTTCTCAGGTAAGGGAACCAGATGGACATTTATGCTTGTTTACTCTTACTTTTCCATATCCATAGTACTTTACTTGACGATGATATTCGTATTGAATTTTGTGATGTACACTCAATTTACAGCTGTCAGCATAGGCCTCATCTTAAATGCTATCCTATGCCTCAGGTGGATATATATTTTTTTAAAGAATTGAAAACATAAATATCTATACATAATCTATCATTGATCCCTCATAGTTATTTAAAAATAATTTTTAAAAAAACTATCGAAAGAGTTGTGTTGGTACAAATGTTTATCTTAATGTGGAGGGTAAAATGCCCATTCTATAATCAACATCTGTTTCAGTTCCAATGGATATACAATCCCCCATAGTTATAATTCCACTATCTAAGAATTATTTATTGAAGAAGGGAGAATATTGTGGCTTTTCCTAGAAGAATGTCCTAACACTTTATAGGAGCCTGATGGCCAACTGGCTAACGCTCTGGCCTTTGGTACTGAAATCTTCAGGTTCGCATCCTGGCAGTGGCATGGATGTTTGTTGGTGGTTCGGAATCCACGTTAAACTGTAGGTCCCCGTCTGTTTTGACTAAAGTGTGCAAAAGATGACCGTAGAACGACATACATAAACTTTATAATTCAACTTTATCTTTCGTACTAATTTTTATTTTTAATAACACTGATAAAAAATACCATGAAATTTTTAAGTGGTGAATTTTTAGTTAGACATAAGGTAGAAGAAAAATAACTCCTTATGTTACCTAATCCTTATAAAATTAGTAAGGTAAAGGTAATGTGTAAAATGTAATTTTTTGATTAAAAAATTCCCACAGAAAAATTAAATATTGTACTGATTTTTATAATTCAACTTTTTAGCTGTCAATTTCTAGATTATTCTTGGTGCTCTTCATTTCAAATCTACTGGATAAGATTTTATGCATTTTTTTCGTAGAAATTGTGAACTTATTATTATGTCTCGTATTCTTATGTACATCAGACATTCGTTAAAAGGTTTATTAAGTTAAAGTTGTCAATAGATCTCACATGTATTCAAATTCCTACACACAACGATCTTTATCAAAATTTTAAGCAAAATAATTTTTCATATGAAATCAATAAATTAAAATGCGAAATTGAAAATTATTATACTTTTAAAATATTGCAGTAATAAGTAATAGTATTGCAGTAATATAACTATTTTTTTTATTTAATGAAAAATTTTATTAAAAGAGATGAGACGACTTAAAAAAACAATTGTTTTGTGTAAATTGAGTTTTACATTTAATTCGGTTGTCTTAAATAAAAAAGAGGATAAGATAAGAACAAACTTTTAATTATCATCATATTACGACCTTTTCTTTTTAAAGAAATTTTCTGGCTTTAAATTAAAAGGCTAATTTTTATTAATTTAGTTGGAACCATGTTTGAAAAGAAATATAAAAAAAATGAAATTGAAAACTATTATAATTTTAAATATAGCAGGGAAAAAGTTTGCCACAGATGTGATCAGCTAAAATTTTAAATTTTCATTTATAATGTACGAAAAAGAACTGTTTAAACTTTAAATTTATTGATACATTTTCAATGAAACTAAAAAAATAACTTTCTTTTTAATTTAATGACAAATTTTCTATAAAACTAAAAAATAACAATTGTTTTAATTTATTGAAATATTATAAATGTGTAAAGCAGGGAAATAAACTAGTGTGCAAAACTTGACAGCTTTTCTGATTTTGACATAATTAAAAAGAAATCAAGAGGGAGACATGAAATTCATGCTACAGAGGCACAATACAGTACTTATAGTATGAAAAAAATATTGTAGCCGGAAAATGAATATGCATACATTTTGTGACAAAGCAGAGAAAAAGGATTTATTAACAGAATGACTTTAATAAGCATTGTCTGGCCATGAGGAAGAACTACAAGCCAAAGTCTCTTAGTAAGTGATTCCCTAACAGTAATGAGTGCGTGACACCGTCTGTTCATTCTCAATACAATTCAGTTATCCAGCAGTTCTTACTTCAAGAAGAGTTGCCTTTCTTCAAGGATCATCTGTTTTAGCTATCTGGTATCATCTGTTTCTCGGGTGGGCAGGATCGGATCTTGCTGCCAGGCATCTCCCCAAAGGACGTCGACGACGGTCGTCAAATGTTCGACGGTATTTAAATCAAGGGAGTACGATGACCAATTCATTCTGCAGATATACGGACTTTCTAGAAGCTTTTCAATAACAGAGATCCTGTGTGAACGTGCATTGTCGACCACAAAACATAAAATCTGAATAAATGGAATCTCGGAAATGACGCACGTGTGGGAAGATAATTTCAATACAATAATGATCTCCTGTAAGTGAGCCGCTGTCACAAATATAGAGCTCCGATCGTCCGTCATTTAACTTATTGCCTCCCCATACAAGCACTCCAGGACTTCCTTTTCCTGATGTTCATCAGATGAATCTGTGTTCCTACCTCCTTCCATATCAACTGGTGCTGAGAATAGTTGCTCAGACTGAAACGACTCTCATCAATAAACAGAACGTAACTCCATTGATGAGATGTCCAGTCTCTGTGTTCTTGACACACCTGTAAACGATGGCGCCGGTGAGCTGCTATTTATGATATCGTACGCAGCTGCTGAACGATATCGCCCGATGTCTGGTTCCAGTTTCTTTTCACCTGCAGTACAAGATATACCGATCATCACTTGCCATTGTTTTCCTCTACCCACCACCAACCTTTCTTACAGCTGTCACTTGGAAGGCTCTCCAATCTGAAGAAACTACCTCTGATATTTCATCCATTCCGAACTCTCGTTAAGCTACAGACTTATCGATAATTCTTACCACGTGTGAAGGCATACTGGTGGTTTCTTGTAGCCATTAGAAACATACGATTTCACATTCACTTGCAGGAAATGTCTGGAAATGCATCCTCTTATTTAAATTGCCTTGGCACCGAACACGTGCATTCCACGCGTTCCCTCTGATGTTTGCATACGCATCACTTTTCTACTGAGTCGTCTCTTCACTGTGCCAGGCGCAGAAAACCTTAAGCATTGAATGCATTTTTCAACCTACAACTATGAAATTGTTGAATAAATTTTGCATACTAGTGTATTTTGTGATGTAAAGGGGGAAAAATATATTGATTAAAAATTATTGTTTTTAATTTTTATGATAACATTTCAATTGCCCCTATTGAATTTTTTCCCCTGCTTTATATCTTAAATATCAGTTATCAATTTTTGGTGTCCTTTTTTGTTCAGTATTTGATAATCAAGTGGCAGTATCTTACATGGCCAGGCGGGCAATTGCAGCATGTCAAGCATCATCATCATCCGAGCAGCATGTCCATACATTGTGTATATATATATATATTGTACATTGAAATTTTATGTACAGCCTACTGAATAATTGTAAATAATTTGTAAAAATAAATAATTGTAAATAATTTGTAAAAATAAATAATTGTAAATAATTTGTAAAAATAAATAATTGTAAACAATTTGTAAAAATAAATAATTGTAAATAATTTGTAAAAATAAATAATTGTAAATAATTTGTATTAATATTGATTTGAGAAAAAGATTTTGATTTTGATTTGAGAAAAATTAATGATCTGCACTACGCATTGCAGCACACTGTATTTAAGCTACCAGAGTTGCTTATTATAGGACAAAGATGGCCAAACCTTTTTGGAAGGAGTGCCACTGTTTGAAAAAAAAAATTTGCATGCCACTTTCACATTTTCCAACATACTAAAATTTATAAAAAGGTGAAAAAATGTTATTTATATGCTAGTTATGGAATTATTATGCAAATAGTAAATAAAACTTTTTTTTCATGTTAGTCTGTATAGTGGAGATTTAAAAAATATATAAATAAAACAAAAGTACAAACTTGGGTTTTATTGTTAATAAACATTTTTTAAATGCATAAAATAAAAATGAATTACTTGAAGCCTTTAATCCTAAATAATTATTAAACTCAGTATTTATTGAATGGGCTTTTGAATTTGTAGTTATTTTTATCAACTCATCTACATAAAGAGTTGTTCTTAAAAGATGCTAACAAAAGTAGATGTTTCAGGTGCATATCAATTAATCTTGAACGATATTTTGATTTTATTATGTTTATAATAGAAAACAGTCGTTCACAAACGTGTTGATTTTATTATGCTTATAATAGAAAACATTCGTTCACAAACGTATGTTGATTCAAACCTACAACACTATCTGACAGTCAAATCGTGTAAATTTGGAAAAAGTGCTTATTTGTACGAATTTCTAAAATTCAACATAACTAGAATCCAACATAAAATGCTTGTGCAACATAAATTGCTTATACATTGCCAAATAACCACCCTTAGATCCAAGAAAACCTTCTTTGTTTAACAATCTGCCAATATGTTTTATAAAGAAAGAAATCAAAAAGCAAAATTTGTAGCTTAATAAATTTGAGTTGTTGTTTCTTTTCGTTAAAAGTTAGAATCCAAAATAAATAATTCCTCACTCGAAATAATATAATAAATAACTCACTCGAAATACCCTGAAAAGTGTAGTTGAACGAACACTTTTTTGATAAGGTATTTTTATATTATTATTATACATTTTACTAGAACAGTTTAAAAAACTGGTCATTTTGTTAATATTTTTATGGAAAAATTCTTGGAAGTTTGTATGCATGTATATTTCGCAAGAAATAATCTATGGGCACGTCACATGTAAAAATATAATAGGAAAATATTGGTTTAAGATATTTTTATTATAGCAACTACTTTTAAAATTTGTTACTTAATTATCACGGGTAACACACGATCGAATGTGTTTTAAAAATAAATTTTCAAGAATTATCATTGCAATTTGCAAGAACAGGGGGTGTAACACAGCATATGTAAATACAGGCAATTATATTTTCAAAAGGACCATTATAGCAAAATTGGTTGAATTACGATACAGAATAAAAAAAGTGCATCATTTATGTTATTCAATGAATACTTGAGATAATGCTGAAATATTGCATTATATTTAATAGAACTTAACATGATAAAAACATTGCAACATTTTATCAAATGTAGCATAAACAGTAGCGAGAGATTTTTAGCAAGTGTAATGAAATTTTTTTAACTAGAACATAAATTTTATGGTACATTTTTTATTATTTTTTAAAATAATATTTACAAATTACCGAATGTACAGATTGATTTTAAAGTATATGGATACAAGTGATTCATTCTGTAAACATTGCATCGATGTTAAATGAATTGACTTTTTTAGAAGCAATTATTTAACCACAGATTACACTATTGAATCGATAATAATCATCATATTAATATAAAACTGATATATTTCTGCATTGAAGAAATAGTATATATATATATATATATTTTTTTTTTTTTACCTTAATTTAGATGAACTATAAACAAATTGTCTTTTTTTAATACATTGGTTTGCACTATGGCCATTATAAAAAAAATATATATATATTGTAAAAGTGTTATAAATCTCACGGGTCCGGACGGAAAAATGTTCAATGCGGGCCACCACTGGTGTAAGCATTTAAACCTCAAAATGCATCTGATTTGAAAGATTATGTCAATTCAACAGAAATTTTTCGCACATAGAACTCGAATTCCATGCTTCTTTGTTTGTCACCATTTACTATTTTTAAGACTGAATGTTTATTCTATAAACTCCTATTTGATAAATATTTTTGACAAATTTCATTAAATTCAAACTCAATAAAAAATTTGCTATAACAATTTTTTTCAGTTTTTATTAATTATTAAATTCATTTGGCTTTTTATAGCATTTATAAATTTCTGCGTTGTACCGTTTTCTCCAACAATCACTTTCCCTAACACCTTCACAAATAGCATTAGTGGCCTCAAAATCTTCCCAAATCAGCGTCATTAGATCTTGTGGAAGTCCAATTTTCAGATCCATAGACCAAAAATAGGTCTAATAAGGGTTTTATATAACAAAAATTTAGTTTTTCTGCTTATGAGCTGCGTTGTACCTTTTTCTCCAACAATCACTTTCCCTAACACCCTTCACAAATAGCATTAGTGGCCTCAAAATCTTCCCAAATCAGCGTCATTAGATCTTGTGGAAGTCCAGTTTTCAGATCCATAGACCAAAAATAGGTCTAATAAGGGTTTTATATAACAAAAATTTAGTTTTTCTGCTTATGAGCTGCGTTGTACCTTTTTCTCCAACAATCACTTTCCTAACACCTTCACAAATAGCATTAGTGGCCTCAAAATCTTCCCAAATCAGCGTCATTAGATCTTGTGGAAGTCCAATTTTCAGATCCATAGACCAAAATAGGTCTAATAAGGGTTTTATATAACAAAAATTTAGTTTTTCTGCTTATGAGCTGCGTTGTACCTTTTTCTCCAACAATCACTTTCCCTAACACCTTCACAAATAGCATTAGTGGCCTCAAAATCTTCCCAAATCAGCGTCATTAGATCTTGTGGAAGTCCAATTTTCAGATCCATAGACCAAAATAGGTCTAATAAGGGTTTTATATAACAAAAATTTAGTTTTTCTGCTTATGAGCTGCGTTGTACCTTTTTCTCCAACAATCAATCACTTTCCCCAAATAACACCTTCACAAATAGCATTAGTGGCCTCAAAATCTTCCCAAATCAGCGTCATTAGATCTTCCCAAATCAGTGGATCTTGTGGTCCAATTTTCAGATCCATAGACCAAAATAGGTCTAATAAGGGTTTTATATAACAAAAATTTAGTTTTTCTGCTTATGAGCTGCGTTGTACCTTTTTCTCCAACAATCACTTTCCCTAACACCTTCACAAATAGCATTAGTGGCCTCAAAATCTTCCCAAATCAGCGTCATTAGATCTTGTGGAAGTCCAAGTTTTCAGATCCATAGACCAAAATAGGTCTAATAAGGGTTTTATATAACAAAAATTTAGTTTTTCTGCTTATGAGCTGCGTTGTACCTTTTTCTCCAACAATCACTTTCCCTAACACCTTCACAAATAGCATTAGTGGCCTCAAAATCTTCCCAAATCAGCGTCATTAGATCTTGTGGAAGTCAATTTTCAGATCCATAGACCAAAATAGGTCTAATAAGGGTTTTATATAACAAAAATTTAGTTTTTCTGCTTATGAGCTGCGTTGTACCTTTTTCTCCAACAATCACTTTCCCTAACACCATCACAAATAGCATTAGTGGCCTTAAAATCTTCCCAAATCAGCCTCATTAGATCTTGTGGAAGTCCAAGTTTCAGATCCATAGACCAAAATAGGTCTAATAAGGGTTTTATATAACAAAAATTTAGTTTTTCTGCTTATGAATTGCGTTGTACCTTTTTCTCCAACAATCACTTTCCCTAACACCATCACGAATAGCATTAGTGGCCTCAAAATCTTCCCAAATCAGCCTCATTAGATCTTGTGGAAGTCCAAGTTTTCAGATCCATAGACCAAAATAGGTCTAATCAGGGTTTTATATAACAAAAATTTAGTTTTTCTGCTTATGAACTGCGTTGTACATTTTTCTCCAACAATCACTTTCCCTAACACCATCACGAATAGCATTAGTGGCCTTAAAATCTTCCCAAATCAGCCTCATTAGATCTTGTGGAAGTCCAAGTTTCAGATCCATAGACCAAAATAGGTCTAATCAGGGTTTTATATAACAAAAATTTAGTTTTTCTGCTTATGAACTGCGTTGTACATTTTTCTCCAACAATCACTTTCCCTAACACCATCACGAATAGCATTAGTGGCCTTAAAATCTTCCCAAATCAGCCTCATTAGATCTTGTGGAAGTCCAAGTTTTCAGATCCATAGACCAAAATAGGTCTAATCAAGGGTTTTATATAACAAAAATTTAGTTTTTCTGCTTATGAACTGCGTTGTACATTTTTCTCCAACAATCACTTTCCCTAACACCATCACGAATAGCATTAGTGGCCTTAAAATCTTCCCAAATCAGCCTCATTAGATCTTGTGGAAGTCCAAGTTTCAGATCCATAGACCAAAATAGGTCTAATCAGGGTTTTATATAACAAAAATTTAGTTTTTCTGCTTATGAACTGCGTTGTACATTTTTCTCCAACAATCACTTTCCCTAACACCATCACGAATAGCATTAGTGGCCTTAAAATCTTCCCAAATCAGCCTCATTAGATCTTGTGGAAGTCCAAGTTTTCAGATCCATAGACCAAAATAGGTCTAATCAGGGTTTTATATAACAAAAATTTAGTTTTTCTGCTTATGAACTGCGTTGTACATTTTTCTCCAACAATCACTTTCCCTAACACCATCACGAATAGCATTAGTGGCCTCAAAATCTTCCCAAATCAGCCTCATTAGATCTTGTGGAAGTCCAGTTTTCAGATCCATAGACCAAAATAGGTCTAATCAGGGTTTTATATAACAAAAATTTAGTTTTTCTGCTTATGAACTGCGTTGTACATTTTTCTCCAACAATCACTTTCCCTAACACCATCACGAATAGCATTAGTGGCCTTAAAATCTTCCCAAATCAGCCTCATTAGATCTTGTGGAAGTCCAAGTTTCAGATCCATAGACCAAAATAGGTGTAATAAGGGTTTTATATGACAAAAATTTAGTTTTTCTGTGATTTAAATAGATTCAAAAAAGGCCTTATTTGCAGACATAATTCTAAGGTATTATCTGATCCGAAATGTTTAAAAGATACAAAAGTGTAAGTTCGTAAGGTAATTACGGATGTATCCTGAGAAATATTTTTTGATTGATTTACGCCAAAGCAGTCCTTTTAATGAAATACATCTCGTATTGCACGAACAAGAGAAAATTCAACGAATATCGAGAATTATATATATATATATATATAAACTGTACCTAATTTTACATTATATTTATCTTCTATAATTTTTTTGAATTTCTTCGTCAGCTTCCCATTGCGTTCCTTTGGTTCCCATACCGGCTTCACACAGTAAATGATGGCTGAAACATCTCGATTCCTAAATTCATCATAAGAAATAATTCATCTAAATTGAAATAATTCATGTAAAAAAACAAACATATTTTCTGTAATATAACAAAAAATAAATCACCAATAAAATTGTTGCATGAATCTTTAAACGCTATTATACTACTCTTACGCTATTGTACTATTCTTTTTTTAAGCTATTATACTACTGTGTCCAAAAAGTAAGACCAATTTTCAATTTTGCGGAAACGTATAGAATGGTGCAGAAGGCATTCGGTGAGCATTGCTATATTGGAAATATATGTTTAAAAGTGGTATAAACTGTTCAAAGAAGGGAGAGAACGCGTTGAAGACGAAGAGCCCTCTGGTCGACCATCAGCCTCAACCGACGTCGACCTCAACTGCTTGCAAATCGTCGATTTACAATTAGAGACCTTGCTGGTGATGTTGGAATTTCAAAAGGATCGGCCAATTCCATTTTGGTCCTCAAACGCGTCCAATCTCGATGGGTACCGAAAACACTGACTGCGCCAGCTCACACTGCATTGAATCTTCATGATCTTTTCGCCAAAAATGAAACCCATATCGTTCCACAACCACCGCATTCCCACCGTGCGACTTCTGACTCAAAAGATCACTCCGCAATAAATGTTGCACCGGCTGGTTCTGAGTATGCGGAGACTGTGCGAAGCAACCATTGCAGTGAGGGGAGGGCATATCCCATATTAAATAACATCTGCTTGTTGTTCTTCCTCTTGGATAGACAATCATAAATCATGATACTATGCGTTCAATAAAGCCTGTTTTTGTTTGATTCCATACCGTATGCATTGTATTCCCTTTTCAGCGCCGATGCTTTCGTCACCCTTTACGTACATAATACTCTCCCTCATTTCTGAATGTCATGTCTCTCAGATGATTTCTCGTGGAGTTAAGGCAAAAAACCCACCTGTTGCTTACGTTTTTGCACACCAGTATATATATATATATAGCGCTCTGGCGTTCGGTACCACAGGTATCGGGTTCGAATCCCGGCTTTGCCCATGGGTGTTTGTAGTGGTTCGGAATCCACTTTAAGCCGTAGGTTCCGGTCCTAATAGGATCGTAGAGCGTTGCGGGGGCATTGTGACTCCGCGTCCGTGGCTTACCATCAAGTTAAACGCGCCCCCTGGGTAATGCAAAGTGAGTAACATCGGTGCAGCCCTTTTAGGCAGCCAAAGACGTCCATGTCTGTTTGCCAGCTGCAATGGAATATATATATATATATAGCTCTTGCTATTATATTGTTAAAATAACATTATTAGAAAGCTACTTCTAAACAAAGGATTTCACTCTTTAAACAGTGATAAAAAAGTCAGTTGTTACCTGACTCGCATCGAGTGAAGACGTATTTCTCCGCCATCTTAAAAATCATCTTACTGATGCAGGGAAACGCACAACCACATCTGCAACTATTTTCCGTTGAATTTGCAAGATTGCCGATCATCACGCCTCACGGGTTCGTAATTTATACTTTTAATATAAATATTTGGAAACGCTAATCAAATATCTTGCTTTTTGAATTGAAGCACTAAATGTAATTTACTATCAAATGTCTGAAATTACATTTTTTTTTTGAGATTGGGACGACAAATAAACGTAAATATACTTTTAACTTCAAATGTGAATTACTTTAAAATGATTTTAGGGTAAATATAATATTCAATAATTATGTAAATTTACAATTTTGTTGTGATAAATGTTGAAAAGTTGTAAATTTTTAAAACCGAGGCAATTATTTTGTGATTTAAGTAATAAAATAAATTTTGGTTAAAATCTAGGATACTGTACCCCTGAGGAAGTCGCCAATTTTGCAACCCTGAATATTTGGCCAATTTTCAGCCAATTTCTATAGGGTTGCAATACTATAATTAGAGGCTAAAGTTTATTGCTTTAACGCCAAATATTATCACTATCCTTTATCGCCAACATTTATTGCTTTATAGCCATTTTTCACTAAGCAAATTTTGTTATATAACTTCTTTTAAGCCAAAAAATGCTTTATCGCCAATATTTATCGCTTTATAGCCAAATTTTTTCACTAAGTGTATCTTGTTTTTTAGGCGCTTTTACGCCAAAAGTTGATGCTTTATCGCCAATATTTATCACTTTATAGCCACATTTTTTCACTAAGTGAATCTTGTTTTTTGAGGCGCGTTTACGCCAAAAGTTGATGCTTTATCGCCAAATTTTATCACTAAAATTTTTTATCTCTGGAATACTTTTGCGCCAAATGAAACCTCTTTTACGCCGAAATTTATCGCTATTATGCCGAGAAAATTATATCTAAAATGCCTTTACGCCAATTTATATCGCTTTATCGCCAAATATTTACCACTATTATGTCAACTTTTTAATGTTTCTTTTTACGCCACATATTGCCGCTTTAACGCCAAAATATATAATTATTTTGTCAACATTTTATTCCTAAATTGCTTTCACACCAAATTAAATTGCTTTATCGCCAAATTATTATGTGGAATTTTATTTTGCTAAGTCACAAAAAAGTATCGTTTAAACAAAGATAATAATCGCTGTAAATTGATAAAATTTCGATACGATAAAATTTCACCAAAGTTATTCGCCAATTCTTTTTTTTTTTTTTTTTTTTTGTAATGTCATAAAATAAGTCATGTTCTTTACGAAGCCGAATTAGAATGATAAATTAATATTAACAAAAGATAAAAAAGAAGAAAAAACTAGAGAATAACTTACCTTTTATTGTGGTATGTCCTTCCTCTGTGGTGGAAAGAAACATTTTATTCCATCGGTGAAATCATAAATTATTTTGCGGATGTCACATTTGTGCTGGCGGCGCCACATGCACTCGGCCAGATAATTATCAAATGTTCCGTATAAATATCAAATAATTTCATATATCATAATCAATATCAATCAATAATATCAATAATAATATCAATTTCAATATCATATAATTTATATCAAATGTATAAATATCAAAGTATCCTAGATTTTAACCAAAGTTTCTTATAAGGCAAAATTTTTAAGATGTAATTTAAATTTTTAAGATGCCAAATTTTATCACTAAAATTTTTTATCTCTGGAATACTTTTGCGCCAAATGAAACCTCTTTTACGCCGAAATTTAGCGCTATTATGCCGAGAAAATTATTATGCCGAATTATTATTATTATGCCGAGAAAATATCTAATTAAACATGAATTGTACTTTTAAAGTGATTTTGTATATGGAGCATTTAGCATAAGTTTTATCAAATCGATCGCAAACATTGCCAAATTACTAGCCGAAATCGCCAAATTTATCGCCAATATAGAAATTAAGATTTTTTGCTTTATACAGTGTATATTTGGTGTATTTTTAGAGAAAGAGTTAAAAAGTAAATCGAGCAAATCAAAATTTTATGCAACTTATAATTATAAAAACTAAAATATTTATTTACGTATTTATAAATAATCTTCTTACAATATTTACCTCTCTATTTCAGAATTATAATTTATTTTCGTACTTTTTCGTTAGAGGCGCTCATTGTCCCTCCAAATGCAAAAATGCCGCCAAACAATAGATAGCCATAGCATATCACGATATTTGGCACGCAACACCTTTTTTTTTTTTTTTTTTTTGCTTTTGCCTAGGGTTTCTCAAGCAAAAAAGTAGTTTAATTTCATTATGTCACTTTTTCTTTTTCATATCTCCTTAAAATGCCAAATTTATTGGTTTTGTTAAATAATGTATTTCAATTTTTATTATAATAACCTAGACATATATCGCTAATGTATGATAGTCAGTTTTAGTCGGCCTTTCACGGGAAAACTAACAATCATCGTTATTTTTTAAAGCTATTATTTTTTGAAATTGATTAAATGATAACACACTCTATAAATACATGGCTATTATTTTTTGAAATTGATTAAATGATAACACACTCTATAAATACATGTCTGTTATTTTTTGAAATTGATTAAATGATAACACACTTTATAAATACATGGCTATTATTTTTTTTTTTTAAAAAGGGTAAAAATCCTCTTCCCTTTGTGCCAATTGCATTGCCAGGATGCCAAGTAAGCATAGAAATGAATGCACCAAATTATAGACAACAAGTGAGCATAGCAATGAATGCAGGAAATTTTTGTGGTAAAATGATATTACGCCAAAATCCTTGGTTAAAATATAGGATACTGTACCCCCGAGGAAGTCGCCAATCTTGCAACCCTGAATATTTCGCCAATTTCTTTAGGGTTGCAATACTATAATTAGAGGAATTCATAGCTTCATTTTCCAAACAATCTAATGACTATTTATTGTTATTGTGATTATATTATTATTTGCAGAATTCTTGTTTGCAGTAAATAAGAACAGAAATATATATTCTTTTAAATCAGTATTCCAATAAATTATTGATTATTCCGAACTTATTCTTACAACGTACGTCGGTCACTGATTCAGAACACAAACAATTTTTATGAAGTTGCCACTCAGGAAAGTAAGAAACAAACAAGAAAAACGATTTTTTTATTTATTAATAACTTAATATTTTATTCTTAAATAATTAATTTCCTTTTTAAAGATGTTCGTTTAGTTAGGATTTTGTGACAACCGTAATTAGAATTCGCTTGGAATATTTGAAGCTTTAGCTTTTTAGAACGTTAGTTAACGTTACAATTTAAATTTTTAATAATTAAAATAAATTAATATTAATAAAATAATGTGTCCGGATCATTTGATAATTATCTGACAGAGAGCGTGTGGCGGCTCCAGCACAAATGTGACATCCGCAAAATAATTTATGATTTCACCGATGGAATAAAATGTTTCTTTCCACCACAGAGGAAGGACATACCACAATAAAAGGTAAGTTATTCTCTAGTTTTTCTTCTTTTTTATCTTTTGTTAATATTAATTTATCATTCTAATTCGGCTTCATAAAGAACATGACTTATTTTATGACATTACAAAAAAAAAAAAAAAAAAAAAAAAAAAAAGAATTGGCGAATAACTTTGGTGAAATTTTATCGTATCGAAATTTTATCAATTAACAGTGATTATTATCTTTGTTTAAACGATACTTTTTTGTGACTTAGCAAAATAAAATTCCACATAATAATTTGGCGATAAAGCGATTTAATTTGGTGTGAAAGCAATTTAGGAATAAAATGTTGACAAAATAATTATATATTTTGACGTTAAAGTGGCAATATGTGGCGTAAAAAAGAAAACATTAAAAAGTTGACATAATAGTGGTAAAAACTTGGCGATAAAGCGATATAAATTGGCGTAAAGGCATTTTAGATATAATTTTCTTGCCATAATAGCGCTAAATTTTGGCGTAAAAGCGGTTTCATTTGGCGCAAAAGTATTCCAGAGATAAAAAATTTGTCGATAAAGCATCAACTTTTGGCGTAAAAGCGCCTCAAAAAACAAGATTCACTTAGTGAAAAAATGTGGCTATAAAGTGATAAATATTGGCGATAAAGCATCAACTTTTGGCGTGAAAGCGCCTCAAAAAACGAGATTCACTTAGTGAAAAAAGTTGGCTATAAAGCGATAAATATTGGCGATAAAGCATTTTTTTGGCTTAAAAGAAGTTATATAACAAAATTTGCTTAGTGAAAAATGTCTATAAAGCGATAAATGTTGGCGATAAAGGATAGTGATAATATTTGGCGTTGAAGCGATAAATTTTGGCTTCAAAGCTTTTTCAGGAATAAACGTTGACGTAATAGCTATTTGGCTGCTAATCTTGGCGTAAAAGCACTGTTTGGCTATAAATTTTGGCGAAATAGCACTTTACAATGACACCGAACTTAGGCAACCTTTTTGTTTGTTTACTTGGCGATTTGGCAACACAGTAAAGGATTTTGGCGTAATATCATTTTGCCGCGCAAACTACCTGGCCCATTCATTTCTATGCTTACTTACCGACTTGGCAACTTGGTGATGTGTTTGGCACAAAGGGTACAGGATCCTAGATTTTAACCAAATCCTTTACTTGGATGCCAAATCGCCAAGTAAACAAATAAAATGGCTGCCGAGTTCGATGTCAATGTAAAATGCTGTTTCGCCAACATTTATCGCCAAATATTGCTATTACGCCAACTTTAGTAACCAAATAGCTAAATAGCTGAAAGTGCTTTTGTAGCCAAATAATATCACAATCCTGCCAAAATTTTAATCCTTGAAATTCTTTATCGCCAACATTTATCGCTTTATAGTCAAATTTTTTCACTAAGCGAATTTTGTTTTTTAAATTGCTTTTATGCCAAAAGTTAATGCATTATCGCCAAATTTTTATCACTAAAAAAAAAAATTATTCCTTGAATATTTTTTGCTCCAATTGCTATCGCTTTTATGCCAAAATTTAGCACTATTATGCCAAACAAATTATGCCTAATATTTTAGGTGAATTTATATCGCTTTATCGCCAAAATTTTACCACTATTACAACAAGATTTTTAAACTTTTCTTTTTACGCCACATATTGCAAATTTAACCTCAAAATATATCATTGTTTCACCAAAATTTTATTCCTAAATTGCTTTACGTCAAATTTAATCGCTTTATATCCAAATTATTATGTGGAATAATGCTTTGCTAACTCACATAAATTTATCATTTGGGCAAAAATAATAATCGTTGTTGCGATAAAATTACGCCAAAATTATTAGCTAATACGCCAATTTTTTTTTTTTTTTTGATGTACCAACATCATAAAAATTGTTTACTTTCTGTACCAGTAGCTGACATGCGTTATAAGAACAATTCACAATAATCAATAATTTCAGAATAATCAAAATTACAAATAATCGGAATAAATATTTAATAGAATATATATGTATGCTATCTATTTACTACAACTCAAAAATTCTGCATATAACTATCAAATTGGGGTCTGAACATAGTGGCCGAGTGGCTAGCGGTCTGGCACTCGGTACCACAGGTATTGTGTTCGAATTCCGGCTGTGCCAATGATGTTTGTAGAGTATTCCTCTAGAGTATTGCAACCCTAAAGAAATTGGCGGAACATTGGTCAAATATTCCGGGTTGCAAGATTGTCACTTCCTTGGAGCTAAAGTATTCTATATTTCAACCAAATGAAGAAAGAATGTAGGAAAAGTAAGGAATTTTTATTAAATTGTGTTTTTTAAGAATAGTCCTAATGTAATACAACAGATAAATCTTCCGTATAGGGTGCTAGTTGAACGAGAATCCATTTGGTTCCAATTGAATCCTTGGACTTGAGGAATATTTTCGTCACGCTCGCGCCAATCAATGGTTAGCTTCACCAATTGAAATATAAATGTAACCACTTTGTGACTTCTAGAATACTAGGATCTAGAATCAAATAGCGCAATATATATCTCACATTATTTTTCTTACAAAAAAAAAAATGTTTTAATTTTTTAAAGAATAATCGCGTATTTCTAAATAATTTTAGAATGGTATGAAAGTATTAAAATTGTAAAATACAAAGTTGCAATTATTATAAAATATATAAATTAAAAACAATTATATGACAATGCTGAAACTATGCTGCACCTGAAAGTTATTAGACAAAATAATTTGTTATGCTTTTAGCGGGAAAAACAGGTTATGCTGATATTAGAGAGTTTTTGCATACCGTACGTTAGTTTCCGTAGGACGTCCGTTAGACTCTCTAGCGCATGCTCACAGGAAACATAATTTCCTATGAGCATGCGCACTAGGGAGAAAAAGCTAACGGACGTCCTACGGTAACTAACGTACGGTATGCAAAAACTCTCTATTAAGTCATTCATTTTAATCATTATATTATGGTATATCGTTATCTTCTTATAAAATATTAATTTCGTACCCGAATTGCTGTAATTAGTGGAACATAGCATTAGCTAAGCAAACACGTCTGCATAACATGCTCTCCAATATTTCTATCCAATTATTATAATTTCTCCAATAGCCTACAACAATTATAAGTCCTTAGCATTTTATCATAAGGACAGAAATTTTAAGAAATTAGCACCGTAATTCACTTGGAAACTACACTCATGTCCATAAATTAAGGATAATTCAGAATCACACAGAAATTGAACTCTAAAATAAAAATTTCACCTGTAGAATTATCACACACATCTTGAAGAAGAATATGCAAATTACAGGAAACCATCAGATGGCGCGCGGATAGTACGCCACAATGACGAGAGTGTAAGACAGGGGTATATAAGGAATGGTGGCAAAGAAGTAAAATTGTTCACAAGCGCTTTAAAAGCCTTTCAGTGCAATAACCGCATAGTTATGGCACAAAGGAAGCATTTGGATGATTTTTTACGTGGTAGAATTATCGGACGACTGGAATGTGGACGTACCCAGCTGGAAGTATCCGAGGAACTTGGAATAGCCCTGAGTGTCATCTCCAGGCTTTGACAACGATTCCAAGATGATGGTAATGTGAGTAGATGTTACAGCACAGGTCGCCCCCGAGTTACAACGCCGAATGAGGACCGGTATTTAGCAGTTACTGCCAAAAGAAACAGACGGAGCACAGCATCAGACCTGTCTCGTCAGCTCTCTTCAGCTACCGGTACGACAGTTTCAAGGCAGACCGTGTACAGACGCTTAGGGCACATTGGTCTATATGCTCGTAGGCCTGTCAGATGTGTTCCACTTACCACAACTCACTGTCGCCTGCGATTAACCTGGAGTAGACAGCATGCATTGTGGACACCGCAACAGTGGTCTGGTATTATGTTTTGCTACGAGTCCAGGTTTAGTTTGCAGTCTGATTCTCGCCGGACTTTCATATGGAGAGCGCCAGGTACCTGTTACCACCAAGAGAACACCATTGAATGACACCGTTACTGTGGTGCAGGATGGCTCGTTCGGGGAGGAATTATTCTTGGTTCCAGAACTGACCTGCTTGTTCAGAGTGTAACGATGACAGGCCACATCTATCGGGATCTCATTTTGGAACAACATGTAGGTTTGTTTCGGGGCGCCATGGGTGCTGAATTTCTGTTTATGGATGTCCTCACCGTGCAAACATTGTAGACGAATGCCTTCAATTGGAGGATATCCCCCGTATGGATTGGCCAGCATACTCACCGGACTTGAATCCAATAGAGCATGTGTGGGATATGCTTGGCCGACGAATTGCAGCCCGTCAACCCCCTCCCACCTGTCAACCGGAAATTTGGAGGGCATTGCTTGTTTTATATAATACAACGAATAAATATTAAAGTTTGTAACCCGTGTTGAGATACAAGTAGATACACAAATTTCAGCTATGTTAATTTTAAATTAAATTTTGAATAAAAATTCACTCATCAAACATATTCTTAAAAAGTAGGAATCTGTAATAAAAAATTACAAATATTTCAGATTAGGACAAGCACACAATTACATACAGGTTAACCATAATATTTCAGTCGTTATCCCTGCTGGGGTCGTCTTGTGGCAAAATCACACCAGGCGCTACACACAATTACACACAACACACCACCATTTACTGCACGAAAAGTGAAAATAAATAACTCCGTATAATTCGAAAATAGGCAAATATATTTAGGGAAACATGGTAGGCACAGGCAACAATAATAGGCACACATGCCCATCTTAGGAAATAATTTTTTTTTATTAAAAACCATTACTTGAGGAACATTTAATTTAAAGAACAAATAATACCATTTATAAACCACGTGGAGATTTAGGTAAACTACATTCAGCTAAGTTAATTTTAAATTAAATTTCGAATCAAATTTCCCTCATTAAACACATTCCAAAGAAGAAGAAATCAACAATAAAAATATTACAGATTAGGACAAGTATAAAAATACGTACAGGCTAACAATATTATTTCAGTCGTTAACCCTAGTGGGGTCGTCTTGGCACCAAATCACACCAGGAGTTCATGGACATTTGATTTGTATTTATTCCATGAAAAGTGATTAGATATAGCTCCGTATGATTCGAAAATAGGCAAACATATTTAGCGTAACATGGTAGGCATAGGCAACAATAATAGACAAACATGCCCATCTTTGGAAATTATTTTTTTTTATTAAAAACCATTACTTGAGGAACATTTAATCTAACGAATAAATAATAACATTTGTAAACCGCGTTGAGATTTAGGTAGACTACATTCAGCTATGTTAATTTTAAATTAAATTTTGAATCAAAATTCCCTCATCAAACATATTCCAAAAAAAAAAATCAACAATAAAAATATTACAGATTAGGACAAGCATACAAATACGTACAGGTTAACAATATTATTTCAGTCGTTATCCCTGGTGGGGTCGTTTTGGGACCAAATCCCACCAGGAGTTCATGGACATTTGATTTGTATTTATTCCATGAAAAGTGATTAGATATAGCTCCGTATGATTCGAAAATAGGCAAACATATTTAGCGTAACATGGTAGGCATAGGCAACAATAATAGACAAACATGCCCATCTAAGGAATTTATTTTTTTATTAAAAACCATTAATTGAGGAACATTTAATCTAACGAACAAATAATAACATTTGTAAAACGCGTAGAGATTTCGACAAACACTGGAATAAATACAAAATACATTCAGCTTTGTTAATTTTAAATTAAATTTAGAATCAAATTTCCCTCTCAAACATATTCCAAAGAAAATGAAATCAACAATAAAAATATTACAGATTAGAACAAGCATATAAATACGTACAAGTTAACAATATTATTTCAGTCGTTATCCCTGGTGGGGTCGTCTTGGGACCAAATCCCACCAGGAGTTCATGGACATTTGATTTGTATTTATTCCATGAAAAGTGATTAGATAAAACCATTCTTTGAGGAACATTTAAACTAACGAATATGATTCTGTTTGTAATGCTGATACGGCTTGGAGTTAAAACTAAATATTTTGCGAATTTTATTAAAACTAATATTTTACGACATGAATTGCACGACACCTAATTTTTATGGAATTGAAACTAATATTTTACGACATGTGACGTCAGTAATTATTAGGTTAAAGTCATTATTTAAGGAATGAAATGATTATCAAAATAAAACTCTCGCGGAAAATTTTCTTAAAGATCAATGCTTTGAGATTTCTAATTAAAATTAAATTAATGATTTTTTTTTTTGATCGTGTGAGTATTATAGATTCGTCAATTATTCACAGATATTTTAGTAAAGCATCCTTTTTTCATTTTCCTTTTTATTTATCAGTTTCATGGATACAAGTAGCGATAATAGACAGGTAGACTTATAGGTAGTACAGGGCCTACAGTTTAAAGTGGATTCCGAACCCCTCGCAAACATCCATGACACCGCCAGGATTCAAATATGAAGGTCATATTTGGTAATCCTGAGTCATATTTGGTAATATGACTCAGGAATCATGTCATTTCAGGTGTAATTAGGATATTTTGACGTAATGTTACATTTAAAAATCTACGAACTAATTTTTTGAAAAAGATGTTATTTGAATATTGATAATTTATGGAGCACACTATACTACTGTATTAAAAAAATAAGACCCATTGTCAATTATAGAATTATGGGCTTATGGAATTTTAATTTTTTTTTCTTTTTTAAGTTTCTGGAACTGTACTTGACATCTGTATGAAATATCACGACAAAATATTCATGAGTGTTTGAGTTACGCTTGGCTTTGTGAGGCACTAAAACGGTTTCAGGCAATCTTTGAATTGTCTGAATTCGTTGAGCAAAGAACTTGCATTCAATTTTGTTTGCGGAAACGTATAGAATGTTGCAGAAGGCGTTCGGTGAGCATTCCCATATCGGAAATGAATGTTTACAAGTGATATAAACGGTTCAAAGAAAGCAGAGAACGCGTTGAAGACGAAGAGCCCTCGGGTCGACCATAAACCTTACCCGTCGAAGCTCATGTCCAAAAAATTAAAGATTGGGTGCTTTCAAACTTTCGATTTACTATTGGAGACCTTGCTGACGATGTTGGAATTTCAAAAGGATCAGTAAATTCCATTTTAAAAAATGTTTTGGGCCTCAAACGCGTCAAATCTTAATTGGTACCGAAAACACTGAATGCGCCAGCACACACTGCATTGATTCTTCCTGACATTTTCGCCAAAAATGAAACCCCTATCATTCCACAACCACCATATTCACACCGTAAGACTTCTAGATATTCCCTAAACTCAAAAGACCTCTCCGGAGATACCGTTTTGAGTCGATTGAAGAGATTGAACGTGAATCGGCGCGCGCTTTGAAGGCCATCCCTGCCAATGACTTTCTAGCATGCATTGAGGATTGGAAAAAAAGTTGGCATAAGGGCATTGTGTCCGGACTTTGAAGGCGATGAAATAAATTTGGAAGAATAAATAAAAAGTTTTTGAAAAAAAAATAATTGGTCTTACTTTTCGGGCACAGTAGTATGCATAAAATTTTAATTAGCGAAACACATCAAAGTGTTTTATTTTAATAATATTTTTAATGTTAATTGAATTGATTTAATAGTCCAATAAGCAGATAAGTTTCTCTTTTGGCTAATTCATCTTTTTTTTACCCTAAAGAAAAAAGGGATCCTAATTAATTGAATTTAATCAAATATTACTTTACCCCGATAATGAACATTGAACAATAAATGCTCTTTCCTTAATTTTAAAAGTTATTTTAAACACGCTCCCGATATTTAAAATAAATGAATCCTATTTTTTATGGGAATTCCGTAAAATCACTGAACTCAATGGATTGAAACTAATTGAAATGAGCCTAATTTAGCGTAGTTCCTAAATTGATTACAGTAAGAAATAAATAGTTTCAAATGATTGCTGTGTAAAATGTTTATTCCATGATAACACCAATTAAGGATTTGGAATAATAATAAGGTGCAATTGTGCTTTGATTTAAGTTAGTTAATGAGGGTTTCCAAATTACTCTGAATAAATCAAAGGCATCTTTTTAACTTTTTGATCGAAAATCATCTATTTGGATTCCAGTACGCGCGCTGAGGAAGTATTTGAGTTTGCAAGAACATTTGCACTTACAATATTTTGTTCACTTGATCAGTTAAATATAAATGATTTTATTTTAATAAAAACGATTTCCAGTCAATCTTAGAATGAAAAAAAAAAAAAAAAAAAAAAATTATAGACTTACATTTTTTAGATCTAATATCTAACAGAATCAGACCTGAATGGCCGAGTGGCAAGCGCTCTGGCGCTCGGTACCACAGGTTTCGGGTTCGAGTCCCGGCGGTGCCATGGATGTTTGGAGGGTTTCGGAATCCACTTTAAACCGTAGGTCCCGGTCTATTACAATCGTAGAGCGTTGCGGAGGCATTGTTACTCCGCGTACGTGGCTTATCTTCGAGCTGCACGCGCCCCCTGGGTAATGCAAAGTGAGTAATGTCTGTGCAGTGCTTGCCTTAAGGCATCCAAGCTGTCTAAGTGTTTGCCAGCTGCATTATAAAAAAAATATCTATCAGAATAAAACTCTCAAAATAAACAGTTAAATGCCAAACACTGATGAGACAAAATTATGTTTGATGTCCTCCTCCGCTTAAAGGTGGATATTTAGCAGATCCAGCGTTCATCAGACTGTAATGCACTCTCCTTTTGACTCCACAGTTTTCAACGAACAGGTGCAGAATGCCGTTTAAGACCGTTTTTTTTTTTTATATAAATCAGTCATTTTTTTTCAAAACACCCTGACTTAAAATGTTTCGGTTCTCCACAACTCAATATTTTATCTAATAAGTAATATATATATACAAAAAATTTATGTCAATTCCTACTTCTTTTTTCACTCTATTGCATAAATCCCTTTATAAATAATTTTCATTCTGTTTTTTTAAGTTTATTTGGCGCCATCTATGGGTAGACATATGCAACTTAAATCTAAAAAAAACTAAAATGAATCCATTAAATTTAATGAGTGAATCAATATTTGAAAAAACTGTATTAACATCCAGTGTCAGCCACTACAAGTTTAATGAAAAAAAATGTATTTGAACGGGAGAGGATGATTAAAAAGTATTTCATGAACGATTGAAAATGTGAACAAGATATAGAGAGGGAGAGGGTGCGCTAATAGAAGGGATTGAATAAAGTGATTAAAACGTTTAAAGAATTGTATTGAATGAATTTAGTATGAAATTAATTATAAATAAAATCGGACAAGGTTTAATGTCATCTTTTAAAAATGCCATTCCTTCTATCCATTGATTTGGCCCCATGTTATTTTAGAGAAACGAATATCACCTTTCCTGCTTGGAATAATGCAATGGTTTCTTTTAATGTGTGTGAAACGAACTGCTGGCAGTTATTCTGCCAGTCACGGTTTCAGTTGAAATCGCCGTTCGAGACTTTGAACAGATTTCGGTGGAGGCGGATACACTGGGGATGTTCACTTTCGTCAACGATCTTGTAAAAGACAGAAAGTAGTTCCTTTCCCCCCCCCCAACTGTTTGAAGAAGGAGCTTCCTTCTGAATAACCGTGCATTTGCGAGTTTGTACAAGAATAAATTCGCAGACGAGCATTTACCTTTGTACTGCTGTGTCCAAAAAGTAAGACCCAATTTAAATTTAATATTCCCGGGGCCCCTAATTCGCATCTCGACGTCAAAATATTCATGAGTGTTTGAGTGACGCTTGGCTTTGTGAGACGCTAAAATGGATTCCGGCGATGTTTGAAATGTCTGAATGAATGGAGCAAGGAACTTGCATTACATTTTGTTTGCGGAAACGTGCAGAATAGTGCAGAAGGTATTCGGTGAGCGTTCCTCTATCGGAAAGAAATGTTTACAAGTGGTATACACAGTTCAAAGAAGGCAGAGAACGGGTTGAGAACGTAGAGCCCTCGGGTCGACCCTCCACCTACACCGACGAAGCTCACGTCCAAAAAAATTAAAGATTGGGTGCTTGCAAACCGTCGATTTACAATTAAAGACCTTGCAGATGATGTTGGAATTTCAAAAGGATCGGTCCATTCCACTTTGGGCCTCAAACGCGTCAAATCTCGATGGGTACCGAAAATACTGAATGCGCCAGCTCCCACTGCATGGATTCTTCGTGACTTTTTCGCCAAAAATGAAACCCATATCGTTCCACAACCACCGTATTCACACCGTGCGACTGGGCTCTGGTTTGTTCTTGCATAAATAAAGTGCAGATTGGAACATATCTATTGATATCCCGACGTTCAGTTATATTCGGATTACTTTGACATGTTCGTGTGTAACATGTTTCATTTAACATATTGATATACACTCAAGAGCCAAAACATTATGACCACCTGTCAATAACGAGTTGGCCCACCTTTGGCGCGCAACACAGCTTCAACCCGCCTTGGCATGGATTAATACCACTTCCACCTGATCACGTGCCTTCCACGTCATCCAGGCGAGTTCATTGCAAAATGTAGGGGGTCATAATGTTTTGGCTCTTGAGTGTATATGACAGTAATGATGTATTTTATTATCTTTCATGTAATTTACAAACTTAAAAATGGGCGGGCCTCGTAAGTGGAATATCCTAGGGCCTCTTTTCATCTAAATCCGGCCCTGGTTACGACGCTAACAAAACTTTAAGAGCCTTGTGATTAGAAAAGATGCATAGAAATTCACAATGGCATATTTTGAGGAAACGGCATTTAAAGATCGTGCAGATGAGAACTGTTGATAAAAGACCACTCTAATATAACATGTGAACTGAAAAGTTCGTAGGCTGATACACAGATTGCGCTACTAGTATTAAATCTATATGATTTTTATTTAACCCTAACTACGAAATAAGTAATTTCCAAACTTAAAAATGGGAGGGCCTCATAAGCGGAATAGCCTAGGGCCTCTTTTCATCTGAATCCGGCCCTGATCAAAGAACTTAGTTCTTGTCGTCTTCTTAGGACGGGACATCCCAGACGATGCTTTCACAGTTTGTGAAGGCCTTTTTTTTTGGGGGGGGGAACTTACCTGAAAAAGTTAACAAGCATTTCGTCGTGAGCTAATCGTTTTCCAAATAGAACATTTATTAGTTTGAACTTATTTCCAAGCGGAAATTCTGTTTTTTCTTTTAGCACTGTTTGTTTACAACCGTTGTAAAAAAAAAAAGAAGAAGAAGAAGAGGAGGAAGGGGATAATGAAGAAGAAGAGAGAAAAGGAGAGAGAGGGAGAGAGAGAGAAAAATATATTGTCAAGGGAAGAAATTAACCCTACTTAGATTTGTCAAATATTTTGTTGAAAATTCTGATTTGTTACATGTAAAAAAAAAAGGAGGCGGTGCTGACCCAGATCTTCCAGTCAGAATAATAACATCATTAAAGAGTTGGCTCGTTCATTCCCTTTATGAAAGTTTGTTCTTGTTCCTGTTGATCCTTTTGATCCTGTTGCTGTTCTGAACCTTTTTTGATCCAGCATAAAGCTCATGTTTCTGACGACTACTGGTCCTAGCATTCCAAAGACACTGAGGTATCCCGTAGCAAAAGAAGAAACGGAGGATATAGAATTATCAGACTAGGTTGCTATCGTGACGCCGGTCTGAAGGCGCCCAAGGGCAGGCCGGAACGTCCATTACTGAACTTATTCCCAAGCGGACAAATATGTCAGGCAGCAGTGTTTTCCAAAAATTAGGCTCGGTGGTTATAAGGATTAAGTTCAAGCGAAATAAATGTCATTCTTATCCAATTTTAAGCAAGCAAGTAAAATAAGTGTCACCCAGATGTTAGTTCCCTTTCCAAGGACAAATTTGCTGCCATGAAATCGTAACCGGCTTCTCATTTTCTGTCCAATCCAGACGGCAGAGCAAGTTGGCCACTACCTTTATCAGAGTATTCCGAGTACAGCTTTTTTTTACTGTATCACAAAAGCCACCAACGAAAAATGGCATATTTCCATGATTTTTGCATAATTTGTTCCCAGTCAAGAGAGCCATTGGCATGAATCATAGGCATTGGAGGAATTCGTTGCAGATTCTACAGAGTTATTCTTTTCCTCTGTACTGAGAACGACGACGATTTGCCAGGTTGACGCAGAACCTTGGTTGCCTAGCAACCAATATCTCCTGCTTTGTGAGTGAGGGAAGTTTCTTTAGCCCATTGATTAGATAGAAAAAGAGTAATATAAGTATATTAATAATTTATTTAAAAATTAATTATTCGAATTTTTTATTAATTAATAATAATAATAAAAAAAATATACATATATAAATTTTTTTTTAATATTATTATTATAATTTCACGAAGGTAATAAAGAAAAAATGGATAAACAATAGAAACAAACAAAAACGATTGGAGGGGAAATTGTGACTCGGAGGAGAAACTGCAGGGTCATTCGGAAAGGAGGTACTGAGAACGGCCCTTCCAAACGTTTATTTATTTATCCAGAATCTCGTTTTGGTGATGGAAAGCGCTTCATGTGAGTCCCAGCAATGGGAGTCGGGTTCGAAAATTGATAGTTCGTTGAGAAGGGTTATCCTGCAGCGTATCGATCTATAACGGTTTCAAGAAGAGGGCCCCTTTCAGGTTCATGGAAGCATTCATTTACAAGCATTATTTTTATATGCATAACTCTATTTACAATAAAATGAAAATTAAAGATATAAATTATATACACAAGAGCAGTTCACTCCAAGGTCAGAGATTTCCAGAGTTCTCTAGTTTACGACGAATCTAGCCCGACCAGTCTACGGTAGATTTTAAGTATCACACGGCGTGACATAGGAAGCTACAAGGGGCTCCCTTTCAAAACAGGCGGAATCTTCGGTCTTTCTGAAAAAGAGAAGAACAACACTTCTTGTCGACTCTTCGCAGAATCGCTTCTTTTTTCTTCTCCAAAAACCTTCCTTTAATCCTAACTTTCCTTACTTCGCCAAAGGTGACTTTTCCTTAAGGGTGCCTTTCCTTAAGGGTTTCCTTAAGCCTTCCTTTCCGCCCAAGGATGACTTTCCTTAAGGGGGGGGGGCCTTCCTTTCCGCCCAAGGATGACTTTCCTTAAGGGGGCCTTCCTTTCCGCCCAAGGATGACTTTCCTTAAGGGTGCCTTCCTTTCCGCTCAAGGATGACTTTCCTTAAGGGTACCATCCTTTCCGCCCAAGGATGACTTTCTTTAAGGGTGCCTTCCTTTCCGCCCAAGGTAACTTTCCTTAAGGGTACCATCCTTTCCGCTTAAGGTAACTTTCCGTATTTCGCCAAATTATGCAGGTTACAAGTTTATTGGGAAGTGACTTCATTTAATGAATTCTATTCAACAAATCATCATCAGTGGCACAACAGCTCCAGGGTGGGCCAAGGCCATCTGCCTGCTGGCATATTTCTAGACGGTAGATGATTCTTTTTACGGGGTAGGGTTGACAGCCTTACTCCCAAAGCTCTACGGTTTTATTAGACCGGGACCTACGGTTTAAAGGGGATTTCGAACCACTACAACCATCCATGGCATCCATTTTTTTCCCCAAAATGAATGATTTATATAGGAATATATATATATATATATATATATGAATTTTTTTTTTACACATTATGCAAATATTTTTCTAGAAAAGAATGAAAAAGATTGTCTAAAAAAGAATAAGAAAGTATAGCAAAACATTTAAAAAAAAATTAATTAATAAATTCCTCAACAATTGCATTTTTATGAAACAAAGTTTATTCGAACCTATTTAAGTAAAACAATTAAATATCAGGTAGCAAAATAAGGAAAATTTCTGAATAAATGGGGAAGGGCTCTTCAGCAGAAAAAGGCAAGTTGAAATTTGATCAGTTTTTGAAAATAACCGTTCCCTAATGGCCAATAAAATTGGATGCTTTCATTAAGCTTCACCTGGCAAGTAAATAAAAATGAGTTATTATCATTCAGTGTTTTTTTATCCAACTTATTACAGCAACAATAAGCTATTCGCTGTCGCGGGCCGGATGGATGACACTGACGGGCCGTAGTTTGGAGACCCCTGCTCTACAATAACAGTCGTAATCGTTATAATTGTCTTCAGAATCCAATGTAATTTTCACTGGATGTTTTGAATGATGTAAGTTTCAATATACTCATTTAAAGATGAGTTGTCATTTTTGCTAAAAACATTCCTTTATTCGCACTCTATTTTGATTCGAATTGATTTGATGGGCTGTCGCTCAGCTGTGCTTCAGAACAGTATCCTTCGTTGAGTCAAAGCATGAACGACGGATAAGATGGCTGCATGAAAATAAACGTAATTGTAAAAAATGCTGAAATCTTCTCGGCAACATGTGTGAACATTCGAGAACGGAGGAATAAGCTCAGGAATAGGCCAATGTTTAATAGTGCACGAGATGTAGGAAGCGATGGGTTGGGATACTATAATAATTAGCCAGCTTCAATAGCCACGTGAATATAGCAATGTTGAATAGATCAAGAACTTCATGAAGAATGAATTGTTCAAGAATCTCTAAAAGAATAGACAAAAGTAAGATAAACGTCGTCGTAAATGAAGAAGGAAGTATTCCCAATTCTACAAGAAACGTTGTCACGTACAATACCCAAAATAATGTATCAAAATTTGAATATTCTAGGCACAGATAAAGAATGAAGAATTCCAAATACAATAAGAAGCACTATACAGCTCAATAGGCATGCGAAAACGCCGAAAGTGATAAATATGAAACTTCAAAAAGAAGAAATTGATCAACGCATACAATTGAATATACAAATGTTTCAAATCCCAGCCCAAAACATGAAAAGTGCTTCAAAACCATACTACAAAACACTTCAAGCAACAGTCAAATTCTCCAGAATATTTCTAAAGATGCTAATAACGTTGTAACGTTACGTTATTTATGAATAATTTCAAGAGTTAAGGGGGCCATTGTACCATTTTCCGCCAAAATTTGCTTGGCCCTCATTTCGGATGACGTCACGGGCCCCTAACCAGGACACCGTCACGTTCACGCATGATAATTAACAAAAAATGTGCTTGTGCATATTTTAATTTTCATATCTGTCAACCCAATGCGTCAAAAAAAAGCATCATTTGAAAATGTTGGCTCTGAACCAGATCGATTACTTTAACTTATTTATAGCTTTTTTAATGCAGCTGGCAAACGCTAAGATAGCTTGGTCTTGGATGCCTTAAGGCAAGCGCCGCACAGATGTTACTCACTTCGCACTACCCAGGAGGTGTGTGTAGCTTGAAGATAAGCTACTTACGGAGTAACACTACCCCCGCAACGCTCTACGATCCTATCAGACCGGATTCTACGGCTTAAAGTAAATTCCAAACCCCTACAAACATCCTTGGCGTCACCGGGTTTCGAACCCGAAACCTATGGTACCGAGCGCCATAGCCTTAGCCACTCGGTCATCAGGCTCCTACTTGTTTATAGTTTTTGTAGTTATTTTTCAATAAACTTACACACGGAATAAAAAATTATTCCAGTAAAGAAACAAACAATGCATTTCATCCTCTGAAAAAATGTAGCTAAATAAAGTCCATAATGATTGTACGCCCACACTTCAGGAATCCCACAGGAAGCACTTTTATATTTAAAAAAAAAACCTTTTCTTCAAGAGATTCCCCCCGACAGATTTCTGATCCCAAATATTCGTGGAGATGCCGGTTTATTAATCTTCCGGATCTTTCCGGCGTGCAGGAAATTTTCGGAAAAACAGGAAATGCGGAGGATCCGGAGAAAAGAGAACCCCTCTCGCCATTGGTCAGAATCCTCGTGACGTCACCCACTCCCGCATCTCCCAGTGGTAGAAAAGAAGGGATTTGGGGAGAGCACGCCCACAGTCGAGTCCGGGGACGTCATTCAACAAGTGTGCGCCTGTCCACAAGCGATCACCGGTTGGAGTCCCCCACAGCCGCTTGGAAACCAGGCAAGCCATTGCCTTCTACTCACTCGGATTCCAGTGATTCCATTTTTGATTTAGAATTGGAGCTTGCGTACACATTTGCAAAAACAATTTAAAATTTAATAACCAATGAAATATGAATTCTAGTTTTTTTTATGTGTGGTTTATTTAGCTTATTCTACACATTGTGCATCCTCAATTCGCATACTTATGAATGGGGATATTTTTTTTTAAATACGCTGTTATTAGTTTCACCTGTATGTTTGTTTGTAACTGACTCTTTGGGCTCGATTTTGCCCTACATTAGGCGATCAGATTTAATTGAAACGTTGCAGACTTATCGAGGACCGACGACGCTAAAATAGTTTGATAAGTTTATTATCTCATCATGATTGGGATCGCCAGGATGAGTGATTCAATTTTTGAACTTATGAAGAGCAATTGAACCCATGTAGAATGAAAGTACCTAAGACATTCGAGCCTACGTGGGACAGTGGCACAACGCGCCTGACTACGGATCAGGAGATTCCCTGTTCGAATCCTGGCTGCCTCGACCTATTCGCATTTAGCCCTTGTTTTACTCACAATTACATTATTGTAAGAACTATAGTTCCAGTCCTACGTACCGGGACCTCATTTAAATATTATAGTTTAAAAACACTAAAAAACATGCTCTTAGAATTAATCAACCTAAAGAATAATTGTTAACATAAGAATAAAAGGACTGTTTTAAAGGCGTGGGGTGCTCGATATCCATCGTTATAATTTTTCACTCGTTTCATTCCGAAATGCAGAGTTAGTTTAAAAATGCCATGCAAAGCACCCCACTCTTTTAGAACAGTCATTTTATTCTTATGTTAACAATTATTTTTTACTTTTTAATGTGATTCACTCAAAAAGCGTGTTTTTTAGTGTTTTCAGACTATAATTTATTTTATTTAGAATTAGAGCTTATGTCAGCATTTGAAAAACTATTTAAAATTTAATCACCCAAGAAATATGAATCTAAAAAATAATTGGAGAGTTATTTTTATGCGTGTTCTATTTTGCTTATTTTATCCATTTTGCTCCGTCGCATACTTACGAATGTCGATCTATTTTTTTATTAGCAATGTTTGAAAATATAATAAAGAAAGAATCAATTTTATTAATATGTATGTCTGCATACGTATGTTGAATTTTTAAATAGATCCTAAATGTCGAAAATGTTTGTTTGAATCATATTTTTTTTATCCTAATCGTTTTTAGAGTCATTTAAATTTGAAATTTATTAATAGACATTTTAAAAAAAGTCCTTTAGAAGGAACCCAAAAATAAAATGGAGGGGGGCGGGGCAGGTTCGTCTTATTGCTAATATTTCATTACAATTGTGTCATTTTCTATTACAAAAATAAAACATTAGAAATTATTATAAATCTTGATAATTGTTAATCTTGAATATCTTGTTATAAATAAATTTTGTTATATAAATCTTGATATTAATAAATTTTGATATATAAATCTTGATAATCTTATAAATCTTAATAATTAATCTTGATGCAATTAAGATTTATTATAAATCTTCTTTTTTACCTCTACGTTTTACCTTCATAGTGTCATAAATAAATATTTGCTTTACTCGTAGAACGAATCTGTAAGTAAAAATAATAGCAATCTATGTAACAAAAAATAAATCTAATAATATTTCATTAAATGTAAGTATTTAATTCACTTTAAGTGTAATAGAAGAAAATAACAATATTTACACAAAAAAATGTCCAGTTTTATAATGTGTTGTGGTAAAATTACTTCCTAAGTTTAAATCTGTCGAAACCTTATGATCTCCAGCGTTGGGAAAAATGGTTTCGATTGGATGTGTACACATCGAATTGCGAATATTTCATTCATCGCGTCAAATATCTCCATGCTTTGCTTAAGAAGTTTTAAATTCATTTGAGGGGCTAAAATCATATTTTAAAACTTTATAGAAATACAATCTGAAGTATATTTAAAAAATTTTGTTTGGTACCTACGTATTAACGATACCTTGGCGACAGACTTGGCTGTTTTTAAGTGGCGCCAATCTAACAGCTGCAGATTTGCTGAGTTTTGACGCCATTTTGTAGTGCTACGAAAATGCGTACTTGGGATTTGCCAGAAACAGAACAAGATGCAATTTTATTTTTTCAGGAGCGAAATATTTTACCAAAACTACGAAAGTGTCCCAATTCCCATGACATGAAACTTTATTTTGGTAAACGTAAGTTTTGCAAATGCAATTTCAGTCAGTGTGCTTATCGTGTGGGACTTAGAAAAGACAACTGGTTTGAGGGAAGCAGAATTCCATTTTGTACAGCTTTGAGATTTTCATATACTGCTGGTGCGAGGAGTTGACGTCGATTAAATTTTGTGAAAAGCAACTTGATTTATCGGATAAAACTGTTATAGATTGGAACAATTACATGCGTGAATTATTTTGAAAGCGTTTTGATTTTAAATGAAGTGTTTTATATATTTTATTATTTGGAATCAAAATTTTTAGTGTAGATTGGCGCCACTTAAAAACCGCCAAATCTGTAGCTGCGGTTGGCGCGTGTACTCTTTATTGGCGCAACTGTCGCCAAGGTACCGTTAATACGTAAGTACTTTTTGTTTTAAATGGAGCCTGTATATGAATAATGAATGTATGTATATAAAATGGAGATTGGTTTATCGCTCTGCGGTCATCTTGTGCACACTTTAGACTGAATAGACCGGGACATACAGTTTAACGTTGATTCCTCACAAACATCCATGCCACAGTCAGGATTCGAACCTGAAGCTCGATATACCAACGGCTAGAGAGCTGGCCACAAGGCCACATAAAATGTAGAAACGTATGTAATTTATAATGAATATAAGGTGTAAAATGTGTCTTTATAATGTATAAAACGTCTATGTAAAGAATATTGTAGGCATATAAAATGCAGGACGAGTGTATGTATTGTATGTGTATAAAATGTAGAATGTCCGGTGACTATAGCTGCTTCGAATGAGCGCATTGCATGGAAACTTTTTTTGCATTCGTATATCGTACGATAGAAAACGCGACTCACAGAACGCCAGCACAAATTGTTACAATTGCCATCGAGTCTTCTTTTATTTTAAAGCAGTGACAAAAAGGAACGTTGTATGCGAGGAATCGCACGTCTGATCGACAACGTTTTTTATGCAGTACATCGAGTTGCTGACGTTTACCAGATCATTGGTGTTCATGCTGGGGACTCGAAGCGGCCTGGTGGCCTTTGGTATCTCAGGTTCGAATCCTGGCGGTGGCATGGATGTTTGTGAGCGGTTCGGAATCCACTTTAAACTGTAGGTCCCGGTCTATTCAGCCTAAAGTGTGCACAAGATGACTGCAGAGCGACAAGCCACACCTTATAAACTCGCAGCATTATAAATCTGGGAAAAGTATTCTAAATGTGCGTTGTATGGATATTTGAGCGTGAAAGAGAATTTTAAAAATTTTTTCTGGGTAAATGTGGGCAAGCTATGGTTGGGTTTCGAACGGGATGTCTTCCAGATAGATTTTTCGGGAGCGATTAACACTCGCATTTACGTGTTTTATGGAAATAACCCTGGAAAACATCCGTCAGAAAGCTTGACTGTTAACGCAAATTTCAACACTGTAATAATCATTCTTAAATGTGTCTTTACTGAAAACTAGAGGTGTGGAAAAATCCGACTCATTTATAAAAACAATTTACATTTTCCCAAAATTCTAGGAACCAATGTTAAAAAAGAAAGGGGCTTGAATGGCCGAGTGACTAGCGCTCTGTCGTCCGGTACCACAGGTTTCGGGTTCGAGTCCCGGCGGTGCCATGGATGTTTGGATTGGTTCGAAATCCACTTTAAGCCGTAGGTCCCGGTCTCATATGACTGTAAGAGCGTCACGCAGCAAAAGTCAGACTTCTACCTACGGGTACTCCATCACAACAGAAGCTGCCCCTTTCCCTCCATTCATGAGTAGATCCCTCATGGGATGTCCGTCCCGCACTGCAGGGCATTGAGGATTAGTCACAACAACATTGCACGTTAATTACCAAAGATAAATAGATACACGAGATCGTTATTTTAGAAAAATAAAGAGGAAAGAAATGTCATTATATAAAGGGATATTTTACACTCATGTCCATAAATTAAGGATAATGAAGTTCAGGCAAAGAAAGAGACAGAAGCAAAACAAATTTGACTTATTTGTAAAGTCTATTTATTCAACAAAAGGTAAAGAGCAAAAAAGATGCTATATGTTTGACATAATTAATAAAAATTGCGATTTTTACTCCCTGGAGCAAATTTCAAAAAAAAACCTATTTACAAAAAACAGTATACCATGGTCAGTATGATGGTTAATAGGGAGTATGTCTCCCGGACGATGCAATACAGGCCTTACAACGCCTAGGCATGCTGGGTATCAAATTATCAATCTGATCTTGGAGAATATTACACCACGCATCAAGCAATGGCCTCCGAAGTTCCGGTTCACAGGTTATCATCCATAAGTAGAAATTCAGCACCCATGGCGCCCAAAACTTGTCGTACCGATCGTCAGAACGCTAGCCAAACGACCATCAGGCGCCGGGGATATATTACACAATAAAATTTATGATTAAAATATAAATGTGAGATATTTAGAAAAATTAATGTTACATTTATTGGCGGCTAATAAAATAAAGGGGCCCTATGGCCAAGTGAACGGCGCTTGGTGCCACAGGTTTTGGATTCCAATCCCAGCGGTGCCGCGGATTTTTGTAGTGGGGACCTGATGGCGACCGTAGAGCGTCACAAAGCCCAATCCGACTTCTTCTCATCCACATCCTTCCCAAACTGTAGAGGGGCAACTCTGCTCTAGGCACGGTGAGGCGTAGTGGTTCTAAATCCCCTTTAAGCCGTAGTCTGATAGGACCTGGAAAATAACGAATCGGTCGAAAGTAAAGTGAATATCGAAATCGTTCTGTGGCCTTTCACTGAAAGCGAAAATTTTGTGAAAGTTTAAGAGAAATTACTAAAAAGCTGTTTTTTCCAAAATGCAGAATCTTCCTTAATAGATAAATTGATTTTTTTTTCTCCTTATTATTATTATGCTTCTCGTGATTTCTTTTTAAACAGCATCAGTTTTTCATTTTTTTCCGAAACATTTTATATTCTTAATGAGTAGGGCCTGAATGGCCGAGTGGCTGGCGCTCGGTACCACAGGTTTCGGGTCCCGGCGGTGCCATGGATGTTTGTAGTGGTTCGGAATCCACTTTAAACCATAGGTCCCGGTCTAACACGATCGTGGAGCATTGTGGAGAGTGACATATTAAAAAAAATAAGGAAAACTAACTGGTTATATATATAATGATTAGGGGATTATAGTCCTTGTTGCTTCACATCCCCGTATACCACTTCATTCATCATCATCATCTTAATGAGTATTATAATAATACGAGAATTTTCTTTCAAATCAACTGGCAAATTTTTAATTAAAAAACTTAATTATTTAAGAAATTAAGTTTAAGAAAATGTATGCCAAGTTACGAAATAAAATTTAAGTATGAGAGAGAAAAACAGTATTCTTCATATTAAACCAATACAATTTAATTTTTTTTCTATGTATTTTAAAACTATTTCATAGGGCCTGAATGGCCCAGTGGCTAGCGCCCTGGCGCTCGCCACCAAAGGTTTCAGGTTCGAGTCCCGGCGGTGCCATGGATGTGTGTAGTGGTTCGGAATCCACTTTAAAAAGTAGGTCTCGGTCTAATAGGATCGTAGAGCGTTGCGGGGGCATTGTGACTCCGCGTCCGTTGCTTATCTTCAAGTTTCACGCGCCCCTGGGTAATGCAAAGTGAGTAACGTCTGTGCAGCGTTTGCCTTAAGGCATCTAAGACGTCCATGTCTGTTTGCCAGCTGCATTGAAAAAAAAAAACTATTTCATAAATACTGTGATATATAACGTACATGGCCGGATTTTCCTATAAGCTCACTAGGCTTCAGCCTAGGGCCTCAAGATCAAGAGGAGCCTACATTTAAATTGTTAGCAAAATTAGAAAGACCCCATTCTAAAAACACTGAATCGAAAGCAAGGAGAAATTTGGATTGAATCAGTTCATAAATAAAATAACTATTAGCATAAAATTTAATATGATATACAATTTGATATTTTTTTTTTTTGTGATCTGGATTTTGTTTGAATAAATTTCCATTTCTGGTTTAGTTTAAAACTTAAAATTCATAATAATTCATACTTAAACTTTAAATGCGAATTATTTTGAAATAAATTTATCTGAATTGAATCTTCAATGTATTGAATGCATTTAGTTTAATTTGATAAAAAATAGGATAATTTTTATTGCGTATTTAATTTTTGTGGGCAAAGATTTTTATTATCTGAATTTTGTTTCTTTGTAAATGTTGTGTGTTATGTTTGATGAGTTATTGTTACAAGTACTTTATAGGGTGCTGAGAATAATGTCCAAATAAGTGTTCTCGACTTTTTTTTTTGGTGCCATATTTTTTATAAAGATCAG